>JAGFNQ010000738.1:0-35091 GCA_024364735.1 Boesenbergia rotunda
GAGCTCCTAGCCCAGTCGGTGCCGAGTAGGTCTGCCGAGTGCCGACTCCCGACTCAGTCTGCCGAGCTCCCAGCTCAATCTGCCGAGTGCCGAGCTCCGGACTCAGTCTGTCGAGCTCCCAGCTCAATCTGTCGAGTGCCGAGCTCTCGACCCGAGCTCCCGAGCTCCCAGCTCAATCTGCCGAGTGCCGAGCTCTCGACCCGAGCTCCCGAGTTCCCAACTCGAGCTCCCGATTAGATCTCCCGAGTTCCCAACTCGGGCTCCCGATCATATCTCCCGAAGCATCATGTCCTTAGTGTGTGACCCAATAGGTTCTCGTGACGTTGGCAATGCGTCTAAACACTTTAGACACATAAGCAATGAGCGGCATCTAGCAATGCATCACTGCTAACCAAGTAACAAGAAAAGTCGAGATCCGACTAAACCTCGGTGACTATGATAATGTATGACCTTGTCCTTCTATCCTTGATATCTAGATTGACCAATGAGGCATAGACCGTGTCATCCTCAATCAATCTTTGTGTTTCTTGATCCCCAAGTAGACTCACTCAAACAAATGAGCTCAATATCTCATATTGACTCATTTGAGCATGACCATGCAATTTAGTAGTCCTACTCGATCAACGGGCCCATAGATATCACTCCCGTCATATGGGAGGGATAGATCCCATTTACATCACTCACATCCCTCCGCATAATTCATTACATACCCAGTGATCGCCTTTATAGTCCACCCTGTTACGGGTGACGTTTGACGATACCAAAGTATATAACTCCTTATGTAGGGAACCGTAGTGACTTCAGGTCAAAGGACTATTCATACTAATAGTCACATGAGAAAGTTTATGACACTAACATGACAATCTATGAAACTTTCTCATGGCGGGACAATTCAGTACACATTCTCCAATGTATACTCATGTGTCAATTTGATATCACATATCCATGACTTGTGAGCTCAAGTCATCAGTTGACCTACATGCTAGTCTCCATGCATTAATATTGTCCTTGAATATTAATACTTGACTAGGAATAATTTAGTGTAGTGTTCTCTACATCATCTCACTATCGATTCAACCAATCGACATAATATAGATAAGAACCTACTACCCAAGGATATTATTATACTTAGTTATTTGGCACCAATACAAAGTAAGTATAATAACCAAACATGTCTTTATTAATGATAGAATATGATATAAAATTGAAGGATCGTATAAGGCGTGCAGAGGGGGGGTGAATGTACTTTCTCGGATCTTGGATCTCTACAGAATTGTTAGCGCAGCGGAAATAATATGCAAAGAAATCAAAAACAATGCTAACACTTATCGTTTACTTGGTATCCACCCAGATGGGTGACTAGTCCAAAGATCCACGCCGCGAGCACCACTTTTCACTATCGAAAAGTCTCCTTGAGATGGAGAAACCTTTACAGCAAGATCTTCCTCTTTACAAATGCAGAAATACGAGAGAGGAAGCAAGAATCACTCTACATACGAGCAACACTTCGACACTGTACGGAACCGTACCGTGCACGTGCAGAAAGTGCTCCTTTTATAGGTGAACAGGACAAATTCGCAATCTGTCCAGCCCGCACCAGTCGACTGCCCCTGGGGCAGTCGACTGACCTAGCATTAATTGCTAGCCAACGGCTAGTTTTCGGGGTATACCAATCGACTGCCCAAATGCCAGTCGACTGGTCCGAGGCCGCAAACTTTCTGTGGGTTTTGGCAGTCGACTACCTCTGGGCCAGTCGACTGCCCTGCCTCCCAGCTCAGCTCCAGCCACTCCGGACCTTCTCTTTCACGTGTGCCTTCAGGTCTGCTCCCTTGGCACGCTCCTTGAAGTCCTCTTCCTCTAGCTATCGTCCCTCGGATGCGCACGCAAGCCTTCCCTTGGCTTGCCTCCATGCCACCCTTCACGTGTGCCCTTGAAGTCCACTTCCCGGCTTGCCCTTGGAGCTCTCCTCCCTCGGCTCTCATCCTTCGGAAAAGTCCACCATGTGTGATTCTCCAAGTCCTGCAAACTCAATCACACACATCAAATACAACATAACACTCTAACTTTAAACATATTCACCCACACACATCAAAACCATGATCTTCCAATCATTTAAGGGCCGATTGCCTCAACAATCTTCCCCTTTGTGATGTATGACAATATGTTTAAGTTAGAGATAAATAACAGCCATAATAACAATAGCAACAGATAGCAATTGAAAAAGCATGAGACATAGTAACCCTAAGAGGTAACCTCCCCCTTAATCTATGTCTTCCCCCATTTTCAATTCTAGTCATAATCCAAGTTAAGTTTCCACTTAACAACAGCAATATGTTAAAACTATAAGACATATCAGAACCTAAGAGGTACCTACCCCTTAATCCATGTCTTCTCCATTTTTAAACATTCAATTTCTAAGTTAGAAAGAACACCTTAAACCATCCATTCCAAGTTGAAATTCTAACTTAAACCACCCATTCTCCCCCTTTGACACCATCAAAATGATTGCCTTAAGCAACCAAAACCCATGGTATCAAATGAGAGAATTTTCAATTTCTGAAATTTCTCACAGTGGCTGAAAACTTGCATGCCAGTCGACTACCCATGGGCAGTCGACTGATACGCTATCAGTAACCCATTTCAGCTTTTCTGCCGAATTTCAGAAACTCCCAGAAAATTTCAAAAATTGTAAAATTTTACATACATGTTTGAAATGTTATACTTTATCAGGGAAAAATATTAAACCATATAAAATCTCAAACATGCATGACTTTTGATAAAAATCCAAAAGCTTTGAAAACCACTACATTTTGTATCATACTTTGAAACCAATTTTACAAACATATGACTTTCAAAAAACATGGCAAAGTATGTAAAGCATAAAATGATTTTCCAATGTTTAAAATGTCCAACTATAATCTTTGGGCAAAGTGTCCATTGATTAAACACTTGCCTTCCCTATAGTTGGTCTAGTTTTCATATTTTGATACTCTCAATGGTTCAACAATGTGCCACAAGCACAAGTGATCCAAATGTATCACCCTAATGGATCAAGCACCCTTTTTCAAAGCTAATATTTCCAAGTTCACCCTATACTTCCACAAAACACATTCCAAGGTCTCTTCTTAAGGATGTAAATTTCGATTCGGGAAGAGGCTTGGTAAAGATATCGGCTAGGTTCGACTTTGATTCAACATAGTGTAGTTCTATGTCTCCCCTTGCCACATGGTCTCTAATGAAGTGATGTTTCACTTCAATGTGTTTTGTCCTAGAATGGTAAACTGGATTTTTGATTAAATAATTGTACTTACATTATCACACAAGACTTTGACCTTGGTGTAATGTAACTCATAATCCTTTAGGGTGTGCATGATCCAAAGGAGTTGGGAAACACGCCCACCCATTGCCACATATTCCGCTTCCGTTGTTGATAGGGCAACGCATGGTTGTTTCCTACTACTCCAACTAACTAAGGAAGACCCAAGGAATTGACACCCTCCACTTGTACTCTTCATATCTAACTTACAACCTGTATAGTCCGAGTCGGTGTATCCAATTAGATCAACACTAGGCGTTTTAGGATACCAAAGTCCGACATTGAGGGTCCCTTTCACATACCTTAAGATCCTCTTGACTACAACCAAATGGGACTCTTTGGCACATGATTGGTACCTTGCACACATACCTACCGCAAAAAGTATGTCGGGTCTACTAGCGGTTAGGTATAGGAGGCTACCAATCATGCTCCTATATTGTTTAGAGTCTATCATTTTCCCTTCAATGTCACTATCCATTTTCACATTGGTTCCTATGGGTGTAGATGTTATCTTAGCATTTTCTAAACCAAATTTCTTTAACATCTCATTAGCATATTTGGTTTGAAAGACATGTGTACCTTCATTAGTTTGCTTAACTTGAAGGCCTAAGAAAAAGGTTAACTCTCCCATAAGACTCATTTCAAATTCATCTTCCATACACTTGATAAATTCTTGTAGGAAGTCATTATTTGTTGACCCAAAAATGATATCGTCTACATAGACTTGAGCAATAAATATGTCCTTATCCTTAGATTTTAGGAACAATGTAGGGTCAATTGTTCCTCTCCTAAACCCCTTAGACACTAAAAATGAAGAAAGCCTTTCATACCAAGCACGGGGAGCTTGTTTCAATCCATATAAGGCTTTTCTTAATTTGAACACGTGTCTTGGATAGTTGAGGTCCTCAAACCCGGGGGGTTGTTCTATATATACCTCTTCCTTAATGATCCCATTAAGGAATGCCGACTTCACATCCATTTGGTGGAGTGTGAAATCCATGTGAGCGGCATAGGCTAGTAGAATTCAAATTGATTCTAACCTAGCTACGGGGGCATAAGTCTCATCATAATCTAGTCCCTCAACTTGGTTAAACCCCCTAGCTGTAGCGACCCGCCTTCTCCTGCCTTAGACGGATCGTTACTTTTGTCTACTTCTCGACTCTAATGCACAACTAAAAATGCGGAAATCTTTTTTTTTTCTTTTTAATCTATTTAAGAATGATATTCTAACTTAAATAGTCATGCATGATACCATGTCACACTTTCTTTCTCAAAAACTCGTAAGAAAATACTTATTGAAACTTGCCTCGCCCAACTCAGCTTACGGGTATCAGTCGACTGATACTGTACCAGTCGACTGATAAGTCTGAAACCTATTTTTCAGATTCGAAGCCTTGTTTCAAAACTCCACCAAACCTATACTTTCGAGCCATATAAAATCATGACACCATTTCTATACTTTATACCAGTTTTCTAAACAATTTAGCCCATCAAAACGAATCCATAAACTTGAAATTAGGACTTTTGCGGAATTTAGCAAGTTATGAAAAATCTACATAGACTTTAAGCTAGAGTTTGTACCAAACTTAACTTCTAACCATTGAAACTCATCACACAAAATTCTGAAACATCCCTAAGGTATTATCAAATGAGAAAGCAACTTTTCTAAACATACTTAAGCAATAAAACTTGATTCAAAGGGAAATTAATACTATCTTGGCACATGCATCTATTTCTCTAACAAAGTATCAATATTTCAAACTACTCACACTTCTACTCATCCAATGCAATCATAAGGATATGTATGCTAAATGAAATGACATGGAATCTTTACTCTAAGAAATTTAGCTTGTAAAACTATCCAAAGCTTAAATGTTCGCTAAACTCCATAAAGCAAGAACTTGAAATTTGAATAAACTAAAACATTGTAATTCAAATAACTAAATTGTCTCGTCTCAAGGATCTCTCCAAAATCAGCCACCACACACACTTTACTCAGCACCGCCTCGTCGCCTTCCTTCAGAATTGCTTGCCTTTACCTTTATCTGCAGTAAGAGGAAATGCAACTAGTAAGCAAAAAGCTTAGTAAGTACTATCTAGCTCACAAAATCTCGAAATGTGCAAACATGCTTCTTGATCAATATGGAAATCATATGAGATACTTATATGCTTGAAAGAAACTAAGAACATGTATAACTCAAAACATGCATACTCAAGCATTAATAAATCTCAATTTACTTTTCTTGGCTCAACTTGAAACTTTAGCTATTCTTTAACTTTTTGAAAACTCTTTAAACTTTAGAAACTTTGCTAAAGCATATACTTGAAAATAATAATCACTTGGATCCACTGAAGACGTAAGTACCATCTCATGCGCGTTCCCTAAAAGGTTGGGGTAGCGAGCCACCAATCCTAATAGAGCAGACCTTGGTCTACCAGGGCCAAGACCTTGGAATTGGACACCTGGATTTCTTTAACGACGCCCTTGGACGCCGGGTACTGGCCTTAGAAAATAAAATAGCTTTTCTTTCTTTTCTTTCTTTTCTTTCTTATCTGTAAATGCCTTGGCATTTTCTCGAGCACCTTGCGTGCTAAAATCCCTAAGTCTTGACTTTTGGGGATTTCTTAAGGCCTTGGCCTTTTCTTTTCTTATCTGTAAATGCCTTGGCATTTTCTCGAGCACCTTGCGTGCTAAAATCCCTAAGTCTTGACTTTTGGGGATTTCTTAAGGCCTTGGCCTTTTCTTTTCTTATCTTTATCTTCTCTTTTCTTTTCTCATAGCTTTTCTTGGACCCTAACCTCATATAGGGCACTCAATAAAATATATAAGCATATAATGAACTAAGATCACATGCAAAAATCTTAACAAGAAGTAAATATCTCTTTTAAAAACTTTTAAGGGAAATTCTTGCGGAAAAACCGCCTCTTACTGCAGGTGAGCAGTACTTACATTGATATCTTGGACTTACTACCAAGATTGACGTCTAGGGCTCGGGAGAAACTTGAGATCTCGGAGAATTCTTCGCGCCTACGCGTTCCTCTCGTCGCGGGGATCCCGAATATAGGAATATCTCTCGGAGGAGAACCTTGGTCGGCCCCCTTGGCCTTGGTGTTGGTTGGCGTCGCCCAAGAGAGGAGAAGGGAGGCTGTCTCGCGCGGCTAGGGTGAGGAAGAGAGAAAACCAAAAATCTAATTTCCTCTCTTAACTTATCTATTTATACTATCTTTATGAAAAGAATCGTAACTACTCTATAAATATATTTCTCTCCAATTTTTGTTGTGCTTGATACCCTAGCCTAGCCGGTCGCGCTCGCGCCTGGTCTCCTGCTGGTCGCGGGTTCGAACCCCCTGCTGCCCTTAAACGTTTTTCTTTTTTTAAATATACTAAACGGACTCGGAAAATTCCATAAAAATATTCTAAAAATCCCTAAAAATATCTAGAATATTTCTAAACCATTTTTAAATAATTCTAAGGACTTTAAGAACTAAAAATGGGAATTTTGGGGCGTTACACTAGCTACCAATCTAGCCTTGTTCCTAGTGATTTTACCTTGGTCATCTAGTTTGTTCCTAAAGACCCATCTTGTGGTTACAATGGTACAATCAGTGGGTCTAGGAACTAAATCCCAAACTTCACTCCTCTCAAATTGATTTAGCTCTTCTTGCATGGCTAAAACCCAATCAACATCTCCCAATGCTTCATCAATGAACTTGGGTTCTAATTGGGAGATTTGAGCTACTTGACTAGTTTGATCCCTAAAATAGGACCTAGTCCATACTCCTTGAGTGACATCACCCACTATTTGGTCAATAGGGTGATCATGGTGATGTCTCAAGGGCCTAGAGGTTGTGGGTTCATTTACTCCTTCTTCCTCATCCTCTAGGGTACTTCTTACTCCCCCTTGATCATTGCCCTCCAAATGTAGGTCTTGGATTCTTTGGGCAAAGGGTTGGACCTCTTCTATATCCTTATCAATTGAAGCCTTTCTAGGGTAGGTACTAGTTGTTTCATCAAATTTGACATTTGAGGACTCCTCAATCATTTTTGTCCTCTTGTTGTAGACTCTATACCCTCTACTAGTCAAGGAGTACCCTACTAGAATTCCTTCATCGGCTTTTGACTCAAATTTCCTTAGGTCATCTTTGGTGTTTAAGATGTAGACTTTACATCAAAAGACCCTAAAATAGTGGACTTGAGGTACCCTTCCATTCCACAATTCAAAGGGTGTTTTCCCTAGAAACCTATGTACCAACACCCGGTTTTGAATATAGCAAGCGGTGTTAACTGCTTCGGCCCAAAAGTAGATAGGAAGGGAATATGCATTAAGCATAGTCCTAGCAGCTTCTTGTAGGGCTCGGTTTCTTCTCCCAACTACCCCATTTTGTTGAGGAGTCCTTGGGCATGAAAATTCATGCTTGTACCCATTTTCAACACAAAATTGTGTGAAACTTGCATTTTGGAACTCCCCACCATGGTCACTCCTAATTCGGTTTATTTTGATTTATTTTTTGTTTTCTACCCTTTTACTAAATCCTATAAAAATCTCTAGGGTATCATCCTTATGTTTCAAGAAATAAACCCATGTAAATCTAGAGAAATTATCTACTATGACTAGGCAATATTTACTCCCTACAAGTGAGGGAGTACTATGACAATCAAATAAATCTATGTGTAAAAGTTCTAAAGGCAAAGAGGTAGTGGTTAGAGTTTTACATTTGTGTGATGCTTTCGATTGTTTACCCTCTTGGCATGCATCACACAACTTGTTCTTCTTATACTTGATCATTGATAGCCCCTTTACCAACTCTTCCTTGGCCACTCTTGCAATGCTCCTCATGTTGACGTGTCCAAGTCTCTGGTGCCACAACCACCCTTCTTCTTCTTTAGACATGAGACACTTAACAACATTTTTAGTAGCATAGGTAAGATCAAGATAATATAGATTCGCTTCTCTAAACCCTTCTAATATGATAGCACTTGATTCATTATGTCTAATGATGCATTTTCTAGCATGAAATTCAACTTTAAACCAGATATCACATAATTGACTTACACTTAATAAATTGAACTTCATATCTTTGATCAAAAGTACCTTATGTATGGAAATGGTGTGAGATACCTCAATTGTGCCCCTATCAATAATTCTCAACTTTTCACTATTCCCAAAGGAGACCGTCCCTTCTCTTAGGTAGCTAATAGTGGTGAACTTGCTCACATCCCTGGTCATGTGTCTTGAGCATCCACTATCTACTATCCAAATTGTTGGGGCCTCCTTCACCTTTACCTAAACAACAAGGAAAATATACTCTTTTGGTACCCATATCTTTGATCCATAAGCATCATTTAGAAATCTCTTAGGTACCCATGCCTTCTTTGTGGTTCCCCTAGCCCCTAGTCTCTTAGATGCACCAATTCTACCGGTAAGTGAGACAAAGGCTACCTCCTTTGTCTTAGGCCTATAACCTAACCCGGCTTTGTTGTACACAACCCTTTGACTGTTGATGATCATATCTAGGTTACTTGATCCTACTTGGAATTTCCTAAGGGCCTTTATGAGGTCATCTACCTGTTTCCTTAATTCTCTATTTTCATTTTCAAGGTGTGAAGCATGTGAAGAGATAGAACTAGCATGCAAATCTTTAAGTTTAGTAGCTTCTACTCTAAGCATGACAATTTGTTCTTTTAGATCCTTAACTTTACTTCTAGCCTTAGCTAAGTCCATGTTCGTGCTAGAAATTATTTTCACTAAAGTAGAGGAGGGTAAGTGGTATACCTTACTTACCGAAGCTTCTGATTATGATGATGAAGTGGAGGAGCTCTCATCTTCACTACTTGGACTTCATTCATCATCCGATGAGTCTGAGTGATCTTGTGCCATAAGAGCAAAGTGGGAGACTTACTCTTCTTCTTCTTTGAGGATGAGGGATCATCCCAAGTTGCCTTGAGGTTGGTGGCACCCTTCTCCTTTCCCTTTGATTTCTTCTTGTCACTCTTCTTCTTCTATTCCTTCTTGTCATCCCTTTTCTTCAATTGAGGGTACTCATTCTTCATGTATCCCTCTTGATAGCAGTTGTAGCAGATTATGTCCTTGGCCTTACCCTTACCTTTGGCCCCTTTCCTAGCACAAGATTTGTTAGATAAACTTTTAAATGCTCTACGAAACTTTCTTACCATGAACGCCTCTTGATCGCTATCTAAGGAGGTGCTAGATTCTTCTGAGTCTGACGAGGATGAGTAAACCACCTTCTTCTTCTCCTTCCTCCTCTTCTTCTCCTTTTTTGTAACAAAAGCAATACCTTTCTCTTTTGCCGAGACATTATCTTGCTCGTGTAGCTCAAATTCACATAAAAGATCGTCTAATTTAACAATTGACAAATCCCTCGATACCTTGTATGCATCAACCATGGATGCCCACAAGGTGGTTCTCGGGAAGGCTTGTAAAACATAACTGACGATGTCCCGGTTCTCGATCTTCTCTCTAATCACATGGAGCTCATTTATCACTTCCTTTACCCTTCCATGTAGCTGGTTGACGGTCTCGTTGCTCTTCATGGAAAGGGATTGCAGTTGGGCCACTAGCAAGTCCTTCTTGGCTCTTCTGGACTCGTTTGACCCCTCGTTCAATTCGACCAACTTGTCCCATAGTTCCTTGGCGGTCTTGAACGGCCCCACCTTGTTCAGTTGCTCCTTCGAGAGCCTGCATTGCAGTGTGGTGGTGGCCTTGGCATTAGATTGCACCCTCTTCATCACCTCCTTTGACCATGATCTCATCGGTGATGGGTCTCCTCTTTCATCGACGGGCGCCTCGAAGCCATCTGCAACACTTATCCAATTTTCAATATCATTCATGAGGTAGTATTGCATCCTACCTTTCCAATAGGCGAAGTCGTTCCCGTCGAAGAATGGAGGTCGTGCGGTGGAGTATCCCTCTTGAAACGCCATCACAATTGTTCCGGTTGACTGTTAGATCTTCCAAAACGCACCGGCTCTGATACCAACTGAAGGATCGTATAAGGTGTGCAGAGGGGGGGGGGTGAATGCACTTTTTTGGATCTTGGATCTCTACAGAATTGTTAGCGCAGCGGAAATAATATGCAAAGAAATCAAAAACAATGCTAACACTTATCGTTTACTTGGTATCCACCCAGATGGGTGACTAGTCCAAGGATCCACGCCGCGAGCATCACTTTTCACTATCGAAAAGTCTCCTTGAGGTGGAGAAGCCTTTACAGCAAGATCTTCCTCTTTACAGATGCAGAAATACGAGAGAGGAAGCAAGAATCACTCTACACACGAGCAGCACTTCGACACTGTACAGAACCGTACCGTGCACGTGCAGAAAGTGCTCCTTTTATAGGTGAACAGGACAGATTCACAATCTGTCCAGCCCGCACCAGTCGACTGCGCCTAGGGCAGTCGACTGGCCTAGCATTAATTGCTAGCCAACGGCTAGTTTTCGGGGTATACCAGTCGGCTGCCCAAATGCCAGTCGACTGGTTCGAGGCCGCAAACTTTCTGTGGTTTTTGGCAGTCGACTGCCTCTGGGCCAGTCGACTGCCCTGCCTCCCAGCTCAGCTCCAGCCACTCCGGACCTTCTCCTTCACGTGTGCCTTCAGGTCTGCTCCCTTGGCTCGCCCCTTGAAATCCTCTTCCTCTAGCTATCGTCCCTCGGATGCGCACGCAAGCCTTCCCTTGGCTTGCCTCCATGCCACCCTTCACGTGTGCCCTTGAAGTTCACTTCCTGGTTTGCCCTTGGAGCTCTCCTCCCTCGGCTCTCGTCCCTCGGATAAGTCCACCATGTGTGATTCTCCAAGTCCTGCAAACTCAATCACACACATCAAATACAACATAACACTCTAACTTTAAACATATTCACCCACACACATCAAAACCATGTTCTTCCAATCATTTAAGGGCCGATTGCCTCAACAAAAATGTCCCTAGTCAATCATCACATAATTGGCTCTAGAACTCCTACTAACATACATTTCACTCAGCACTCGTACCCTCACGTCTCAGTTGACTCTTCACCAGCAGCCTCGATCTGTTGCCTTCACGCCCCCTTCATCTCCGGCTCCCGTCCCTCAGATGCGCACGCAAACTCTCGGCTTGCCTCCATGCCATCCTTCACGCATGTCCCGAAGTCCGCATCCCTCGGCTTATCGTCTATGCTTTGTCCGTGGTCCCTCGGATGCGCATGCAAGCCAACAGCTTGTCTCCATGCCACCCTTCACCGTACCCGAAGCCGTCCAACTAAGTCCATGTGTATCCTGCAAGACCTGCACACTCAAATACACATATCAAAACACAAGGGTAAACCTAACTTAAACCCTTTGCTCAAACATCAAAACATATGGTCACTCCGGACCATAGATTACCCCAATAATCTCTCCCTTTTTGATGTTTGGTAATCCGTTTAAGTTAGGGAAAACAAAAAGCAAAAATAATGCTAACAACCATTTGGACTTACGTTGCCAAGGCTCCACCTTGGACTTACACCGCCAATGCACATGCAATGCAAACAATCATAGATCCTATCCCAAGGCATCCCCACACCTAACCTCCCCAAGTTAGGACTTTTTACCAAAACGAACTTTTTAAAACCTTCCCAAGGCTCCCCCTACATTGGACTTACAAAGGCTTTTTAAGAACCTCTCCAAGGTCCCCCTTACGCCATGAATGGAGTAACAATGCTCTCCCTTTACCTAAGCTCCCCCTAAACCTAGGATTTCTTGCAACAACGTGTTTGGTTTCCCACTTAAACCCAACACTTCTCCCCCTTTGCCAGACATTAAAAACCTCCAATAATTTACCCCTCATTGGACTCTTTAACCCCTAAATGATTATAAACACAGTGTACTAACCCCCTATAAGGTTCCACATTTGTTTCACATCATTTGGACACCTTGCAATAGCTGAAACCCATTTTTTCAACCTTTACCAGTCAACTGGGACAGTTACCAGTCGACTGGCACGCTGAAAACTAATTTTTCAACCTTTTGAATCCAAATTCAGAAATGCACCAGAAATTCCACAAGTCTCCAAAAATTCTCAAATTTTGTGGAGAGGTTTGTGGTACCCATACCTACTTGGGAAAAATACACTCAAAAATGTATCTATCACCATTCCCAAGATTGACACAAAATCCAAAACTACATAAATAGTTCAATTAAACCTTGACTTAAAGTCCTAGTTTTGGTTTCCTCTTGATGTTTTTGCCCATACCAACCCACAATGCATCTCTAACATTGATTTATATGATATTTATACATCAAAAACCACCTTTCATGCAATATGACCCCAATGTCATCTTCCCATGCATGAAACCCAAATCCAACATGCCAAAACCCAAGAATTGAGACTTACATCTGTCTCCAACTCTTTTGGCACACTTCATGGTCCACCTAGACCTCCTAGAGAAACACCTCCTGAGATCCATTTACCATGGATCCCAAAGACTCCTAGAGCTCCCCTTTGAGCTCTTAGCCCTAGCCACCTCCCTAGGTGACTCAACAAACACTAGACCACACCGGTGTGCCCCCGGTGACTCTTGGCCTACAACCTTGACCTTCTTAACCTTAGACACCTTATCCTTAGTTAAGTCCTTCCTTTTGCTTTTAAATGACACCCCTTGTCATTTTCGGACTCTCCCTTCTTGCCATAATTATATGGTACCCTAGCATATTTCTTTCCATTGGCATTGGAGACCTTAGATCAGTATCCCAACCCCGATCTATCATTGTTGGGTTTTAGACCACCCAACACCATACCTAAACCCTTAGATCTAACCGCGAATCTTCCTAGGATTTTCTCCAATTTATCAAGTCTTGCCCTCAAAGCTTGATTTTCCCTTTCTAGGCTTTTAACCCGAGAATTCACATGTCCACCTTGGACATTTCTAGACCTACCCATCTTCCTAGGCATATGTCTCCCCTTCTTGGGATTCATGCCTTGATCCTTAGGTACATAGGTCTTGGGTTTATCATGATGCATGACCTTTCTAGGGTTTGGATCTACCTTGTTAACCCTATTCCTATCATTATACCTAAATCCATGATTATGCACAAGCAAGTATTTTTCACTATTTCTAACATACATAGATGAATCTGACACATGTTTAACTTTAGAGATTACCTCCCTTACCTTTGGAGCTCCCCCTTAATGCAAGTTTCTTTTCTTTTCCTTCTTCTCCCATCTTCTCAAGTGCTCCATTTCCTTGAGTTCTTCTTTTCTCGGACACTTGGTATGATAGTGCCCTAGCTCCTCACATGTAAAACAACTAATATGTTTTTTCTCCTTCTTTTCCCTACAACCCACATTAGATTTTAAATGAATTGACCCGGGTTTAGGGTTTACCTCCTTCTTACCTAGTAGACACTTGTCCTTGTAGTGTCCCTTTTGATTGCACCCAAAGCACACTATGTGGTCTTTTGTCCTTGCTTTGGTGGAGGTAGGAGCTTCTACTTGCTCCGGATTGATGAGGGTCTCTCCTCCCCCTCAATTTTTGAAGTGGAGACCTTTTCTTCTTCCCTTGATGAAGTAGATGATATTTCACTCTCTTGTGCCCCTTCTCTTGATGAAATGAATGAATTTCTATCTTCTTCTTGGACCATTGAGTTCACTTTTTTGGGCTCTTTCACTATTTGAGCTTGTATAAGATTTTTATGAAATGCTTCCATCTTGGTCCATAAGTCCTGTACATTTTTGTATTCTCCTATACCACTCAACACATCATTAGGCAAAATACTCACTAATATTGAAATTACCTTTTCATTTGCCTTTGATTGACTTTGTTGCTCTTTATCCCAATTTCTAGGTCGAAGCTTCTTCCCATGCTTATCCTTTGGAACTTCGAAGGGTTCTTCTAGCACTACCATGCACTCCCAATCTATTCCAAGCCAAGCCTTTATTCTTGTCCTCCAATAGTCAAAATCTTCATGATCATAGGGAGGTGGAGTGTTGATATCATCACCCAACTTGTCTTCCATTATCATCTCCTTTAGCTTGTGCTCCTTTGGCGATTATTCCAACAAGAGCGGACCTCACTCTGATACCACTTGTTAGATCGTGACAAGCAAGCTAGAAGGGGGTGAATAACTTCTTTCGGTTCTTCTTCCTACGATGTTAGCATACGCAAGCAGAAACAATAACAATACGAATAAAACAAATGCTAACACCAACCTTTACGTGGTTCGGAGATGACGCTCCTACTCCACGACTGTCCGTAAGGTGGACGACCCCTCGATCCTTCAGTGGATCACTCCTTGGATGCCCTCCTGCTAGCTCGTGTAGCTCCTTGTGGGTAGAGAAACCTCGCCACAAACCTGGACACACCTCTGAGCTCTTAGACTACTATTTGGCCTTTAACCAAAGCCAAATTCGTCAAGAGTCTCAGCCAAAATGAAGCCCTTTTAAATAGAGCTCACACCTATTTTGGCCGCCACCAGTCGACTGCCCCCACCCAAATTTGACCGTTGCAAGCCCAACGTTCGAACTCAGCCACTACTAGTCGATTGCCCCCACAACAGTCGACTGATTTTTCTATGGGGTTTACCAGTCGACTGATAAATCACCAGTCGACTGCCCAGACACCACACCTAAGGTTTCCCTTCTCGAGTACACTTCTCTCAACACTCGAACCCTAGGATTTCCCGAGTACATTTCACTCAGCACTTGTACCCTCACGACTCAGCTGACTCTTCACCAGCAGCTTTGATCTATTGCCTTCATACCCTCTTCATCTACGGCTCCCGTCCCTCAGATCCGCACGCAAACCCTCGGCTTGCCTCCATGCCATCCTTCACGCATGTCTCGAAGTCTGCGTCCCTCGGCTCATCATCTCTGCTTTGTCCATGGTCC
This sequence comes from Boesenbergia rotunda, assembly GCA_024364735.1. NCBI lineage: Eukaryota > Viridiplantae > Streptophyta > Magnoliopsida > Zingiberales > Zingiberaceae > Boesenbergia > Boesenbergia rotunda. The sequence continues at coordinate 15,177 of JAGFNQ010000738.1, forward strand.
CTCGGATGCGCATGCAAGCCAACAGCTTGCCTCCATGCCACCCTTCACCATACCCGAAGTCGTCCAGCTAAGTCCATGTGTATCCTGCAAGACCTGCACACTCAAATACACATATCAAAACACAAGGGTAAACCTAACTTAAACCCTTTGCCCAAACATCAAAACACATGGTCACTCCAGACCATAGATTGCCCCAACATTAATATACAAGGACAATATTAATACGTTAAGACTAGCATGTAGGTCAATTGATGACTTGATCTCACAAGTCATGAATATGGGATATCACATTGACACATGGGTATATATATTAGAGAATATATATACTGAATTAACCCACCATGAAAAAGTTTCATGGATCGTTATATGAGTATCATAAACTTTCTCACAGTGACTATTGGTATAAATAATTCTTAAACCTAAAGTCACTGTGGTTCTCTACATAAGGAATTGTATATTTTGGTATCGTCAAACGTCACTCGTAATAAAATGGACTATAAAGTAGATCACTGGGTACACAATAAACTATACGGATGTATATGAGTGATGTAGATGGGATATATCCCTTGTATATGAAGGGAGTGATATTTGTAGACCCCTTGATCGAGTAGGACTACTAAAATGTATGGTCATGCTCAAATGAGTCAATATGAGATATGGAGCTCATTTGGTTGAGTGAGTCTACTTAGGGATCAAGAAATATAAAGATTGATAAGGGGATGACATGGTCTATGTCTCATTGATCAATCTAGATATCAAAGATAGAAAGAAAAGTCATACATTATAATAGACACGGAAAGGTTACATCGGATCTCGACTTTCTCATCACTTGGGTATCAATGATACATTGCTAGATGCCGCTCATTGTTTATGTGCATAAGGCAATTTAGATACATTGTCAATGTTACTAGAACCTATTGGGTCACACATAAAGAGTACGATATTTCAGAGATAACTTATTTTTAGTTTGACTAAAATGTGATTCGAAATTTAATTAATTGAGTTAGACATAAATGAATCAAATTAGATTATGGGATTGAGTCTAATCTAAGTTAGTCTCATTTAGATAGACTCAACCACTTAAAAAGGATTAGTGTTTATTAAGATGGCTTAATGAACATTATTAAAAAGGAAAACCAAGAGACCAAAACTCTTTGTATTTATTGGATGAATACAAAAGGTTAAAAGAATACTAAGAGGTTTTGGTATTCATTGAAATTAATGGATATTAATAGGTTTGGAAGACTAAAAGCCAAAGACTTTTTGTATTCTAAAGCTTGACTATAAAGGGCTATTTTGGTGGAATGAAGAGGTTGTTAAACCTAATCTTCTTCTTTCTCTTCTCCTTCTTCTTGGCCGAAACACACAAGTTGTGTTTTTGGTCCTCTTGTCTAGTGAATCATTCCAAGTTGCTAGCACAACTAAGGTGGTTGATCTTCGAGATCGAGATCGTGTTCCTGTGGATACTATTAGAGGCATGGCCATCCTGATTATGTAGAGATCCAATGAACCAAGGACTAACATGATAAGCTAAAGACACACATCAAAGGTATAACTTTTAGATAGAACTTTGAATATCACCCACGCTATTTGGGGATATATTAGAAAAACAGAATAGTGATCTGAGTCTTCAGAAAATAAAACAGGAGATCTTAGAAGGAAAAGACGATGGTTTTCATATCGCAAAAGGGGGGGAACTATACCTTAGGGATCGTCTATGTATTCCTAATGATCCGGAGCTTCGAAGGAAAATACTGGCGGAAGCTCACGGAACCCCTTATTCGATGCATCTAGGATCCACCAAGATGTATCAAGATTTGAAAGAGAAGTTCTGGTGGTCTGGTATGAAGAGAGATGTGGCTCAGCATGTCAGTACTTGCATGACTTGCCAACAAGTAAAAGCAGAACACCAGCGACCCGGAGGAGTTCTGCAGCCACTTCCAATTCCGGAATGGAAATGGGAAGATATCTCAATGGATTTCATTTCAGGACTTCCCCGGACTACAAACGGATATGATGCAATATGAGTAATTGTGGACAGGTTGACTAAGTCTGCTCACTTCTTAGCAATTAAGATGACTTATTCGATTGAGCAACTGACTCAATTATATGTTAAGGAGATAATCAGACTTCATGGAGTTCCCAAGACCATCATCTCAGATAGGGATGGTCGCTTTACTTCGCACTTCTGGGAGTGTGTTCAGAAGTCTCTCGGCACTAAATTGCGATTTAGCACCGCGTTTTACCCTCAGACTGATGGGCAAACCGAACGGGTGAATCAAGTACTAGAAGACATGTTGCGAGCTTGTGCCTTGGATTTCAAAGGGAGCTAGTGTCGATATCTATGCTTAGCGGAATTCACTTACAACAATAGCTACCAAGCTACTATCGGAATGACACCTTATGAAGCGTTGTACGGGAGGAGATGTAGATCTCCGATCTGTTGGTACGAGGGTGGTAAAAAGAAGGAAATGGGGCTCACAACAGATGTCATCGACAGCACCACCCGAGCTATACGGAATATTCGACAACGGATAGAAACTGCTCAGAGCCGGCAGAAGATTTATGTCGATGTTCGGCGTAGACCACTGGAATTTAATGTTGGAGACTTGGTGTTCCTCAAAGTGGCTCCGATGAAAGGGGTGACAAGATTTGGGAGGAAAGGAAAACTAAGTTCACGTTATGTGGGGCCGTACCTGATCCTGAAAAGAGTTGGTAAGGTGGCATATGAGCTGGAGCTGCCTTCCGAGATGTCGGCCATCCATAATGTGTTCCATGTGTCAACGCTTAAAAAGTGTATCCCAAATACGGACCAAGTGATCGAGCCACAGACAGTGCAAGTGCAGGAGGACCTAAGCTATGAAAGCAGACCTATCCAGATCTTGGATCGGGAAGTCAAGAAGCTAAGGAGTAAGGAGGTACCCTTAGTCAAGGTTCTATGGCAAAGTCAGCAGTTCGAAGAAGCTACCTGGGAACGCGAGGACGAGATGAGGCGCAAGTACCCGGAGCTATTCTAAGTTCGAGGACGAACTTTCACGAGGTATGGGGGATTGTAACGACCCGGAAAATTCTCTTAATATTTCTTTAAAATATTAAGCATGTCTAGATAATTTTTCGAGGGAACTAGAAATATTAACACGAATTTTAGGCTAGAAATCCATATTTTTCCATTTAAATTGGGGGGAAAAGGCCCTAATGGGCCTTATATGGGCTTTCTAGCATTATGATTATTGGTAAATTCTAGGTAAAAATTTATAGAAATATAAAGGAATTTTGATGGGAAATATTAACATAATTATGGGGAAATTTTTAGAGGATTTTCGAAATATTAAAAAAAATAATAATAATAAAATACAAAAAAAAATTAGTGCATGCACCAAGGATTGAACCTTGGACCTCTTGTTCAACCATGCATGCTCTAACCAATTCACCTAGCAAGGGAGTGCTATGAGGAAATGAAGTGGATTATGGTTAAGGCTTAGGAAAAATGAAGAGTCATCAACCATGACTCTTCATTTGCCTCCTTAATGTGTTATAAAGAGGGGGTTTGGGAGTTTCTTTCTTCCTTCCATCAATTCCACCTCTCTTCTTCCTCCTCCCTTAAGCTGGCCGAAACTTCAAGGAAGGTTTTCCTTGAGAAAACTTCACAAGAGGGCTTAATCTTCAAGTGTTAAGGGTCATCTACAAGGTTACAAGGGCAAAGGGTGATCAAGGGGCAACCAAAGTCTTCATCATCTTCCCTTTTAAGGTCTAAAAACCAAGATAACCCAAGGTAAGACCCCCTCACCTGTGGTGTAATGGTTTTTCCTTGATGTGGATATGATCTAAGTTTTTATTTAAGATCTAAGATGAAAATCCATGAAAAAGAAGTTAGGGTTTCGGCCACTTGCAAGTTTCATGGCTAGGTTTAGTTTCTAACTCTCAAATGATGGTTCTTATGATTTATTATGATGTAAGTGATGTTGGTGGTGATTTACATGAAATTTTACATGATTATAAGGCCTAATGAATTTTGGCCAAGAACCCTAACCCATGGTTGGACCTTGATCTAACCATTCAACATATAAGTTTTGGTTCCCTATGGCATGATGGGTAGAAATTATGTTTTATAGGAATTTTTCATGAACTTTAGGGACCCTTAAAGTTTCGGCCAAGGGCAAGAACTAGGGTTAAAGGATTAGGGTTGGCCTTAAGTACGGAATCAAATGTTTTCTATGGCCTAGTATGTATGTATGAGATGTTGTTTGGGGATTTATGCAAAGTTTTCATGGACCTAGGGTTCCTTGGAGCTTTCGGCCAAGGACATAGCCTAGGGCTAGGGTTGGGTTAAAACTACAAAGATGCTTGTTTATAGGTTACTAAGATGTATGTTTAAGTATGATGGAAGAATTTCTATGTTAACCAAACCCTTAGTTTATATGTCATGAATTATATGTTAGGTCACTTGTGGTGATAACTCATAAATGTTTAGACATGTGCCATGATTTATGAATGATAGGTATGTATGCCATGATTTATGAATGATATGTATGTATGCCATGCTTTATGAATAATTTGTATGTATGCCATGCTCATGAATATATGTACGTATGCCATGTTTAAGAATGAAAATGATGAAGGAAGTTAAAGTTCATGCCTTCGAGGCATAATGATGATATGGAATGAAAATGAAGGAAGAAGTTAAGGTTCATGCCTTCAAGGCATAACGATGAAGTTAAGTATGATGAATGAATGAATATGCTATGAATGATTATGAAGGAAGAAACATGTGAAAGTATTTTATTTTATGAATGGGCTTATACCGGACCTAAGTAAGGTCCACGGTTCTGGACTACCGATGAAGCTGTCCACGGTTCGGGACTACCGATGAAGCTGTCCTTATGGTTCGGGACTACCGATGAAGCTGTCCTTACCCTAGTAGGTCGAGATTGGCTACCTCGTATTTACTTAGGGATGCACGCATATGATGTATGAATGTGGTACAAGCCAGGGCCCAATGAATGTTATGATTATGTTTAAGTATTTAAAAGTACGATTTAAAACTAAGCATCCTTATGATATATGCATCTGCTACATGCATCCATCCATGATATGCATTATGTTTATGAAAAGTATGTTTATGAAAAGTATGTCTATGCAAGGTAGGTTGATGCAAAGTATGATAATGCAAAGTATGTTCATGTTAATTAGGATGCCATGATAATGTTTATTGTTCATGTTAATTATGATGCCATGATTATGTTTATTGTTCATGTTAATTAGGATGCCATGATTATGTTTATATGTTCATGTTAATTATGATGCCATGATTATGGTTATTGTTCACATTAATTATGATGTCATGATTATGTTTATTGTTCATGCTAATTTATGATGTCATGATTTATTTATGTTTATGCTAAGTTAGGATGCCATGATTTTATTTACGTTCATGCTAATTTATGATGCCATGATTTTAATTATGTTCATGCCAAATTATAGTGCCATGATTTTATTTATGTACATGCCAGATTATAATGCCATGATTTCATTTATGTTCATGCTAATTTATGATGCCATGGTTTATTTATGTTCATGTTAAGTTAGGATGCCATGGTTTTATTTATGTTCATGCAAATTTATGATGCCATGATTTAATTTATATTCATGCCAAATTTTAATGCCATGATTTTATTCATGTTCACGTTAGACTATGATGCCATGATGATATCTATGTTCATGCTGATGCCATGATGATATCTATGTTCATGTTTATATGACGTATGGATTTTGTGAGTAGGAAAAGGGTCTTACTAAGCCTCCGTGCTTATAGTTTTATTTTCTTATACCGCAGATTAAGCAAGAGATTTCAAAGGAAGCAGCAGGAGAGGCGAGACTATGTGTGTGTGGTAGTGACATGGCCAAGAGTCCCTCTTATTTCATTGATTGCATGTTTTGTTATCTTACAATACTTATGTTGGTTATGCTCTACTTATGATAGCTATGCCTATGAAACAACCTACTACTTATGAAGTTATGGATAAAACTACTTGCTACCTGAAAGGCTTATGAATGAATTATGGAAAGTAAATAATCATGATGCTATGCATGCTGGTAATAGGTTACCTGAAATGCTCATGAAAGCTTATGAATGTGTTACGAAAAGTTGATATAATGATGCTAGATATGTGTATATGATTTAAGCACTAATTGTATGGTTAAAAGCATGTGAAAAAGAATTTATGATTTCGCTGCATTAAGAGGTGTTATATGCACATGTATGTTTAGCGTAACGTCGCTTTGTGAAAAAAAAAGCGGGCGTTACATCAACTCTTGCACAAGGAGGCTATAGCTACTTCATTACCTTTATCGATGATCACTTATGATTCGGGTATGTGTTCTTGATGAAACACAAATCTGAAGCTTTTGAGAAATTCAAAGAGTTCAGAAATGAAGTAGAGAAACAGCTTGGCAAAAGTATTAAGATACTTCGATCCGATCGGGGTGGTGAATACTTAAGTCAAGAGTTTCAAGATTATCTTAGGGACAATGGGATATTGTCTCAATGGACTCCGCCATATACACCACAGCATAATGGTGTATCTGAGAGGCGTAACCGAACCTTGATGGACATGGTTAGATCTATGATGAATCATGCAACTCTTCCAAAATCCTTTTGGGGCTATGCGCTTAAGACAGCTGTTTACTTGCTAAACAGAGTCCCGACCAAGGTAGTCTCTACTACTCCATATGAGACGTGGAATAGTAAGAAACCTCATTTATCTCACCTAAAGATATGGGGTTGTCCTACTTATGTAAAGCGGACTATATCAGATAAATTGGATGCTAAGTCTGATAAATGTCTATTTATTGGATACCCTAAGGAAACGAAGGGTTACCAATTCTATCATCCCTTGGAACAAAAGGTGTTTGTTTCAAGGCATGATGTATTTCTAGAAAAAGAATTTCTTTTACAAGAAAACAGTGGGAGTAGCATTGAACTTGAAGAAGTTCAAGAAACTCCAATAGACATTACAGAGACACCTAGTATAGACCCACAACCGATAACTCATAATGATGAGCTATCAGTTGAACCTAAAACACCACCACTTCTTCGTAGGTCTGATAGGACACGGAATCTTCCAGAGAGATATGGATTTCTCATAAGTGAATCGAACGACGTGTTACTCATTAACAATGATGAACCTATCAATTATGAAGATGTTCTGAATAATTCAGAAAGGGATAAATGACTTGAAGCCAAGAAGTCGGAAATGGATTCCATGTACAAAAATCAAGTATGGGACTTGGATAACCCTCCTGAAGGGATTAAGCCCATAGGGTGCAAGTGAGTTTTTAAGAAGAAAACTGACATAGAAGGTAATGTTGTTACCTTTAAGGCTAGATTAGTGGCAAAAGGATATCGTCAGAAACAAGGAATTGATTATGACGAAACCTATTCGCCAGTAGCTATGCTTAAATCCATTCGGATGCTCCTGGCCATAGCAGCTCATTATGATTATGAGATATGACAAATGGATGTGAAAACAACTTTCCTTAATGGAAACCTGCTTGAGGATGTATACATGATACAACCTGAAGGTTTCACAACGGTTGATAAAACCAAAGTATGCAAGCTTCGACGATCCATATATGGACTAAAGCAAGCATCCAGGAATTGGAACATCCATTTTGATGAGACAATCAAAGAGTTTGATTTCTGACAAAATCCTGACGAACCTTGTGTGTATAAGAAGGTTAGTGGGAGTGCAGTCGTGTTCCTAATGTTATATGTCGATGACATATTACTTATAGGAAACGATATATCAGTCTTACAGTCAGTTAAAATTTGGTTGTCCAAAACTTTCTCCATGAAAGACCTGGGAGAAGCATCCTATATCCTTGGGATTAGAATCTATAGAGATAGATCAAAATGATTGCTTGGTCTTTTGCAGTCTACATATATAGACCGAGTGCTAAAAGGGTTTAGCATGTCAGAATCCAAGAAAGGTTACCTTCCCATCAGGCATGGGATCAACCTTTCGAAGTCTATGTGTCCGCGCACAGAAGACGAGAGGATTTGCATGAATAAGATTCCTTATGCATTCGCGATAGGATCTATCATGTATGCTATGTTATGTACTAGGCCCGATGTATCGTATGCTCTGAGCGTCACAAGCAGATACCAGTCTGATACAGGAATGGATCATTGGGCGGCTGTCAAGACAATCCTCAAGTACTTAAGAAGAACTAAGGATGTGTTCCTAATATATGGAGAAGGTGATATGGTAATACGTAGGTATACAGATGCCAGTTTCCAAACAGATAAGGATGACTCTAAATCTCAGTCTGGATACGTATTTATTTTGAATGGAGGCATAATAAGTTGGAAGAATTCCAAGCAAGACACCGTAGCGGATTCTACCACGGAAGGGGAATATATTGCAGCTTCGGAAGCAGCAAAGGAAGCAGTCTGGATCAAGAAGTTCGTCTCAGAACTTGGTGTGGTCCCAACCATTGATGAAGCAATACCGGTTTATTGTGACAACAATGGAGCTATTGCACAAGCAAAGGAACCAAGGTCTCATCTGCGATCCAAATATGTGCTTCACCGCTATCATCTGATCAGAGAGATTATAAGTAGGAATGATATACAAATTGAGAAAATTCCCGCTGAAAGGAATTTAGCGGATCCTTTAACTAAGGCCTTGCCTCAAAGCAAGTTTAAGGGTCATGTTAGAGCCTGTGGTATTGGATACCGTAGCGATTGGCATTAGACCAAGTGGGAGTTTGTTAGTGATATGAGAAAAGTGTCCTAAGGCAATCGCCTTATGATTGTAATCATTTATTTTAATAAATGAATATTCACTATTTGAGTATACATGTTTATGTATTTGATTGAGATCTTAAACTCATTTACTGAATGTCCGCAATACAATTCACAGCATGAGAGAATTTGTGATGAATTCACAACTAGTGATTATCTCTACATGTGCAATTGTGAAGTATTGAAATTGTCCCTAGTCGATGAATTGATAAATACGGACACTATCAATTCTGTTGAGACTAGCATGGGTTATTCTCTAATCAGCTGATTCTCACTGGCTGGAGACATTGGGATGTCAGGAGATAAACATGAATGCTAGTTAAGGGAACTAGTTCATTGGAGTGACTGGCTGTAAAACTTCATATGGTAATCTACATATAGATATGTCAATGAAGTTCTTACTGCAGCTTAAGTGCGATGTTCCTTTGACTTGCGGTGTTCAAGTCATCTTGGTCATGGAGACTTATACTTTGACATCTTAAGCAAGCATCTCTAAGGAGGTGTGGACCCAGGATGGTTGGGTATAAGCCGAAGTGCCCGAAGATGTTTGAACAGCCTACAAAGGATTCACCACTCCTTGCGAGGAGATGTATACCCAAGGCCTATCGTCGGATTGTTACTCGAAGCCTCTGGCCAGAGCATCACATGTTCAGAGTATGAATCTCTCAGAAACATGAGAGTAACTAGAATCCGTAGGACGAGAAAAACATTGCTTGGGCTAGGTGTGACGTAGTCAGCCTAGTGGGGACTGCCACACATAGACCGTGTCCTGAACCATGTGGGTATAAGATGGTGAAGGGAATGAGGCATGATTCATTAAAGCTGCTGAAGGGTTTTAGAATAGTTTTTGAGGTCAACCGTTGTGTTGGATCGTGAAAAGCCGATAGAGGGGGGGGTGAATATCGGCAATCGCTCTTTTTCGGAAAACTAAGAGTAAGTGCACAGCGGAAATAAAAATACGAGACACAGCACAAAGACACAGTGATTTTTACTTGGTTCGGAGCCTGTGTCGACTCCTACTCCAAGGCCCACGGTCGTTGACCGTTTACTTTGGGCAATTCTATATTCGTGCAAAGAGGTTACAATAATTTCAATTACAAAGAAAGTGCAATAAAATAAAAATAAACTGTTAAGCTCTTCGTTACCGACGTCCGGAGTGTATCGACTCTTTTCGGGGCAGCGGGACGTCGTCGGCTCGAGGTGGGGCGTTTCTGGAGCAAGGCACGAGCGTAGAAGAGCGTGGAAGCTTTGGAGCGAAGTTTTTTTGAAGCTTGGGGTCGAGGGGTGCTATTTATAGCCCCTAGGGCGCCCTGCCAAGTGTCATCTGATCCGCAATTTGCTCGGTCAAGCTTTATCCCACCTAAATAGGGATGAAGTTTGACCTTTGGGGCGCCCTGGTCGCTGAGGGCGCCCTGGTTGACCCGATCTCCTCGGCTGGATAGGGCTGGAGCTTCGCAGTATTGGGCTGGAGGCACCCTGGCTGCTGAGGGCGCCTTCGCTCACGAGGGCGCCTTCGCTGCTGAGGGCGCCTTACCCAGTAAGCAGCTGAAGCCCTTTTTGATTCGCTTGGTTTTGGTTCACCTTGAGGGCGCCCTGGACACTCAGGGCGCCCTGCTCAGCTGCTGTCTCACTCCTTTGAGGCTCTCTGAGTTACAGACACACGTTCCTTCGGTCCTGCATCCAGGGTTAGTCCAAAACACAATAACACACTTAAATATTTATTTTATACAGCCTTAGCTGTCTTGGTTCTGACTTTGGTCTCCAAAATGGAGCCCTAGGTCGAACCGACGCCTACTGTTCCCTCGACGGGGAACGCGTCCTCACCTACTCCTCGCGGGAGAATTTACCTGTTGCCAACCGCTCCTTTGGTTGGACTTTTGCCTGACGGTCCTTTGTCAGGGCTTGGATGCCGAGCTACCCTTCGCCCGGTGCCTAGCAGTCCTTCGCTAGGTCTTCAATCCCAGACTGTCCTTCGCCTGGTGCCTAGCAGTCCTTCGCTAGGGCTTTTAACTCTGGCATTCCTTCGCCAGTGCCTACCGGTCCTTTGCTATGGCTTTCACTGCACACTTGATTAACTTGTTAGAAAACAAGAAGGACTTAACTTTTGATCTATGTTGCCATTATCAAAACACAGGTTTGACTTAGGTGCATTCTGCACCAACAATCTCCCCCTTTTTGATTTATGGCAACCCTAGTTCAAAAATTTAAGTTTAAGCAAGACATGAAAAAGTTTTAACTTTTGTTCCCTCCCCCTGGAAGGAATCTCCCCCTATGTTTTTCAAAAATTTGTGGGGTTTTAAACACTTTACTTGTACTTAAGTTTTAGGTAACTTAAAAATACATAGTAGAGTTTTTTAAAGCATAATTTGAGTTTAAAGTCTTAAGTTTTACAGTACTCAAAATGTTAGCTTAAATACTCTGTAGTATATAACAAGCTTAAGTACTTAGTAGGTTTTGAAACACTTTAGTACTTAACAAATTTGAAAAACTTTAGCTTTAGAGTAAAGACAAGCTTAAGTAGAAACCTTTTGAAAGGCTAGAGTACTTTGCAAAATTTGAAAGCTTGAAAAAAAATTTGAAGCTAGAGCAGAATTTTGAAAGCTTTAAGTAAAAGTTTCGAAAAGGCTTAAGTAATTTTGAAAGTAGAAGTTTTGAAGGCTTAAGTATCTTTCAGAAAGACTTTTTGAATAAAGGATAGAGTTAAGAAAATTTTGAAAAGAAAATTTTACTCTCTCCTTTCCTATCTCTCCCCCTTTGCCATATATCAAAACAATTAAATACAGCATAAATAAGGAAATAAGTAAAATTTTTGCTGTACTGAATCAATCCATACTTAAATTTACACTAAATCAATCAACTTTCTCTGTAGGGGCCTGTCTAACCCAATTAGCTACTTACTAACTGTTATAAACAGTAGTTTTTGCTAGGGTTAGTCAAGTTAAGTGTTTTTGTTCAAGTTAGATTTTCTAAACTTGACACTTAACTTGATTGCTGTATAAGTTGTATTTAGTGCCCCAATTACTGCAGATGCACTGACTTAAAGCATCTTGAATTGAGGCAAAGACCTAAGCATCTCAACCCTTTCTAGGTTATCAATCATAAGTACCCTAAGGTGCTTGTGAGATGCTGGCTTCTAGGTCTATAGGTACATGCAGTTCTAGGGTTAAAGCCTAGGCTAAGTCCATTTTCGAAAAATCCCTAGTTTTGAAGGGGGTAGTTTTAAAATAAATATAAAACTAAGTCGAAAAGATTTTAAAATTGATTTTTGAAAAAAAAACTAAGTTGAAAATGAAAACTGGTTTTGAAATTTAAATAAAACAGTTTTTCAAAATTCTAATTTTAGAAAACTTATTTTCGAAATCAAGTAGAGTAAAAGCAATTGAGTTAAACTATTCTACTGAACACAATCCTAACTGATTAACAAGAAACCAATAATCATAAGCTAGTTATCATAAAATAAAAGCAGGTAGTTTAGGTTCAACATAGTCAACAGTCAAGCACAAGTCAACCCTACTGAGTAGGGGAAGTCAAATAGGTACAATGCCAAGTGAATCTAAGATGAAGGACCAGGGTGATCAGATGGACCCGGCTGCCATGCATCGAATCGTGCCATCATCTGTAAGAATCGTGCATCAGCTCGGCGAGCATCCATCTGCTCTATGTGAGAGGCCTCGACCTCCTCTCGGAGACTCTGTATCTGTGTCTCCATCCGGGTCACTCTCTCGTAGAGTGTCGGTGGAGCGGGCTCGTCTATATGGGCTCGGGCTTCTGCTGCTACATCTGCGACGTCGTATTCGACCTCCTCGTCCGAATCGATTTGGTGAGCTGCTCTCCGACGTCTCCAGGACAGAACCCCGGTACCGGACACCTCTATACCTGCTAGGGCAAAGTTTCTATAGCCTATTTCATCGTAGTCGGTTAGATCGGCCATTTCTCCCTCGGTAATGTTCCTACCATGGTAATGTAATAGAGATGTGACAATGTGGCAGTAGGGTGTGCGTACCCGCCCTTTCGTGTTCACACTGGATGCGTGTAGGATAGTGTGAAACATATGAAGTCCTATATCAATATCTAGCTGGTGAATTAGGGCGTACAAGAGAAAGGTATGGAATGGTCGCATAGTGGTGACGTCCCTGGTGGATAAGGGCAGAATACATCGGACTAAGACCCTGTATAGGGCGTAGTCCTGAACCTCTAAGTCGACTGACTAGAATCGTCTAGCCACTGGTTGCCTAAAGAAGTATGCGTGTAATGTATCTAAGGTGATGTGAGAATAGGGAGCATCAAAGGGAGGCTCCCTAGGAGGATAACAACAGAAGATGGACTGCGAGGGTCGTAGTCCTAAAAATCGGTTCAGTAATGTTGGTGTGATGGTTAAGGGAATACCTTGAACCATGGTGGAGAACATGAGATTATCCTGTCTAATGATATTATTGTAAAATTCTGCACATAAGGAAGTATTGATTGGGTGAGTGCAGAATACGAGATTGTCCAGTTGGTAGTGATTTATGACGTTCATAGCTAGGGGATAGGATTGGGTGAAGAATAGCCTATTCAAGTAACTCATTTTGATAGGTTTATAGGTGGTACGAGCGAACTTGTTACATAATTCTAAATTGGGAAACCTAGGATCAGGACTAGGTTGAGTACCGGGTTCTGCCTGATTAGGTCGGCGTCTTCTAAGAGAAAGAATGTATACTTAAAGAAAGTGTGCATTTATTGAAAAATTGAAAAGAAATAAAAAAAAACAATAAATTATACCGATTTGCTCGGGGAGGCATTGTTGAGGGCTTGAGAGCTTGAGAGGGTTGCAAGATCTCTTGGAAGGTAGAAGGTTGAGGAGGAGAAGTGTTTTGGGTGTGAAGAGTAGAAGGGGAAGGGAGCCCCTTTTTATAGGCATTCTAGGGCGCCCTGCCTCGGGAGGGCGCCCTAACTGGCGAGGGCGCCCTGTATGACCAGGGCGCCTTGACCAGGCTGCAGCTGCCTTTTTGGCAGCTTTTGACCACTGAAGGACACTGGCAAGGGCGCCTTTCCGGACGAGGGCGCCTTTATCAGGTCTGTAGTTCTGTTTGTGCAGCTTTCTGCCGCTGAACGATTGTGGGAGGGCGCCCTGCATGACAAGGGCGCCCTAAACAGGGCTGCAGCTGCCTTTTGGCAGCTTTTGACCAGCCTTGGGGCGCCCACACCGGTTTGGGCGCCCTAGGGACTAGCTTTTGACTCAAATGAAGTGCATTTGACCAGATTTGACCTGGTTTGACTACATTGACCGTAGTTTAACTATGTTGACCGTGGTTTGACTATGTTGATCGTGTTTTGACCTTGTTGACCCTGGTTTGACATATAGGATTTCACTGAAACACATGTATTAAGGGAATCATTTAGTCTTAATTTTACTGTCTCACCCAGATCTAGGGTTTTCAATCACGTTAACCTTATAGGTTTTGTGAGACAGGTTTTGATAGTTTTGAAAATTTTGAAAATTTTGATTAATTTTGAAGGATAATTAAATTTTGAAGGATAATTAAATTTTGAAAAACTTGATTAATTAATTTTGAAATTTTTGAAAAGATGTTTAAATCTATACTTAGCTGAAATTTTGTGTTAGATTCGAATTTAACAAAAAATAATTTGAATTTGAATTTCAAAAATTGACTTCCAGGTCTTGGCGAGGCACTAGGCCTTCTTTGGCCGTAGCCTTATGGGATCATCCACCCTTTCCTTGACAAAGCCTTTTAATGAAATTTCATTTTCAAAATTATTCTTTGAAAAATTTTTAGTCTAACTAGTTTGGGTCTTGGATCGGTAGCTTCGGCTAGTTCCGCCAAATTGGCTTCCCTAACGTACTATCATCTCACCTCCACCCAATACTATGTTGTCAAATTTCAGCTAAGTTTGTTCAGTCCTTAAGCTAGCCTAAGTCTAAGCATGGTATATTGCAGAAAATAAACAATCAATCAATCAAGCAATTTAAATCAAGAATAACAAGTTTATCTAATAATAAAAATAGTTTTCAGTTTGGCTCCCCCTGGACTAAAGCCACGGTGATGGTTAGGCAAGATGTGAATCTTGTCCTTGGGGATCCAATACTGATTTGATCCAGTAGGTTGGTTCAGGCATAGTTTAGGTACCCATGCCTAAATTCTTCTTCTGGACTGATTCAGTACAGTCAAATATGATCTTTGTCGGGATTTGGTTCGGTAGCCAAGTCCAGATCGATTTAGAACTGATTTCTGTTTTCCAAGGATCATGTCAAGACCCTTGGAACCAGATGTAAATCGTTCTAAAACTGTTCTAAATTCCTTAACCTGAGTTTTCAGGGAGGAGTTCTCCTTTTCAAGTTTTTCAACTTGAATAGAAGTTCCTTCCTGAACCTTTTCGGTTAAGGGTTTAGAGTCAGCTCCCTCTTTCAGGAGTTTTACTTCCTGTCGGAGGGATTCGACCCGGAGTTTGGCTTTTGCCAAATCATGAGAAAGAAAAGAAATCAATTCAGTTGACTGTAATCTATTAAAGCCAGTTACCTTAATTTCTCCGTCCTCTGTGAAGGTCAGCTCGCCGTCCTCTTGTTCTGATTCTGACTCTGTCTCGACTTTATCTGAAGCGGTCAGAGCTAGGAGGTTAGACTGGGGTGCCTCTTCTTCTTCTTCTGAGGAAGACTCGTCCCAGGTTGCTTGTAGCGCCTTCTTTCTTCTCGGCTTCTTCGTCTCCTTTAGGTTAGGGCACTCTGACTTGTAGTGGCCCTTTTTCTTGCACTCGTAGCAGGTTACATTGGGCTTGTTTGCTGGTTCAGTTGGTTCGTCCTTTCTTCGGCCGGTTTTTCGTTTGTTGGTTCGGTTCTTCAGCTCCTTGTAGTAGCTTCGAGCGAGCCGGACCAGTTTAGTTTGATCTCCTTCTTCATCTTCTGAGTCTGTGTCAGACTCGGGTTCAAGTTCAGTTTTCTTCTTCGTTGTCTTCAAGTTTTTACCTGCAATGAAAGCGATACCTTTTTCGACCGAATTGGTGTTAGTCTGTGCGTGCAGTTCTAGTTCAAAAAATAATTCATCTAGTTTTATTTTAGAGAGATCTCTAGAGACCTTGTATGCATCTACCATAGATGCCCACAAGGTGTTTCTAGGAAAGGCGTTTAGAGTATACCTTATTAGGTCACGGTTTTCAACCTTGTGACCTATTGAGTGAAGACCGTTCATTACCTCTTGGATCCGTGCGTGGAGTTGGGCTGCTGATTCGTTGTCCGCCATCTTGATAGTGTATAATTTGTTTAATAGCAGATCCCGCTTGCTGATCCGAGTATCTGAAGTCCCTTCGTGCAGCTCGATCAGTTTTGTCCATAGCTCTTTTGCACTATTGAAGGGGCCCACGCGGTTCAGCTCTTCCTTTGTCAGCCCGCATTGTAGGGTTTGTGTCGCTTTTGCGTCGGCTTCTATCTTGCGTTTAAGGGAGTTGTCCCATTCGGAGTAGTTCTGAGGAAGTCCATCAGCGTTTCGGGGGATCTCCAGACCGGACTGGATAATGATCCACATATCCACCTGAGTTTTCAGGTGGACCTCCATGCGGCTTTTCCAGTAGGAAAAGTCTTCTCCACTGAAGAGTGGAGGTCTTGCGGTGCTGAATCCCTCTTGCATGGCCATTTAGACTGAAAAAGAAAGCTAAAAAGAAATTTGCCAAGACTTGGTCTTGGATTAGCAGTGCTGGATAAATTAAAGACAAGGGGTGTTGCACCAACCTTGCAAAAAAAAACGAATGAAAATTTTTTATCGAAAGATTCGTAAGATAAAGAAAATAAAATGATAATAAAAAAAATCCGAAAAAAAATTTCAAACTGGTGGTTGCACCAGGTTTGAACTTCCCCGCTCTGATACCACTTGTTGGATCGTGAAAAGCCGATAGAGGGGGGGGGGTGAATATCGGCAATCGCTCTTTTTCGGAAAACTAAGAGTAAGTGCACAGCGGAAATAAAAATACGAGACACAGCACAAAGACACAGTGATTTTTACTTGGTTCGGAGCCTGTGTCGACTCCTACTCCAAGGCCCACGGTCGTTGACCGTTTACTTTGGGCAATTCTATATTCGCGCAAAGAGGTTACAATAATTTCAATTACAAAGAAAGTGCAATAAAATAATAATAAACTGTTAAGCTCTTCGTTACCGACGTCCGGAGTGTATCGACTCTTTTCGGGGCAGCGGGACATCGTCGGCTCGAGGTGGGGCGTTTCTGGAGCAAGGCACGAGCGTAGAAGAGCATGGAAGCTTTGGAGCGAAGTTTTTTGAAGCTTGGGGTCGAGGGGTGCTATTTATAGCCCCTAGGCGGGCGCCCTGCCAAGTGTCATCGATCCGCAATTTGCTCGGTCAAGCTTTATCCCACCTAAATAGGGATGAAGTTTGACCTTTGGGGCGCCCTGGTCGCTGAGGGCGCCCTGGTTGACCCGATCTCCTCGGCTGGATAGGGCTGGAGCTTCGCAGTATTGGGCTGGAGGCACCCTGGCTGCTGAGGGCGCCTTCGCTCACAAGGGCGCCTTCGCTGCTGAGGGCGCCTTACCCAGTAAGCAGCTGAAGCCCTTTTTGATTCGCTTGGTTTTGGTTCACCTTGAGGGCGCCCTGGACACTCAGGGCGCCCTGCTCAGCTGCTGCCTCACTCCTTTGAGGCTCTCTGAGTTGCAGACACACGTTCCTTCGGTCCTGCTTCCAGGGTTAGTCCAAAACACAATAACACACTTAAATATTTATTTTATACAGCCTTAGCTGTCTTGGTTCTGACTTTGGTCTCCAAAATGGAGCCCTAGGTCGAACCGACGCCTACTGTTCCCTCGACGGGGAACGCGTCCTCACCTACTCCTCGCGGGAGAATTTACCTGTTGACAACCGCTCCTTTGGTTGGACTTTTGCCTGACGGTCCTTTGTCAGGGCTTGGATGCCGAGCTACCCTTCGCCCGGTGCCTAGCAGTCCTTCGCTAGGTCTTCAGTCCCAGACTGTCCTTCGCCTGGTGCCTAGCAGTCCTTCGCTAGGGCTTTTAACTCTGGCATTCCTTCGCCAGTGCCTACCGGTCCTTTGCTAGGGCTTTCACTGCACACTTGATTAACTTGTTAGAAAACAAGAAGGACTTAACTTTTGATCTATGTTGCCATTATCAAAACACAGGTTTGACTTAGGTGCATTCTGCACCAACACGTTGATTTTTCGATTGATTGGGGATCATGATGTACTACTAGGTGCCACTCATGATCGTTCTATAATTGGTTAATTATAGACGGCCAACATAAATCGAAAGCATATTTAGTCACACGCACTACGAGTAGTCCGAGGGATTTATAACGAGTTGAAAATTGGATTTTCCAATCAAGAGAGATAAGTCGAATCTGAATTTTTCAGAGACGCATCGGAAGCATAAAATGGCTAAGTCTTTTGAAGACTTATTGAACGAATTAAATGAGTTTAATTAGTGAGATCGTGGCTTGGGTTTGGCCGGCCACAATAAGAGGGAAGAACCAAATTGTTTGGTTCAAAATAATAAAATAAACCGCACGTGGTTTGTCTTATAAAATTATGGATAAAGAAATTTGTATAAAGAAATTTGTATAAAGAAATTTATATAAAGAGATTTATTTATCATGGAAATTAAAATAAACCTTGGAATGGTTTATTTTATTTTATAAAATCAATAATGGATTGATTTACCATGATAAAGAAATTTATATAAAGAAGTTTATATAAGGAAATTTCTTTCCATAATAAAAGGGGAGACATGGTTGTTTTTATTATAAATTAAGTTATAATAAAAACTTGGCATAACGGAATAATTCATAGAAAAATTTATAAGATAAATTTCTTATGAAAAATTTATTCCGTTAAGAGGAGACTTGGCGATTAAGAGGCTACTATATAAAAGTACCAAGGCAAGGCTTGGAAATAGATCTAAGAGATCAAGGATTCTTGCCTAGCCTCTCTCCCTCTCCTTCTCTACCTCTCCCTCTTCTAGTGCCGCCGGCCCTAGAGCCCTCCCCCTTTGCCGTGTGCTTCCACCACCAAGAAGAAGCCGAAGAAGAAGAAGAAGCGGGCACGACTCCTTCTTTCCTCCCGGAATCTTGATTCCGTTCTTCATTGGTGGTTAGTTTTTCATCTCTCTCTTGGTATTCTTGTCGTGCCTTTGGAGAATCTAGTAGTTCTTGTCGGCACGAAACTCGTGGCTTTACGAAGTCATCCTAAAGAAAACCCGGCGTGGACGCGAATAGAGGCGGAGCTTCCAAGGGACGCTACGGTTGAATCTCGTCCCTTTCTACGAGTTACGCGAGGTATTAAGTAAATTAGTTTACTTTCTGCAAAATTTTAAATGTATGATCATGTCTCCACAATATAAGGTTGCATGCTAGATACGTGGTTAAAATAATTTGAGAAATTATTTATGCTAAATCTTCCGCTGCACGTAATTAAATTTTAAAATTATGAACCCGTATCCATGTCAACATGCACCCGGTCCCAACAGGTGCATCAAAGGTGGTTTAATCTGATCCGCATCAGCAAACTCAACGTAGGGATAAAACCTACCTTCTTGGGCACCTGGGAACACTGAGTCGCTTGAGAATAGTGAGGCGTCAGGGAGCTGACATGGCGCATCCAACCTGCGACCGCCAACTCAGCTTCGCCAACAGTTGAGAAAAACCCCTCTGGGGCACCTGAGTCCTCTCAGGCACCTAAGCCCTCTCAGGCGCCCCTAATCGCAGCAGCTAGTTTCTTTAGCTTGCAACCAAGATTAGTCCAAGAATGAAATATAGTAAGGTAAAAACATGCATGAATGATAGCTAGAGCTGTCTAGTTCTGACTTTAGATTTCAAATGAAATCCTAGGTCGAACCGACGCCTACTATTACCTCTTCCAGGGAACGCGACCTCACCTACTCCACACTGGAAAGTTATCTTTCGCCAACCAGGACCTCCGATTGGACTTTTGCTTGGCCTCCGAGACTCTCAAATCTCGTGAAGTCTGATCCTCGACCCGTCTCTACTTCTGTCCGTAGTCGTCGCTCGGCTAAGTCTTCTGCCCGATCCTCAACTAGGACTTTGTGCCCAATTTCTCGAACCAGGATTTCGGTGCCAACCCTTGGCCAGGTCTTCGTGCC
>JAGFNQ010000738.1:36043-69308 GCA_024364735.1 Boesenbergia rotunda
TGGGACCGATCAGGAGGCCTGATCGGTCGTGTGACGATCAGGAGCTCCTGATCGGTCTGGTGACCGATCAGGAGGCTCTCTGATCGGTCCGGTGACCGATCACTTTAATTCAAATTGCATTGTCAGACGCTCTGATCGCGTCTGAACACAACCGATTCGCTGCCACTTTCCTCTGATATTTGATATGCTGGTTGATTTGCTGTTCTAATACTCTGATCAAGCTACAGGTGACAGGGAAGGATTCAAACACTTAAGGAGAGGTCAATGGAGGCTTTCCTTGGAGCAGGTTTGTCCATTTTCCCATCTCAGGTTGCAACGGCGAGCTGCAGACTGGAGCGGAGACTGGAGCTTGACTGAGGGGAGCTCAGTGAGTCCAGAGATAGCTCAGTAGAGGCTGGCGTTGGCAGATGAGTAGCTGGGAGCTACAGAGATGTTGTCACCTGGTGCTATGTGAAGAATCAAAAAGGGCGGTGGATGGCTTCGTGGAAGCAAGTCTTGCGAACTATTGTTCTTGCCGTGCCTTGAGTTCTCCACAACTTGCCTGCTGTGTTCTTGCGATCTTCATCACTTTTGAGCAAGCAATTGAGAAGCAACCATCGTTTACTTGAGCGCTTGAAGGAGAAAACAAGAGGCTTGGAGTCCGACAGTGGGAAGACACGGAGAAGGGTTCTTGCGTGAGATCGCCACTGGGTGGAGCTCAGGGAAGCTTGCTGTGTTTTGTCCTTGCTAAGTGTTTGAGTAAGATCCTTCTTGTTGTTTCTTTGTGCTTAAACTATATCCTTGTTTGAAACACACTGTGGAGAGGTTTCTCCACCGAGAAGGAGGTTGCTGATTTATCCGGTGATAACCGGGGCTTGATCTGCCGACGATCAAGGGATCGCCCACCTTAAGGGCACGCCAAGGAGTAGGGGCAAGTTATCCCGAACCTTGTAAACCCTCCTTTTAGCGATCTTGCTAGTTGTGTTTGTTTTGCTTCCGTTACGTTTTCTGCATAATCTGTTTCTCTACTCTTTCCGCTGTGCTACTGATTTTAAGTTGCAGAAATCGCTATAAGTATTCAAGTTGCAAGTGGTTGGCTATATTCACCCCCCCCCTCTCTAAGCCATCCGATTCCAACAAGTGGTATAGAGCTTGGGGCTCTGTTTACGGCTTAACATCAAGAGTTATCAAAAAGATGGCCTTGAGAGAAGGTTTCCACCCCCGACCTCCATTCTTTGATGGCTCCGACTTTCAGTATTGGAGATCAAAGATGGAATACTACTTGAAGATGGATATCCACACTTGGTTCGCAGTGAAGGAGGGATTCATTCCTCCTAAGGATGACGAAGGCAAAGAACTCGAGTCTTCACGGTGGACTGCCGAACAAACAGAAAGAGTGAAGCCGACGCGAAGGCGGTTGTCACTCTACAATGTGGCATGAACAAAGATCAACTCATCAAAGTTGGTCCTTTCACAAGTGCAAAGGACTTGTGGAACAAACTCATTGAGCTCCATGAAGGCACCCGAGACTCGAGGATCGCAAGAGGGACTTGTTCCTCAATCACTCCAAAATCTCTCCATGAAGGAGAATGAGTCGGTAAGTGAGCTCCATAGCCGGTTCAAGGAAGTCCTCAATGGGCTTCATTCAATTGATGAAAAGGTCGAGAATCGCGACCTTGTAAGGTATGTCTTGAAAGCATTTCCGAGGAATGCTTTGTGGTCATCCATGGTGGATGCCTACAAAGTATCCAAGGATTTATCTATTGTGAAATTAGATGATTTATTTTGTGAGATGGAATTGCATGAGATGGCTAACAAAGGCCCCAAGGAGAAGGGGATTGCCTTAGTTGCAGGGGACCGAGCCACTAAGAAGAAGAAGGAGAAGGAGGTCTCATCATCTTCATCTTCTTCCGAATCCGAATCCAATTCCGAGGAAGATGGCAGCGGCTCCTCCTCATCCGAAATGGCCAACTTTGTGAGGAGGATGATGCGAAGAGACCGACGTTTCAAAAGTAGAGGTAACACTAGTGAATTCAAACTTGATAAGAATAATGCATCTTGCTTTGAGTGTGGTAGGAAAGGGCATTTTAAGAATGAATGTCCGAAGCTTAAGAAGAAGGAGGAGAATCCAAAAGAAAAGAGAGAGATCCAAGAAGAAGAAGAAAGCTTGAAGGCCTCTTGGGATGAGTCATCTTCTAGCTCATCCGATGATGAGAAGGAGGAGAAGAGCACAAGGCAAGTGACACTCATGGCTCTTGGAGAGGAGAGCAGTGATGAATCTTCAAGCTCCGCAACACGGCTTCATCATCTTCGGATGATGAAGAGGTAACTTCTCCCGAGCTTGAAAAATGCTATAGAGCAATTGCATGTTTAACTAGTATGCTTAAGAATCCAAAAGTAAGGTTAAAGCATTGCAATTAGAAATTGCTCAATTGAAAGCTTCTAGGGATGATAACATTGATGACTTGCATGTTGAATTACTAGAAGATGAAATTAAATCTTTGAAACTTGAGATCGTAGATTTGAAATCCTCTAAGGTTGAGGAAATCAGTGATTTGCATGATAACGTGTTAGTAGAGGAAAACCAATCATTGAAGAGTGAAGTTGAGAAGCTCAAGAATATTCTTGGGAAATTCTCAAATAGCTCTAAGACCCTAGATATGATCCTAAATGCCCAAGAGCGGTTTACAATAGGGCCGGTATTGGTTACCGCCCTAAGGAACCCTCATTTGTATCTCTCATGTCTAGGACTGACATGAGACAATCTAGGACACCTAAGACTCAAAAGAAAGTTGTCAAGGCATGGGTGCCTAAGTCATGTTTAGTTGACACTTTAGGTCCCAAGGTTTGGGTACCTAAAACTTCTATTTTTCGGATTGTGTAGGTTATGATTGAGGGGGAGCATCTATCAACTTGGTTCGTTGATAGTGGATGCTCCAAACACATGAACGGGGATAGATCATTGTTTACCACACTTCACAAGAAAAGTAGAGGTAATGTATCATTTGGTAACAATGGTAGTCTTAAGGTCATAGGAATAGGAGACATTCAAATATCCGAATGTCTTAGAATCTCAAATGTCCTTCTAGTCAAGGGGATGAAGTTTAATCTCCTAAGTGTCAGTCAATTGTGTGACACGGGTTACACAATTGACTTCCAACCAAGTCAATGTCTAGTTAAACAAAATGACACCTTGGACACGGTACTAGTAGGAGCAAGAGTAGACAATATTTATCAAGTCTCATTTAAAAGTTCTACTAATGCTTTTGCTAAGTGTTTCATGTCAAAAGAAGAAGAGTCCACCCTTTGGCACCGGAGATTAGCTCATGTCAATATGAAGAACATCCGGAAGTTGGCCAACAAGGGACTAGTTCGAGGCTTACCGAGCATCAAGTATGGAAAAGACAAATTATGTGATGCGTGTCAAATGGGTAAGCAAACAAAATCTGCACATAAAGGTAAAAGCGCTGTAAGTACTTCCAATGCATTAGATTTACTTCACATGGATCTATTTGATTGTAGTACCATCATATCATTGAATGGAAGTAGATATTGCTTTGTTATCATTGATGATTTCACTAGATACACATGGACTTACTTTTTAAAATATAAGGACCAAACCTTAGATGTGTTCATTTCTTTTTGTAGAAGAGTTGAAAATGAAAAATCATTAACAATTAAGACAATTAGAAGTGATCATGGAGGTGAATTTCAAAACCAAAGGTTTTTAGAATTTTGTCAAGATAGAGGTTATAGACATGAGTTCTCTACTCCTAGAACACCACAACAAAATGGTGTTGTAGAGAGGAAGAATCGTGTACTTCAAGAGGCTGCACGAAGCATGCTTAATGAGTACTCACTCCCGAGTTACTTATGGGCTGAAGCTGTAAATACAGCTTGCTATGTGCAGAATCGAGTCCTCATCCATAGGTTTTTAGGAAAGACTCCCCATGAACTTTGGTTTGGGAAACCACCTACGGTTAAACACCTTAGGGTGTTTGGTTGTAAGGTGTTCATCCTAAACACCAAGGATCACCTTGGAAAGTTCACGGCAAAGGCTGATGAAGGGATACTAGTCGGGTACTCCCTCGTTAGTAAAGCCTACCGAGTCTACAACAAGAAAACTAGATTAGTTGAAGAGTCTTCTGATGTGGTTTTTGAAGAAATTCCGAAGTCAATTGACCAATCAGAAAATGCAGAAGGAGTTCAACTCGAACTAAGGAGACTTAGTTTGAATGAAATTCCAAGTGTTGTTGATGGTGATGAGTCGGATGACGGTGAGCCTAGACAACTCATTGATCAGCCGGATCCTGAGGCTGAACCTGTGTCTAGTGAACCCGTTCAAGAAGCACCACCAACACCAAGGCAAACTAGATTAGCCTCTAGTCATCCCCACGACCAAATTGTTGGAGACATCCATCAAGGGGTTAGGACTAGATCATTCTTCCGGAATGAGGCTAATGAAGTTGCTCTAATTTCCGAAATTGAACCTAGAAAAATTGATGAAGCATTAAATGATCCCGATTGGATTATCGCGATGCAAGATGAACTAGGTCAATTTGAAAGGAGTCAAGTTTGGGACTTAGTCCCTAGACCTAAGAAGACACCATTATTGGAACCAAATGGGTCTTCAAGAACAAATTGAACCACAAGGGAGAAATCATTAGAAACAAGGCACGCTTGGTAGCCAAAGGCTACAGTCAAGTTGAAGGCCTTGATTATGATGAGACTTATGCTCCCGTGGCACGATTAGAGTCCATCCGATTGATGCTTGCATTTGCAGCACATCGTGGCTTCAAATTATTTCAAATGGACGTCAAATCGGCCTTCCTAAATGGTTTGATTAGGGAAGAGGTCTATGTCGAACAACCTCCGGGGTTTGAGAGTACCGAATATCCAAACCACGTGTTCAAGCTCAAAAAGGCACTTTATGGCCTTAAACAAGCACCCCGGGCTTGGTATGAGCGGTTGTCGACATTCTTGATTGAAAAGGGCTTCGTTAGAGGTCAAATAGATCCTACACTGTTTCTACGACGAGATGGTGAGAATATATTTGTAGCCCAAGTATATGTCGATGACATAATTTGTGGCTCAAACAATAAGGGCTATTTAAATGAGTTCATTGGACACATGGAGAGTGAGTTTGAAATGAGTCTAGTGGGAGAGTTGACTTTCTTCCTTGGACTTGAAATCAAGCAAACTCGCGATGGTATCCATGTGCACCAATCAAAGTATACACATGAAATGCTTCGAAAATTCAATATGAGTGATTCGAAAGAGGTAACCACTCCCATGGCTACAAACACGAGATTAGACAATGATGAGAGTGGTAAACCTGTTGATTAACTCAATATCGAAGCATGATAGGCAGTTTGCTATACCTCACAGCTAGTCGACCAGATATACTATTTGCTGTAGGTATGTGCGCGAGGTATCAAGTCTGTGCCAAGGAATCTCACCTAATTGTGTTAAGCGAATTTTGAGATATCTCAAGGGCACAATTGGTGTAGGTCTTTGGTATCCCCGTACCGAATCTTTTGATTTGATGGGCTATACGGATTCCGACTACGCTGGATGTAAGTTGGACCGGAAAAGCACTAGTGGGGCTGCCAATTCTTAGGGTCGTCCTTAGTAAGTTGGTCGAGTCGGAAGCAACATTGTGTTGCTCTTTCCACTACCGAGGCAGAATATATCGCCATGGGAGAGAGTATATCGCAATTGTTGTGGATGATTCACACCTTAGAGGACTATGGTTTGAGTTACAAGGGTGTGCAAGTGTTATGTGATAACATTAGCACAATCAACTTAACCAAGAATCCAGTCCATCATTCTAGGACAAAACATATTGAAGTAAGACACCACTTCATTAGGGATCATGTAGCTAGGGGGAACATCATACTCTCACATGTAGAGTCAAAGTCAAACCTAGCTGACATTTTCACTAAACCACTTCCCGAAAATGAATTTAGCTTTCTAAGACGGGAATTGGGAATGTGTCGCACTTCATAGTCTTTCTATTTGCACTCAAACTCTCCATGATTATTTCAAATTGTTGGGAACAATTGGGTCACTTTGGGAACATCTCACACAAACTATAAGGTTTAACAAAATGTTTTTGTTTGCTAGACATGGGGTGAGATGTTAGGATCAACTCAATTTCTCAAAATGTCATTGCATCCCTTGAGGAATTAAGTTGACGAGATAATAATCACGGTGGTGACCAAGTATGGGGAAAACCATTGCATAACATATGTGTATTTGGCTCCATGATCATACTTGGACATTCCAATCAAGGCAACTTGATTGGAAACTTGAATTTGGAATCAAAACTTGGTTGAATTTGCTTGATTGATTGTTGATTGAGTTTGACTCCATTTAGATGGATCAAAGTAATTGTTGAACCTATAGGGACTTCTGATTCTTGTTCAGGGATCAATTCTAGTCATGGAATAATATCCAAGTTCGACACAGTCCATCAAATATCGTTTGAAAAATTCAGAAGTTCTGAAACTGAACATTTCAGTTCGTATCAGGAACTCTGATCGGTCACCGGACCGATCAGGCATAGGGCTGATCGGTCGCTGGACCGATCTGGCTTCTTCCTGTAGTGTTCGGTCCACAGACCGATCGGCGAGGCAAGCCGTGATCTTCCGGAATTTGACTAAGTGTACTGAGCTAGCCTGGATCGGTCTCCGGACCGATCTGGCACCCTGTGGGGATCGGTCCACAGACCGATTAGGGAGCTCAGAGGTTTCTCTCCGGACCCTACTGATCGTATCCTGATCGGACACCCGACCGATCAGGAGCGCGTTAAATCGGTCATCCGACCGATCAGGACCAGGCCAGTCCGATCAGGCTATAGCCTGATCGGTCTGAGTGCGATCAGATCGAATGGTGATCCGTTCAGATGCATTAAATTCTGGTTGGTGGACAGATCCACCAACCGATTAACTTCGCGGAACCCCTTGAACTCGCGAACCCTAGCGCCGAAAAACCCCTTGCGCGACCCTGTGTGAGCAAGAAGGCTATCCTCGTGTTCCTCTTCCTCGCGTGAGCGTGAGTGTGAAGTTTTCTCCAGTCTCGTGCGTGTTCCTCTCTCGCAGAAACAGTCTGCGATTTTCTCTTGCGCCGAGTTCCTCCTTGCGAGTTCTTCCGATCCAAGAATCTTCTCAATGGCACCTAAGTAAGTTGTTGGTTTCGATTTTCTTGTAAATCAGTTCATGAAACTTTGTTTTGGAGCTAACCATGTCTTTGGCTCTGTTCTTGTTGTTGTGCCGTGACCCCTATGTTTGTCGTAACCCCACTTTTCATCAAATTTCTCCATGTTTCATGTCTATCTTTTGATTGGGTATTACCTATGATGATCAACTCTTGTATGTGTGATTCACCCTAATGTATGATCAATCTTACCAAATGCATTAAATTTTATATCATGATTCATTCAACTCTTTAGAAAATCTGCTAAGGGAAAGGAGGTAGCGGAGGGTAGTTCAAGGGGCAAAACTCCCTCGTCGTCTGCACCTTTCAGAAGCCCACAGCCTTCTACTAGCTCCCGGTTTCCCAATGTGGCCTGTGAACAGGCTTTTCAAGTAAGGACCTTCAAACTATTACCCTGCAGATCCATTGATGTTCCCTTCCTGACTGAGTTCTGTCCCTCGGTCATGGAGATTGTCACTTACTACAATCTGGGTTTTCTTCTATCCTTGGAACGGACCATAAACTACGACCTCGTCTCTGAATGCTACAACAACCTCCAACAAGGTCCTCAAGGAGGATTCGAGTTCACTACTCGTGTCGGGAAGATGAACCTCGATTTTTCATATGAGATTCTAACTGAGTACTTGGGTGGTCGATGATCACCTAACCTCTATTCGATTTATCCTGAGCTCCCTGATCCTCTGTTAGCACCATTCGCAGATGTTACCCCTGACTCTATCTATCAGCACTTCTTCGGTCATCCTCGCTCTGCCGGGCTTGATGAGTTGGGTCCAGTTTTTCCTACCTTTGCAGCTCTCCGCCTTGCTCCATCTGACTATGTTCTTTTCAAGATAATCACAAATTGCATCTTACCAATCACTTCAAAACCGTTGGCCGAGATCCGACCCTACCATTGCCTAATGCTCTACGGCATGCTTTGCCGGATGGACTTCGATATTATGGAGAGCATCTTCTAGTCTATCCTATCCTACCGTGAGCCGAGTCGTCGCACGATTTATATGCCGTTTGGTCACATCATCACTGATTGGCTTATGTCAGTTGGTGTTGATGTCGCCAAAGGCAGGACCATGCCCATGGTTAAGCAAGATTGTCGGTTGGGTCGGCGAGCTTTTGCGAAGTCTGGTATGATCATTCGTGAGCGAGATGGGGTGTTGGTGTGGAAGGATGGGCGAGGTCTCG
Source organism: Boesenbergia rotunda (assembly GCA_024364735.1). Taxonomy (NCBI): domain Eukaryota; kingdom Viridiplantae; phylum Streptophyta; class Magnoliopsida; order Zingiberales; family Zingiberaceae; genus Boesenbergia; species Boesenbergia rotunda. The sequence continues at coordinate 44,420 of JAGFNQ010000738.1, forward strand.
GTGTAACGGCCCGGCCCGTCTATCGGCCCATTTACCGGTCCTCACGACCGTCGTACCGTCGTACCATCGACTATCGACCGTGCCGTTACTCATACTAGGTCTTCCCACCCCTGGGTGTGGATTTTTGCCTTCCCAGGATTCGAACCCTAGACCCAGGCTTAAATCTAGTTCTTTATGAATCCTGAATACCAATTGAGCTATGGTATTCAGGATTCATAAAGAACTAGATTTAAGCCTGGGTCTAGGGTTCGAATCCTGGGAAGGCAAAAATCCACACCCAGGGGTGGGAAGACCTAGTATGAGTAACGACACGGTCGATGGTCGATGGTACGACGGTACGACGGTCGTGAGGACCGGTAAATGGGCCGATAGACGGGCCGGGCCGTTACAATAAAAGGCGCCTTTTTATGTAGCGGCCCCGCCTCTATGGTCCCCGTAGGCAACCCTCTAGGCCGGCGACCCTACGGTCTTCCCACCCCTGGCAGTGGGTTTTTGCCTTTCCCAGGATTCGAACTCTAGACCTCCAGGCTAAGTACTAAAGTTCCTGAATCCTGGTACCAAGTGAGCTACAGCTCAATTGGTACCAGGATTCAGGAACTTTAGTACTTAGCCTGGAGGTCTAGAGTTCGAATCCTGGGAAAGGTAAAAATCCACTGGCCAGGGGTGGGAAGTACTTGTGAGTTACGGCACGGCCAAGGGTCGCCAAAGGGGCCGCCAAATGAGAGATTTGGCCGCCCAAGGGGCCGAGGGTCGCCTAAGGGGCCGCCAAATGAGAGATTTGGCCGCCCAAGGGGCCGAGGGGCCGGGTCGTTACAATAAAAAGGCGCCTTTTTATGTAGCGGCCCCGCCTCTATGGTCCCCGCAGGCAACCCTCTAGGCCGGCGACCCTACGGTCTTCCCACCCCTGGCAGTGGGTTTTTGCCTTACCAGGATTCAGGAACTATTGTACTTGTCCTGGAGGTCAAGGGTTCGAATCCTGGGGAAGGCAAAAACCCACTGCCAGGGGTGGGAAGACCGTAGGGTCGCTGGCCTAGAGGGTTGCCTGCGGGGACCATAGAGGCGGGGCTGCTACATAAAAAGGCACCTTTTTATTGTAACGACCCGGCCCCTCGGCCCCTTGGGCGGCCAAATCTCTCATTTGGCGGCCCCTTAGGCGACCCTCGGCCCCTTGGGCGGCCAAATCTCTCATTTGGCGGCCCTTTTGGCGACCCTTGGCCGTGCCGTAACTCACAAGTACTTCCCACCCCTGGCCAGTGGATTTTTGCCTTTCCCAGGATTCGAACTCTAGACCTCCAGGCTAAGTACTAAAGTTCCTGAATCCTGGTACCAATTGAGCTATGGCCAAAGGTCGCCAAACGGGCCGCCAAATGAGAGATTTGGCCGCCCAAGGGGCCGAGGGTCGCCTAAGGGGCCGCCAAATGAGAGATTTGGCCGCCCAAGGGGCCGAGGGGCCGGGTCGTTACACTCGGTGAGTTACCTGGCGGAGCACCACACTTCCAGGCGCCACTCGATGCTGCTCCCCATGAGCCCCATGCTGCTGACGATTACTACGATGAGCTCGAACCAGATTTGCGCTGGCAGATTTCAGAGCTCGAGTGGACCATCCAGCAGGATCTTCATTTACGAGAGCTTCATTGAGAGGAGATCCGCTCGGAGTTCAGGGCATTCGATCACCGATTGACCGGCGTAGAGTCTACTGTTTCTGGGGTCCAGGCATTACAGCAGACGTGGTACGGAGAGTGGCGCCGCCATACATTTCCAGGGGATCCTCCATCGGGCAGCGCTGCACCGGGATCGACTGATGCCACGATGGATGACCTCATGCGCGATGACGACCCCCCCCCCCCCACTGACACTTGAGCTTGGATGTCTGCTGTCTTATCATGATCTGTGTATTTGACTGTGATACTTTTGGGCTGTATGCTCTGTAACTTGATTGTTGTGACCTTGTGTCACATGTATTTTGCTACTTGTCTGGATGTCTTATGCTTTGACTTGTCTGACTTTGCTTCACATGCTTATCTGATCTTAGTATGTTTATTATTGATGCCATGTTGTTTATATGACTATGATCTGCATCTTTGATCTATTGTCATGTTCATGCTTACAATGCCATGTCTACTTGATATTTATGGATATTACGACATGCTTTGTGAGTTTATACTTCATACTCATATGATGCATGTGATTGGTATGTCTTGCTATATCTTTTTCACATGAGGTTGTATGATTATTCCACAAACTATCACATCTTTGTTGATTTGGGATACCTCTAGGGTTGAGGGGGAGTTTGTTTTAATCTTAACAGTCCCTCTTGCCCCTTTTTCGGTGTTCGACAAAGGGGGAGAGTGTGAATTGGTTAAGTTTAGAATGATCATATTGTAGGGGGAGGATCTGGATTCCCCTATGATTCTAAATTTGAAAAATTGATTGAGAATCCCTAAACCTAAAATCGGGTTGTCAAACAACAAAAAGGGGGAGATTGTTGATGCAGTCTGGCCCTGATTGTTGTTTTGGTGTTGACAACGATTTTAGTTTAGGTTGATGATGATGATGATTATGATTAAGTCCTGATCAAGGATTAGGCATGATATGGAGGATTCTAGCCTGGAGGGCTAGGTGTTGGAAAAATCCTAACCTGGAGGGTTAGGTGTGAGAAATCCTAGCTTGAAGGGCTAGGTGTTGGAAAAGTCCTAATTCGGAAGGGTTGGGTGAAAAGTCCTAGCTTGGAGGGCTAGGTGAAAAGTCCTAACTTGGAGGGTTAGGTGCAAATTCCCATCCTGGAGAATTAGGTGAAAAAGTTCTGGCTTGGAGGGTTGAGTTCCCTCGCTAAACTGCTCCTGATCGGTCTGCTGACCGATCAGGATCACTGTGCAGATCGTTCTGGTGAATGATCCAGCTTCGCGGGCTTCTCACTAAGATCAATCAGGACGGCTCCTGATCAGTTTGGTGGTGATCTGATCGGACTTCTGACCGATCAGGTGACACCCTGATCGATCAGTTGACCGATCAGAGGGCTTAGCTTGCGAAACTCAGAAATCGCCCCATATAAGGGTGGATCGGTCTGGTGAACGATCCACGACCTGGGATCGGTCTGGTGATCGGTCCAGGAGAATCTCAAAGAAATCGTGATTTTTGATTGAGCGTTGAGGATCGATCAGGACGGAGCCTGATCGGTCTGGAACCAGCCTGATCGGTCTGGTGACCGATCAGGAGGCTCTCTGATCGGTCCGGTGACCGATCACTTTAATTCAAATTGCATTGTCAGACGCTCTGATCGCGTCTGAACACAACCGATTCGCTGCCACTTTTCTATGATATTTGATATGCTGGTTGATTTGCTGCTCTAATACTCTGATCAAGCTACAGGTGACAGGGGAGGATTCAAACACTTAAGGAGAGGTCAATGGAGGCTTTCCTTGGAGAAGGTTTGTCCATTTTCCCATCTCAGGTTGCAACGGCGAGCTGCAGACTGGAGCAGAGACTAGAGCTTGACTGAGGGGAGCTCAGTGAGTCCAGAGATAGCTCAGTAGAGGCTGGCGTTGGCAGATGAATAGCTGGGAGCTACAGAGATGTTGTCACCTGGTGCTATGTGAAGAATCAAAAAGGGTGGTGGATGGCTTCGTGGAAGAAAATCATTGCGAACTATTGTTCTTGCCGTGCCTTGAGTTCTCCACAACTTGCCTGCTGTGTTCTTGCGATCTTCATCACTTTTGAGCAAGCAATTGAGAAGCAACCATCGTTTACTTGAGCGCTAGAAGGAGAAAACAAGAGGCTTGGAGTCTGACAGTGGGAAGACACGGAGAAGGGTTCTTGCGTGAGCCACTGGGTGGAGCTCAGGGAAGCTTGCTGTGTTTTTGTCCTTGCTAAGTGTTTGAGTAAGATCCTTCTTGTTGTTTCTTTGTGCTTAAACTATATCCTTGTTTGAAACACACTGTGGAGAGGTTTCTCCACCGAGAAGGAGGTTGCTGATTTATCCGGTGATAACCGGCGCTTGATCTGCCGACGATCAAGGGATCGCCCACCTTAAGGGCACGCCAAGGAGTAGGGGCAAGTTATCCCCGAACCTTGTAAACCCTCCTTGTTAGCGATCTTACTAGTTGTGTTTGTTTTGCTTCCGTTACGTTTTCTGCATAATCTGTTCTCTACTCTTTCCGCTGTGCTACTGATATTTAAGTTGCAGAAATCGCTATAAGTATTCAAGTTGCAAGTGGTTGGCTATATTCACCCCCCCTCTCTAGCCATCCGATCCCAACACTTATCCCCTTCATTGGGGTGCCTGAGCTGTCTGGGGCGCCTGTGTTAACACAGGTGCCTAGCTTGACTTGGTCCAAAGGCTTTCGTGGCAGTTTGCTTCGATGGTCTTGGTTTGGCCTTGCACTGGGGCGCCTGTATCCTTACAGGCGCCTAGCCCAGTGAGGCGCCTCCTTCCAATGAGGCGCCTGAGCTGCAGAAACACAGTCCCTTCGTTTCCTGCTCCCAGGGTTAGTTCCAAAACATAAGAAGCAAATATATATGATATGTTAGACATTATTTACATCCAAGCTATCTTGGTTCTGACTTTGGGTCTCCCAAATGGAACCCTAGGTCAAACCGACGCCTAATATTCCCTCCTACGGGGAACGCGTCCTCTCCTACTCCTCTCGGTAGAATTTACCTTTTTGCCAACCGGCTCCTTCGGTTGGACTTTTGCCCAGCTTTACTCACCAGGTCTTCGGTGCCCAGTCCTCGACCGGGTCTTAGTGCCCAGCTTTACTCACTAGGTCTTCGGTGCCTAGCCCTCGGCCAGGACTTTGTGCCCAGCTTTACTCACTAGGTCTTAGTGCCCAACCTTACGTTAGGACTTAGTTGCCCAGCCCGCGACCAGGACTTAGTGCCCAATTCATAGAACTAGGACTTAGTGCCTAGTGTACCTAGGACTTTACCTGCACACTTGATTAGCCTTGTTAGATATCAACAAAACCTTAACTTCTGAACCCTTTGCCATTATCAAAACACAGGTTTGACATTGGTGCTTCCGGCACCAACACTTATATTGCACGGATGTCAGGGTTTTCTATTGTCATTGATCAACATTGATGATAGAAGTAGCCCTCAGCTCACGGATGTTCCAGTGGTCCGAGAATTTCCAGACGTATTTCCAGAGGAGCTTCCAGGTTTGCCTCCCAGAAGGCAAGTCGTGTTTATGATTGAGTTGATTCTGAGGACTGCGCCAACATTAAAGGCTCCGTATCGTATGGTGTCTAAAGAGTTGGACGAGCTAAAGGTCCAGCTTCAAGAGTTGCTTGATAGGGGATTTATTCGTCCTAGTGTATCTGCATGGGGTTCGCCAGTTCTATTCATAAAGAAGAAGGATGGTTCTATGAGGTTATGCATCGATTACAGACAGTTGAATGCATTGACCATCAAGAACAAATATCCCCTGCCTCGTATCGAAGATTTGTTTGATCAGCTAAAAGATACCTCTGTTGGTGCAAGATGCATCAGTGATGTCCTCCTCTAGTGTTTCAATGTTTAACAATATGCTTAAGTTAGTGATATATTAGACAAGGTAAGGGTGAGTCAAGAAATCCGTATCAAGGTGAAGAAAAGTCCTAGTTAACCTAGGCACTAACTCCTGATCATGGATTGGGCACTAAGTCCTGGTCGAGGGCTGGGCACCTAAGACCTGACCGAGGGTTGAGCACCGATGTCCTGGTTCATGGAATTGGGCAATAAGTCCTGGTCGCGGGCTGGGCACAAAGTCCTGATTCGAGGAATTGGGCAATAAGTCCTGGCCGAGGGCTGGGCACCGAAGACCTGACCGAGGGTTGGGCAATAAATCCTAGTCATGGACTGGGCATGAAGTCCTGATCCGGAAGATCGGACAAAAGTCCAATCGGAGGAGCCGGTTGGCAAACTTCTCCTAAGAGGAGTAGGAGAAGGCACGTTCCCCAGGAAGGGAACTTGGTTCGATTTAGGGTTTTGCAAGAAATCCAAAGTCAGAACCAATCATTAAGGCTAAGATTATATATGTGTTTGTCTTGTATTTGTGTATCATGCAGGTACCTAGAATTGGAGGCAAAGCAGGCGAATAAACACAAGAGAGGCCTGGAAAAACTGCTCCTGGGCTCCCCCATTGAACCAGGGCGCCCCCATGCATCCAGGCGCCTAGATGATCCAAGCGCCCTGGAGGGTCTAGGGTGCCATGGATTGGCTGCTTATCCATTCGCAAATTTCGCGAGCAAGGATGAAGTTTTGACCGCCACTGAGGTGCCCCAGAGGTTCTAGGGTGCCCGAGATGAAGCTATAAAAGGGGCTTCGACGCCTCAATTCAGAATAACATCTGCTACACCATTCTAAGCATTCCGAGAGAAGAAAAAGCGTTAGAGATGAAGCTCTGCGACCAAGGAGGCTCCAGGAGGAAGTGCGCTGCACTTCGTAGTTCCAGATCGGTTGGGATTGTCGACTTTCCTGTTTGATTTACATTTATTTTTATACACTTAATTTCTTAATCTTTTGGTTGTAAAACGTGAACTGTAAGACGGGTTTCTCTGCCTCTAGAAAGTCCGGAAAGGAGACCATTAGTGGATGGGCACTACCCGTAATTAGGCCTTCGACGTATTGACCCTGGGGGGTTGGGAACCAAGTAAAACTTGCATGTCTTGTGTATTTTTCGTTCTTTATCTTTCCACTGTGCTACTAACTCTCTGAATAGAATGAACCTCGAAGTTTACGACGAGTTTACAAAAGATTTTTCAAGTCGATATTCACCCCCTCAATCGACGGCACCGGTCCTACAACCTCAATGCATTCTAAGATTGATTTGCAGTCAGGATATCACCAGTTGAGGATTAGAGATTCAGATATCCAGAAGACAACTTTTCGCACCCAGTACGGACATTATGAGTTTTTGGTAATGTCATTTGGGCTTACCAATGCTCCTGCAATATTTATGGATTTGATGAATCGGGTCTTTATGGAGTATTTAGATCAGTTTGTTATTGTTTTCATCGACGACATCCTGATTTACTCCCGTTCCGAGGAGGAACATGCGTGCTAGCTTCGTATTGTCCTAGAGATGCTCCGACGAGAGCAGTTGTATGCGAAGTTTAGCAAGTGTGCTTTCTAGTTATCTTCCGTGGGTTTTCTCGGACACATTGTTTCCAGTAGAGGGATCTCCGTAGATCCCCAGAAGATCGAGGCTGTCACCAGTTGGGAGCAACCTAAGTTAGTTCAGGAGGTACGTAGTTTTCTTGGATTGGTTGGTTATTATCGATGATATGTTGAGGGGTTTTACAGCATTGCTTCACCGTTGACACGTCTGACCAGAAAGGGCATGAAATTTGTTTGGATAGAGGATTGCGAGACCAGTTTTCAGGAGCTCATGGCGATTGGTGTCTGCGCCTGTTTTGGTGTTACCTTCAGGCGAGGACGGTTTTGTACTCTACACGGACGCATCACATCAGGGTTGGGCGTAGTTTTGATGCAACATGGACGGGTAGTCTCTTACGCTTCTCGTCAGTTGAAGGAGCATGAGAAGAACTATCCAGTTCACGACTTAGAGCTTGCAACCATTATTTTTGCCCTGAAGATATGGAGACATCATCTCTACGGCGTCACGTTTGAGATTTTTACGGATCACAAGAGCATCAAGTATTTATTCACTCAGAAAAAGCTGAATCTTCATCAGAGGCGATGGATGGAATTTCTGAAGGATTATGACTGTACTATTAGCTACCATCCAGGGAAAGCTAATGTGGATGCAGATGCACTAAGCAGAAAATCCCGGAGTATTTTGGCATGTCATCGGGTTATGGTCACTGACTTAGTTCAGAGCTTCTCAGAGTTGGGACTAGAGGAGCAGTGTCAGACAGAGAAAGGGTTGTTGGTGACTATGGTTGCTCAGTCTTCGATTAGGACGAGGATCAGAGAAACTCAGGCTAGTGATCAACATCTACAGTTCCTAGGCAGCCGGACAGCCTCGGAGCAGCAGACTAACTTTACATGAGATGACGAGGGTATTCTATATTTCCGAGGGAGATTGTGCGTACCGAAGTCACATCCGGTCATGGATGAGTTGCTTCAGGAGGCTCATCGATCTCGGTTTGCTATACATCCTGGCGGAACCCGTATGTACCGAGATTTGAGACGTTCCTACTGGTGGAACGGTATGAAGAAAGACATCGCGGATTTTGTTGCTAGATGTCTGGTGTGCCAATAGGTGAAGGCCGAGCATCAGAGACCTGCTGGATTACTTCAAAAGATCCCTATTCCTGAGTGGAAATGGGAGCACATCACTATGTATTTCATTGTGGGATTACCGAGGTCTCGGAGAAGACACGACGCGATTTGGGTGATGGTTGATTGATTAACCAAATCCGCTCATTTCTTGAGGATTTAGAGGATAGATTTACTAGACAAGCTAGCAGAGTTGTACTACCGTGAGATTATCAGATTACATGGTGTTCCTCTGAGCATCATATCAAACAGAGACCCGCGTTTCACTTCGCGATTTTGGCAGAGTTTACAGCAGGCTATGGGTACCGAGCTTTGATCTAGTACAGCCTTTCATCCACAGACGGATGATAGTCAGAGCGTACCATTCAGACGCTAGAGGATTTGTTGAGATGCATTATGGACTTTAGAGGCAATTGGTAAGATCACCTGCACTTGGTTGAGTTTGCCTATAATAATAGCTATCATTCGGCTATTCAGATGACACCTTTTGAGGCATTGTATGGTAGATCTTGCAGGACACCCACCCTCTAGGAGGAGGTTGAGGAATCTCAATTGCTAGGTCGTCAGAGTATTCAGCATGACGTAGAGCTAGTTTGTATTATCAGACGCCGTCTGTCAGAGGCTCAGGATCGTCAGAAGAGTTATGCAGATCGGAGACGCAGACCCTTGGAATTCTCCGTGAGCGATCACGTGTTCTTATGGGTATCACCCACGAAATGGGTGAAGTGGTTTGGGTTGCGAGGTAAGCTAGCTCCATTCTACATTGGACTGTTTCATATTCTAGTGCGGATTGGAGCAGTGGCTTATTGTCTGGCACTACCATCGTCTCTCACTGGAGTTCATGATGTATTTCATGATGAGGAAATATGTACTAGATCCAACACATGTGTTATCGGAGGTGCCGATCACACTTCAGCCAAACGCGACCTACGATGAGGTACCTATGCGGATTCTGGACCGCAAGGAACATCATTTGAGGAACAAGACAGTTCGGTTGGTCAAAGTTGGTTGGCAACACCACTCTGATAAGGAAGCTACTTGGGAGCTCGAAGATACGATAAGAGCTTGCTATCCTTATCTATTTACATGAGGTACGTATGGTTGGTTATTCATTCCGTATTTATATTATATCTAGGTTGTTGATATCTGTTGTTGTTGACTAGTACCTGTTGGGGTTGACTAGTATCTGTTGTGGTTTGTGTTAGTAATATGAGAGAAGTGTCCTAAGGCAATCGCCTTATGATTGTAATCATTTACTTTAATAAATGAATATTCACTATTTGAGTATACATGTTCGTGTATTTGATTGAGATATTAAACTCATTTACTGAATGTCCGCAATACAATTCACATCATGAGAGAATTTGTGATGAATTCACAACTAGTGATTATCTCTACATGTGCAATTGTGAAGTATTGAAATTGTCCCTAGTCGATGAATTGATAAATACGGACACTATCAATTCTGTTGAGACTAGCATGGGTTATTCTCTAATCAGCTGATTCTCACTGGCTGGTGACATTGGGATGTCCGGAGATAAACATGGATGCTAGTTAAGGGAACTAGTTCATTGGACTGACTGACTGTAAGACTTCATATGGGAATCTACATGTAGATATGTCAATGAAATTCTTACTGCAGCTTAAGTGCGATATTCCTTTGACTTGCGGTGTTCAAGTCATCTTGGTCACGGAGACTTATACTTTGACATCTTAAGCAAGCATCTCTAAGGAGGTGTGGACCCAGGATGGTTGGGTATAAGCCGATGTGCCCGAAGATGTTTGAACAGCCTACAAAGGATTCACCACTCCTTGCGAGGAGATGTATACCCAAGGCCTATCGTCGGATTGTTACTCGAAGCCTCTGGCCAGAGCATAACATGTTCCGAGTATGAATCTCTAGGAAACATGAGAGTAATTAGAATCCGTTGGACGAGAAAGACATTACTTGGGCTAGGTGTGACGTAGTCAGCCTAGTGGGGACTGACACATAAAGACCGTGTCCTGAACCAAGTGGGTATAAGATGGTGAAGGGAATGAGGCACGACTCATTATAGCTGCTGAAGGGTTTCAGAATTCTTTCTGAGGTCAACCGTTGATCTTTCGATTAATTGGGGGTCATGATGTACTACTAGATGCCACTCATGATCGTTCTATAATTGGTTAATTATAGACGGCCAACATAAATCGAAAGCCTATTTAGTCACACGCACAACGAGTGATCCGAGGGATTTAAAACGAGTTGAAAATTGGATTTTCCAATCAAGAGAAATAAGTCGAATCTGAATTTATCAGAAGCGCATCGGAAGCTTAAAATGGCTAAGTCTTTTGAAGGTTTATTGGACGAATTAAATGAGTTTAATTCGCGAGGAGGCGACTTGGTTTGGCCGGCCAAAGAGGGTCCCCACCCTCTTTGGTTTGGCCGACCACTACAAGGAGAGAAAACCAATTTATTTGGTTTGTTTTATAAAATAAATCAAGCGCGATTTGTTTTATAAAATTATGGATAAATAAATCTATATAAAGAAATTTATATAAAGAGATTTATATAAAGAAATTTATAGAAATTTATTCTTTTTATGGAAATTAAAATAAACCATGGATCGGTTTATTTTAATTTTATAAAATCAATTATGAATTGATTTTTCCATGATAAGAAAAATTTATAAATTTCTTGTAAATTTTATTCCATAATAAAAGGAGATATGTATTTGTTTTATTATAAAGTTAGTTATAATAAAACTTGGCATAAACGGAATAATTCATAAGAAAATTTATACGATAAATTTCTTATGAAAAATTCTGTTAAAGGGGAGACTTGGCAAGGGAGAGGCTACTATATAAAGGAACCAAGGCTAGGCTTGAATTCCTCAATTGAGTGATCAAGAGATTTAGTAGCTCTCTCTCTCTCTTATTCTCTCCCTCTCCTTCTCTCCTCCTCCTAGGGCCGGCGCCCACTCTTCACCCTAGGGCCGGCGTCCACTCCTCCTAGGGCCGGCGCACCTTCACCTCCTAGGGTTGGCGTGAGGTACCTCCACCAAGAAGGTGCCAAAGAAGAAGAAGAAGAAGCGGGTCGCAACTCCTTCCTTCCCGGAATTTTGATTCCATTTCTTGGTGGTTAGTTTCCATCTTTCTCTCTTGATATTCTAGTTGTGCTTTTGGAGAATCTAGTAGTTCTCGTCGGCACAAAACTCGTGGCTTTGCGAAGTCATCCCGAAGAGAACTCGGCGTGGACGCGAATAGAGGCGGAGCTTCCAAGGGACGCTACGGTTGGATCTCGTCCCTTACTTCGAGTTACGCGAGGTAACGAGTAAATTAGTTTACTTTCTGCAAAATTTTAATTTATGATCATGTCCAATAGTTTAAGAAATAATTTTAATTAGTTTAAGAAATTTTAATTTATGTCGCATGCTAGATACGTGGTTAAAAATAATTTAAGAAATTATTTATGCTAATTCTTCCGCTGCACGTAAATATTTTAAAATTTACGAACCCGTATCCTTGTCAACATGCACCCGGTCCCAACAGTTTGCTAGCGAAATTTGGGGACCAAATTTTTGTTAGTAGGGGAGAATGTTAAATACTGAATGTTTGGAGGGTTTAAAGGCTAAAAACCAAAAATTAGGGACCTTGTTGGGTATATGGAAACTTAGAGGGCTTTATTGCAAAAAGTCAAAGCTATATTAGAAACCCTAAATTTCCCTTTTCTTTCCCCGATCCACTTCTTTTTCTCCCCGTACGCAGCGAGAGTAGTTCCTCGCCTATATGCCTCACCCGACGCTGAAAACTCCTCTGCGAAAAACCCTCGCCGCACGCAACCTTCACTCTATCGATGTCGGTGAACCTCTCCCTTATGGTTCCTCTGTTAGTGATATGAGAGAAGTGTCCTAAGGCAATCGCCTTATGATGTAAACATTTATATTAATAAATGATAATTCACTATTTGAGTATACATGTTTGTGTATTTGATAGGATCTTAAACTCATCTACTGAATGTCCGCCATACAATTCACAGCATAAGAGAATTTGTGATGGGATCACAACTAGTGATTATCTCTAAATGTGCAAATGTGAAGTGTTGGAAATATCCCTAGTCGATGAATTGATAAATACGGACATTATCAATTCTGTTGAGACTAGCATGGGTTATTCTCTATTCAGCTGATTCTCACTGGCTGGTGACATTGGGATGTCCGGAGATAAACATGGATGCTGGTTAAGGGAACTAGTTCATTGGAGTGACTAGCTGTAAAAATTCATATGGTAATCTATATAGATTTGTCAATGAAGTTCTTACTGCAACTTAAGTGCGATGTTCCTTTGACTTGCGGTGTTCAAGTCATCTTGGTCATGGAGACTTATACATTGACATCTTAAGCAAGCATCTCTTAGGAGGTGTGGACCCAGGATGATCGGGTATAAGCCGAAGTGCCCGAAGATGTTTGAACAGCCTACAAAGGATTCACCACTCCTTGCGAGGAGATGTATACCCAGGCCTATCGTCGGATTGTTACTCAAAGCCTCTGGCCAGAGCATATCATGTTAAGAGTGCGAGTCTCTTAAATACATGAGAGTAATTAGAAATCCAAAGGACGAGGAAGACACTATTTGGGCTAGGTGTGACGTAGTCAGCCTAGTGGGGACTGACACCATTGACCGTGTCCTGAACCAAGTGGGTATAAGGTGGTGAAGGGAATGGGGCCATGGATTCATTAGAGCTGCTGAAGGGTTTCAGAATAATTTCTTCTGAGGTCAAACCGTTGATCTTTCGATTAATTGGGGATCATGATGTACTACTAGGTGCCACTCATGATCGTTCTATAATTAGTTAATTATAGACGGCCAACATAAATCGAAAGCCTATTTAGTCACACGCACTACGAGTAATCCGAGGGATTTAAAACGAGTTGAAAATTGGATTTTCCAATCAAGAGAAATAAGTCGAATCTGAGTTAGTCAGAGGCGCAATGGAAGCTAAAAATGGCTAAGTCTTTTGAAGGCTTTTTGGGCGAATTAAATGAGTTTAATTCGCGGCGGTTCGGGTTGGTTTGGCCGGCCAAAGAGGGTGCCAAAACCCCTTTGGTGGCCGGCCACAATAAGAGGAGAAAACCAATTAATTTTGGTTTAATTAATAAAATAAATCTAGTGCGATTTATTTTATAAATTATGGATAAATAAATTTGTATAAAGAAATTTATATAAATAAAATTTATAGAAATTTATTCTTTTATGGAAGATTAAAATAATCCATGAATTGGTTTATTTTAATTTTATAAAATCAATTATGAATTGATTTTTTCATAATAAGAAAGTTTATAAATTTCTTATAAAAATTTATTCCATAATTTAAAGAGAAGAAGAATTAGTTTTATTATAAATTAGTTTATAATAAAGACTCGGTTTAAATGGAATAATAAGAAAATTTATAAGATAAATTTCTTATAACTAATTCCGTTAATTCCGTTAATTCGGTTTAGAGGGAGACTTAGCAAAGGAGTTGCTACTATATAAAGGAACCAAAGGCTAGCCCTTATTCCTAATCAAGAGATTAATTATTCTCTCCCTCTCTCTCTTAATCTCTCTTCTCCTCTCCCTCTCCCTCTCTTGCCTAGGGCCTGCGCCCGCCCTAGAGGTTTAGGGCCGGCGCACCAAACAACTTCCCCCTTGAAGTTGCCGTGAGGTTTCAAGAAGAAGGAGAACCCGAACAAGAAGAAGAAGAAGCGGATAGCGACTCCTCTCTTCTCGGAATTCGATTCCGTTACTTCGTTGGTTAGTTTCCTATATTTTCTCTTGTTTATCTAGTTGTGCCTTCCGAGGATCTAGTAGTTCTCGTCGACACAAAACTCGTGACTTTGTGAAGTCATCCCGAAGAGAACTCGGCGTGGACGCGAATAGAGGCGGAGCTTCCAAGGGACGCTACGGTTGGATCTCGTCCCTTTTCTTCGAGTTACGCGAGGTATAAAAGTAAATTAGTTTACTCTTCCGCAAAATTTTATTGTATGATTATGTCAACACACCATAGGGTTGCATGCTAGATACGAAGTTAAAATAATTTAGGAAATTATTTTATGCAAACTCTTCCGCTGCACATAAAAATTTTAAATTTTACGAACTCGTATCCTTGTCAACATGCACCCGGTCCCAACATCCTCTACGCGCGAGCAAGCCGGCGCGTGACCCTTTGCTTTTCTTCGCATAATCCACATCCCTCTGTTCTCCTCGCAGTTGCCACAATCTAGTGTCGCCGATCGCTGTTCCAGACGCCGGGGATGATGAGCTTCCCTCCCTTGTCGCTGGTCGGCCATATAAAGGTAAGAAGAAGTTTAATTTGGTTTTCTGATATAAGGAAACATTTCTTCTTGATTTTGTATGGCGATGCACAGAAGATCATGTTATCAGTCTCTTGCAGAGTATAAGTAGTGGCTCACAACTGAGATGAAGTTGGACAAACCATCAGGATAGTAGTAGTGTAATTAGGTATGGTTTATCTTGACCATAGAATTACACTAGTGCACTTTGTGTGCATTGAGCAGGACCAACATAGAGGTGATCGAATTTATACTGATTTTATAATTGGATCAAACCTCGATTTTATTATGGAGTACATGCTCTGAATCTCGATATAATAATAGGCACATGTACTTAATAGTTATTTCTTTGATTTACCAATGAGCGAGATTTATTCTGCTAAATTGATAGGCTCAGTAAGTTGGGAAATAATATTATTTACATGGTGTGCCGTTGATTATAGATGGAATTCATGTCTGGTGAGTCGGGATGATGATGCCCCCTTGATGAGCTCATAAGGTTCATCATGTTAAATCTTATAAGTGGACTATGATCCAACATGATGATAAGGATGAGTGGTACTAGTCAAGGAGTTAGAGGTTGATTAATTAAAATTGTCAGTAATTTAAATTAATCAACAGACATTCGATATCTTAAACACGGGGAGATGGATATACTCATAATAGGTGGAGCCCATATGAAAATATGAGGGTTGGTGAGGTGATTCAATGAGGGGTCTTTAGTGGAATGACTCTACATTAATAGATCGAGTTTGGATCTATTAGCAGGCCAAGACCCAACTCCTCCTCATGGTCCCTATTGTAACCCTATATATACCCCATGGAGTCATGATACCAAGGCTAATTAATAATGAATTAATCATCAAGGAAAAACCCTAAACCCTCTCCTTCTCTCTCTCTCCCTTCTCTCTCCTAGGTCATGGTGTGGAGGAGAAAACCTTAGGGTTTCTTCCTTCTCTTCCCTTCTCTCTCTCTCAAGCTTGTGGCCGGCAATCACTAGACAAGGAGGATCCTACTCCTCCTTTGTGGTATGCGATAGCAGCAAGGAGGGAAGGAGATTGGCAGCGTGGAGGAGAAGGGTGGTCTTCTTGGCTTGAGGTGGTCGGCGCCGGTGAGGGAGGAAGGAGAGGCTATCGGTAGCGATTGAAGAAGGATTCTCTTCTTGTCACGCCCCGAGACCTAGGAGCCGCTGATCCAATAGAAAATCGGACAACACCTCCCCTGTCCGGCGGACAATTTGCACATACACACAACATATATATCACAACCACGCAGTTTATATGGGCCTCAGGCCTCAAAATATATATAGACACTATGAAAACCATAACGATAAAACATAATAAACCATACCTGACTGCGGACCGGTCCGACTTATGACAAATCAACCGATACATACACCCCTTAGGGCACACTACAACACTCACAAGACATGTACAAAGTCCTAAAAGAAATATGAAATAAATACATCACCAAGTACAAAAATAAAACCCTGTTGTCGCGAGGGGTAGGGACTAGCTGCTAGGCTCTTCTGGCGACTCCAAGTATTTCAGCCTGAAAATAAAAATATATGGTAGCGGTGTGAGTCCATAAACTCAACGGATACCCAAACGGGTATGCATAGTAGGTTATACTAACAATAAGAGTCTACGCTAATACAGTCTCATATGAATAATAAATAATGGTATACACTGAAGAGACTGAATAAAGGTACATACCAGAATCCATCTATCCTACAGAGGGTGAAATAAATCCCTATAGAACAAGTATAATATATAATCCAAAGTAGTCAAATCTCCAATATATGCATGTCAATCAAGTGCAGAAACCAAATGCAGCAAACCATGCACGATGCAAAATATGCATATGGTGCAATGACATGTGTCACCCCTGACGCTAGTCAGATCGTCGTCCACCTGTCAAAAATGGACGTCCGAAAGGGTAGAGCTATGACAACTGTACGCACCTGCTATCACTGCTCCTGAGTGACCGAGTGGACAGGATGCTGGCGGAGGTCACTCTCCTACCCCAAGCAATGGGGGAGTCTAGCTCTTATCTTCTCATGTCTCAGGACGAAAAGGGATCCCTGGCTGGTACCACGCACCGGAACCACCCTCCAAATAGTGACCGTACGAAGCAATACAAGACCAATGCACACACCCTATGGTAGCCACTACCCCTGAGTGCATGTGTGTGCATATCCTCATGTAACTGACGATGGGCTCAGACTACATAGGAGACGATGATCGTCAGCATGCAATAATGCAAGGATGGTGCATGATCCAAATACATATAACACTCACCAAGTCCTCTACTAACACATCAGTGTGCTAGGTATAGGTCTGAATCTTATTTCCTGGGATACAAGTAATCTACTAGGTATACTGAAAGAGTAACCAGTGATCTATCCATGTCAAAATGCAAGAGGGAACATATCACTACATCTATGCATATATATATATACATGGCAACTATCAAGACTGTATGAATCTAAACGGGGGATAACCTCAAGGACAAGTAACATGTATCAAATACAGGTATACTAAGGCAGATATAGCATATAACTTACTGTTATCTATAACAAATCATGCATAGCAATAAGACAATATCTAAAAGATAAGTCAAAGGGTACCCGCCTCAAAAGAGATGCTCGTATCAGAAAGAACCTCCCGTCCGAAAATCAGCAAGGATAAATTCAATCAATGCCCTGTATCAAAGGCATAATGTTTAGCTACAATAATATGTAATTTACAGCTAACAAGCTATCTCAAGTAATTAGGATCTTTCTAATTATCATCGTTTCATCTAATTAACCATAATTAGATGATTAACCCTTAATTATCCCAAATTATCCCGATTAGATTCCAAGTAGGTTTTGGAATCTGAATTTATCAAGTTAACTTATTAGGTTTAATCTCAAATTAACCCATTAGTTAACCACTTAACTGCTCCATTACTTAAGTCTATACCGCTAATCATCATTAATCAACAAATAAAGAATTTAAACCAATTACCTCGTTATCAATCTAACTTATCCAATTCTGAACTAACCCATCCAAACAAGATAGCATTGTTTCAAATCCAACTTAAGCTACAATAGGACAACTCTCCACAATAAGGATCCTATCCAAACCTCAAAACGAATTCCACACCAATTCAAAATATTACAGTAGCGTCATTCAAATTGGAAAACACAAACCTCACTAAACGGATTCATTAAAACTTCTAGAAGTTCAAATCCAAACCTAACTAACACAGTTCATCACCAGGATATAATAGATCAATTCCAACCAATCAAAATTGCAGTTATCCATTAAAATCAAAAGATATCTAAACTATGATCGTTTGCCAAAAACCATATCAACAAGAAATCCATGTTTCAAGAAACTTCATCCACCTCAGTGACCTACTCCAGAAACTCAGATCTAAGATTGAACAAAAATCACAGACCTAGTTCATTCTTCCAATCCAACAAAACTATCACACATCAGAAACTCCAACCCGTAGCAAGTCCAAAACCCAATTTCAACTCAAACTAGAACATATAGATCCAATAAGTTCCAATTCATGATAAAACCCATAGGAACATCAAGACATAACCAGATCAGGAACTAAATTTCTCCAATAGACCTCCACTGATCAAAACAACCCAACAACAGCATAATCAAAATTTGAGGAATCGCAACAATAAACCAATTCAACAGTGAACTCTCGACTCATCAAGAAAATCACACAAAAGCCGATACAAATCTCAACCCACGACACAACAACGAGATCTACCGATCTAGGTATGCTATCAACAATTCCATGACAGTATCAAACTCCTAGCCCTTCACCTGAGTTTTGCCGGAATCGTACTCCCTCAGCCGCATGTCCTTCACTAGATGCGGCTCCGCTCCACCGATGATGTAGCGTTCGTACGACGACGCTAGCCAGAAGCAGAGACCTTTGCGAGGAGAACGAAACCACCATGGCACTTGAATCCTTGCACTCACCTCCCTATGCACTCGGCTAGGTCTGCGATGAGGAGAGGAGAAGAGGTCGGCATCGACCGTGGCTAGGGCACGCGAAGGGGAGGAAGGGGGAAAGGCGTCGGTCGGTTGCAACTTCGGCTGCGGCTAGGGCACGCGAGGGGAGAAGAAGGGATCGAAGGAGGAAGGGGCGGCGCCTGGCTGTGGCTGTGGCTAGGGCTCGGGAAGAGGAAATAAAAAGGGAGAAGTTATAATAAAAGGGGGAGGAGTCTTTTGCAGAAAAGCCCCTCCATTCTCCCAAATTCAAACCTTAACATTAGAGTAAGGTTTTTAGCTGTTTTAACCCTCCAATTTATTGTATTCCATATCACACCCCTATGTTTAGATTATTTATCCTTTCATAAGTTAAGAGTTTACCTGAAACACTTGATAAGTTTTAAGTTTTACAATAAAGCCCCTTGGGCTCGTCCCGTAGGGCCGGAAACCCTAGACTCTATCCGAAAAAATCTCAAAAAATTTTCTGGTCCGGATTTTCGAGTTGTCGTATTTTACATTCTCCCCCACTAATAAAAATTTGGTCCCCAAATTTTCTCATTCCTCATACGACACACACTAGCATCAAAACATGTCTGTACTCATCATGAGTAATCACTTCGGCTGATACCCTAAGGTTGCACTGGAGATATCAATCCAGAAGTTATCATTCGATAACCAAGTACAAGTGATCTATAGTCAAAGCTTCCAAGGAACAGAATATATCAATCCTCTACTAATCGTAATAATATGTAGTTAATGCTACCCTACTGCATCACTGCAGATCATGTACTCATGACATGACATCTCAATCATCTATCCAGATATACATAACATAAATAAAAACTTACAGCTCCATGAGCTAAAGTGAATTGATCTAATAATGATCGAGCCAATTACGATAAGCAACCCTAGTCCTCTCTCAGCTGATGGTAGCTGGTACAAGTACTATGAATAGTAAGGTCCATGAAAAATCAAAATCCTTAACCTCCAATATCTTGTTGACAGGTTCGACCCTTGTCTTTCAACTCGTATGTCGGTGTCACACAATTACAATAACGTAATCTTAGTCACATCCCAAACTAATCAATCAATAGGTCTTTTTGTTATTATCAACCTCAAATTATTATTTCCCAACCAAAACAACCTCGCCAACAACAAAGGAATATAGGTTATAGTCTATCTGATTTACCTCAAATACTAACAATGTATCTAAATGCATCGCTACTAAGCAACACCTCAATCCATACCTTTGAGATCAATTTTAACAGCTACTACCAACAAAAGTTACTACCAACAAAGGGGTTGTGAGACAATCGACCACAAGAGAGTTGACACTTCACAAGAGAGATTATGAGATCATGAGGCGTAGTCAACCACACAATTCGGGAAGGATTCCAATGGTCAAAGGGGTAGATGCACAATTGCACATATTATGATGAACAAAAGCGTGACAAATAAACTTCTTTTTCTTCCGACATGCAATGATACTTCTCATCTGATCACAATTTCAATAAGGCAATATTTAACCACTAGTTAATCCCTAATTATATTTAGTTAAATCACAATTAATTTTCAAAATTTAACACTCATATACTTCTTTCAGTTTGCAAATAATTCATGCTACTCTAATTATTCCAAAAGCTAATTCATTAATGAAAATATGCTCACGTCACCTCTATAATAAGCCTTACTCCTACACTTTTGCAACAAAATTTGATGTTTTTTTTCCATCTGTCCTTTATCTCCTAGCCCGATTTTACCCTTCTTTCAGTATGCATAGAATAGTTCGTGCTACTCCAACTATTCAACCAGCTAGTGCATCAACAAAAAAACAAAAACAAAAAAAAAACACATTTCACCTCCTTAATAAACATTTTGCTATTATACTTCAAATTTTCACCTTCATGCTTCATCCCTTAAAAGTCATTTGTGCTCAAAATTTGATCATCAAGTCAGTCAAAAGTGTACTTATTTTATGTAGATCAGCTCAACAATAACTCTTTACAAATGAATCTGAATGCAACATATTTGCTGAACTTCTATGTTAACCAACACTTTTCAAAATAGACAGTTTGTAACTTATATAATGCTAAACACGAAACCTACTTTCTTGCATAAGGCTTTGTCAATCCTCAAACATCTTACCATTATTTTTCTCCAAATAAACTTCTTGAGCCTTGCTCCCCTTGGTCATTGTCCCTCATTGGTCCTTTATGCACGTTCCCAATCTTAATTTATACATGTAAAATTTTGTTTTATGTCTTTTGAGTAATCCATCAAATAGGTTGAAGCTCAAGGCATAAATTCTAATCCATAGTTTCAATACCTAGTTAAATGTATGGTATAATCAATGATACTTCCATGCAAGCTTTTCTCCTCATGAAGATGATCTCCATTTGAAATCCATTTTGCTGCCTACCATTCCCTATTGGCCTAAGCCTCTTAGCTAGTGGTAGATTTTTAATTTCCACCTCATAAAGGGTAGGAAGGGGACAATCAAATTGACATAGTGCTAAGGACTTTCTCCTCCTTGTATTGCCTGTCCAATTCAAGTAGCATAGCTCTAGTAAACTTGAGTGGGGTCAATTTGATGTTGGAAGACCATTGACATACGACAGGACTATGATATTGAGTTATTAGTTATAAACTTAAGGTGAGCAATTATGGCTCCTCACAACCCTATATCCATGACATCAGGCTATCCACTTCCTTTGCCAATTGTTACAAAAGGGGGAACAACTAACATGACAAGGAACTAAGAAATTTAATTCTGTAATTCCATCTTGCTAACTGATAAATCTTAACTAAAAAGAATGAACTGCTTCTCTAGTTAGGTATTAGTTTACTTCCAAAGGAACAAAATCTTCTCTTTAAGGATGTATAGCAAGAGTGAATGCCCAGGTCATAGCTGTGATAGTAAGAAACTAATACACAATATATGAATATCTAAAGATACAAAAATAAATTGTCACACAAGAATCAACATTCTCCGCATTTAAACAAGTCCGCAACAAGCCAACTAATCGCCTTCATAGTCAATCCTGACCGTGATTACTATAAACTGATTGACTTTAAGTCATCAGACCTAACCAAGTTAGAATGGTACTTACTAGACGGGTACAGGAATAATAACATGATCCAATAACAAGAGAGAATTCCTAACCATACCTAAATACAGGAATGGTAACATGATCCGATAACATAAGAGAATTCCTAATCCTACCTAACTAGGATAAGGGATACAAGAGATCAGAAGAAATACCTGTCGCCTGAAGAAGTCCCAGCGCGCCATGTCCCAGACAACCACATCGAAAAAACTACTCCGAACAAATCCGAAAAGACTCGTAAAACAAGTAGGCATCGCAAACCTACGCTCTGATACCAAAAATAAATTGTCACGCCCCGAGACCTAGGAGCCGCTGATCCAATAGAAAATCGGGCAGCACCTCCCCTGTCCGGCGGACAATTTGCACATACACACAACATATATATCACAACCACGCAGTTTATATGAGCCTCAGGCCTCAAAATATATATATAGACACTAAGAAAACCATAACGATAAAACATAATAAATCATACTTGACTGCGGACCGGTCCGACTTACGACAAATCAACCGATACATACACCCCTTAGGGCACACTACAACACTCACAAGACATGTACAAAGTCCTAAAAGAAATATGAAATAAATACATCACCAAGTACAAAAATAAAACCCTGTCGTCGCGAGGGGTAGGGACTGGCTGCTGGGCTCATCTGGCGACTCCAAGTATTTCAGCCTGAAAATAAAAATATATGGCAGCGGTGTGAGTCCATAAACTCTGCGGATACCCAAACGGGCATGCATAGTAGGTTATACTAACAATAAGAGTCTACGCTAATACAGTCTCATATGAATAATAAATAAGGGTATACACTGAAGAGACTAAATAAAGGTAAATACCAGAATCCATCTATCCTGCAGAGGGTGAAATAAATCCCTATAGAACAAGTATAACATATAATCCAAAATAGTCAAATCTCCAATATATGCATGTCAATCAAGTGTAGAAACCAAATGCAGCAAACAATGCACAATGCAAAATATGCACATGGTGCAATGACATGTGTCACCCCTGACGCCAGTCAGATCATCGTCCACCTGTCATAAATGGACGTCCGAAAGGGTAGAGCTATGATAACTGTACGCACCCTGCTATCACTGCTCCAGAGTGACCGAGTGGATAGGATGCTGGCGGAGGTCACTCTCCTACCCCAAGCAATGGGAGAGTCTAGCTCTCATCTTCTCATGTCTCAGGACGAGAAGGGATACCTGGCTGCAACCACGCACCGGAACCACCCTCCAAATAGTGACCGTGCAGAGCAATACAGGGCCAATGCACACACCCTATGGTAGCCACTACCCCTGAGTGGATGTGTGTGCATATCCTCATGTAACTGACGATGGGCTCAGACTACATAGGAGCCGATGGTCATCAGCATGCAATAATGCAAGGATGGTGCATGATCCAAATACATATAACACTCACCAAGTCCTCTACTAACACATCAGTGTGCTAGGTATAGGTCTGAATCTTATTTCCTGGGATACAAGTAATCTACTAGGTATACTGAAAGAGTAACCAGTGATCTATCCATGTCAAAATGCAAGAGGAAACATATCACTACATTTATGCACATATATATATACATGGCAACTATCAAGACTGTATGAATCTAAACGGGGGATAACCTCAAGGACAAGTAACATGTGTCAAATACAGGTATACTAAGGCAGATATAGCATATAACTTACTGTTATCTATAACAAACCATGCATAGCAATAAGACAATATCTAAAAGATAAGTCAAAGGGTACCCGCCTCAAAAGAGATGCTCGTATCAGAAAGATCCTCCCGTCCGAAAATCAGCAAGGATAAATTCAATCAATGCCCTGTATCAAAGGCATAATGTTTAGCTACAATAATATGTAATTTACAGCTAACAAGCTATCTCAAGTAATTAGGATCTTTCTAATTATCATCGTTTCATCTAATTAACCATAATTAGATGATTAACCCTTAATTATCCCAAATTATCCCGATTAGATTCCAAGTAGGTTTTGGAATCTGAATTTATCAAGTTAACTCATTAGGTTTAATCTCAAATTAACCCATTAGTTAACCACTTAACTGCTCCATTACTTAAGTCTATACCGCTAATCATCATTAATCAACAAATAAAGAATTTAAACCAATTACCTCGTTATCAATCTAACTTATCCAATTCTGAACTAACCCATCCAAACAAAATAACATTGTTTCAAATCCAACTTAAGCTACAATAGGACAACTCTCCACAATAAGGATCCTATCCAAACCTCAAAACGAATTCCACAGCAATTCAAAATATTACAGTAGCGTCATTCAAATTGGAAAACACAAACCTCACTAAACGGATTCATTAAAACTTCTAGAAGTTCAAATCCAAACCTAACTAACACAGTTCATCACCAGGATATAATAGATCAATTCCAACCAATCAAAATTGCAGTTATCCATTAAAATCAAAAGATATCTAAACTGTGATCGTTTGCCAAAAACCATATCAACAAGAAATCCATGTTTCAAGAAACTTCATCCACCTTAGTGACCTACTCCAGAAACTCAGATCTAAGATTGAACAAAAATCACAGACCTAGTTCATTCTTCCAATCCAACAAAACTATCACACATCAGAAACTCCAACCCATAGCAAGTCCAAAACCCAATTTCAACTCAAACTAGAACATATAGATCCAATAAGTTCCAATTCACGATAAAACCCATAGGAACATCAAGACATAACCAGATCAAGAACTAAATTTCTACAATAGACCTCCACTGATCAAAACAACCCAACAATAGCATAATCAAAATTCGAGGAATCGCAACAATAAACCAATTCAACAGTGAACTCTCGACTCATCAAGAAAATCACACAAAAGCCGATACAAATCTCAACCCACGACACAGCAACGAGATCTACCGATCTAGGTATGCTATCAACAATTCCATGACAGTATCAAACTCCTAGCCCTTCACCTGAGTTTTGCCGGAATCGTACTCCCTCAGTCGCATGTCCTTCACTGGATGCGGCTCCGCTCCACCGATCATGCAGCGTTCGTACGGCGATGCTAGCCAGAAGCAGAGACCTTTGCGAGGAGAACGAAACCACCATGGCACTTGAATCCTTGCACTCACCTCCCTGTGCACCCGGCTAGGGCTCGCGATGAGGAGAGGAGAAGAGGTCGGCATCGACCGTGGCTAGGGCATGTGAAGGGGAGGAAGGGGGAAAGGCATCGGTCGGTTGCAACTTCGGCTGCGGCTAGGGCA
>JAGFNQ010000738.1:74198-150523 GCA_024364735.1 Boesenbergia rotunda
CCTCCTTGAAACTCAGCGATCTGGTCGTCCGTGAGCTTGTCCGCCATGCCTCCTACGCGATTGCTCGATCGATCACAGAATAGAGACGGAGCGGAAGACTAAGAGGGGGGTGAAGACGAAGGCGAGAGGACGAGGAAATGGAGAAGCGGATGGACCCGAGCGTTTTCTGCCGTCGACTTCGCTGCTTCGATGCTGGCACGAGGTAATTGCGCGATTATTTGCATAAATAGCCCGTTAATCCTTAATCATCGCCCTCATTTCGACTAAGTCTTTTTAGACAATTACGTATTTTTATCGTCTTTAAACATTACAATAAACAACATGTTCATATTAAAAGATTTGGATTTTGAAATTTAAGTTTATCAAATATCTCATTTTTATGATTTAATTGCAAAATAAATATTCATCCTTATTGTATTTATTGCTTGCTTATTTATTTTTTAACGTTCGAAAATCCCATGTCAGGTCCCTGACTTGAGGGTCAGATGATCCACGTCAACGTCCCTATGAACTCTTGATAGTTCTCGATGAAGCCTGTGTCATGCATCGACAGTTGATCGGTTCATAATCAACTCGCCAATGCCCGTCTCGTCAACAACCGATTCGTACAAAAGGACAGTTAAAAAAAACAAACAAAACAACAAAATAAAGGAGAGAAATTCAAATTCAATTATCGTCAGTAGAGATTGGTGTAGTCTGCCCAAATACCGAACTGACCCAGCTGACCTCTTCAGCTGAGCAGGAGGTGGAAGAAGTTCCTCAGCAGGCCGAATTGACGGGCTGGGAACATTCCTTGGGTCGGGGACGTCCTCATCCGAGTTGGACGCTATTTGCGGACCATGATTATCGGAGGGAGTTCCCTTTATTTGGATTGACTGGGAACCCCTTGCTGCCGCTTTCTTCGCCACCGAGGCCTTCCAATGGGAGCGAGGCACATCGAGCGACACCTCCTTGCCTCTCTGAGCAGCTGGAGGGTCAGTCAGAGCGGCTAGGTCGTGGGCAATGAGATCGGTGGCTGTCCCAGCAGGAGAAGAGGGCTCTTTCCGAATCCTCTTAGACAAAAGCACTGTGTCCTCTTCATCAATGATGGGCGGAAGCTCTGAGGACGGGCACTTCTTTAGCCTTTTCAGGGGGCGTGGATTCTGGGCCAGCCGTTTCTGCCGCTTCTTCTCGGTGACCTTGGGCACCGGTTGCTCGACAGGAGGCGTAGGCGTAGCCTCCCCTTCTCCTATCTTGACGGGGGAGGGAGGGGAATCCCTTTCGGGGTTGGTAGGTAGTTCGGCCGCCCCGAGATCCTTGGAGGGCTCTGGAGCTTCCTGGTCTTCTGACCGTTCGGCTGTTTCCTCGCATCCCTCGGCTGAGATGCCCACCGGGGCGGAAGGAACTGGAGCGGGGACCAGGGCCTGCTCTTTAGCTTGCTCCCACTTCAGGAGCCGGTTGGTAGCTCGGGAGAGCATGATGTCGTCTGCAAAAGGGGGACGAAAAGGTATCAGTTAGAATTAACAAGGATATTTACAAGACGAAAAAGAACTTACGGAGGCTGGAGCTAAGGCTTGTGATTTTTGGCCTGAGGTCGGCCCTGTAAAAAAGTTCCTCGCATTACACCAGCTTAAGGCTGTGGAACTCTATCCTGGCCAGGATACCCCTAGCCCACTGATATCCTGCGTCCTGCTGGAAGTCGTCGAGGTTCGGGATGGGAGGCAGGCTCTCCCTCCAGCGGCTAGTGCTGAAGGGACGATAGGGGAGTTGGATGAAGAAAAAACGTTCCTTCCATCCCTTGTGGGAGGAAGGAAGACTCCCTAAGAACCTATGGTTGGGGCGGCTGTAAAGCTAAATGCCCCTCGCGAGCCAATCGGAACGAAGAAAAAAATAGAAAAATGGGGGGGGGGGGGGGGGGGGGTTAAAGGGATGTTGAAAAGTTTGAAGAGGGCAAACGCCCCTCCCATCTAAGCAAAGGCGTTTGGAGCCAGTTGGAGAAGAGGGATGTCAAAATAGGTGGTGACACTCATGGAAAAGGGGGGAATAGGGAAACGAAACCCTAATTCTACCTACCCCAAAAAGAAGGTGAAGAAACCTAAAGGAGGTTCTACGGGTAATTGACCTAAGGTCGGAACTCTCACCTCCAAGGTCTCTTGGATACCATATCTCTCGCAAGTGGCCTGGAGAGTCTCTAACTTAACCCTGGAGGAGATGGTATCATACCACTTCGGGTGA
Source organism: Boesenbergia rotunda (assembly GCA_024364735.1). Taxonomy (NCBI): domain Eukaryota; kingdom Viridiplantae; phylum Streptophyta; class Magnoliopsida; order Zingiberales; family Zingiberaceae; genus Boesenbergia; species Boesenbergia rotunda. The sequence goes on from JAGFNQ010000738.1 coordinate 76,413, forward strand.
TAGGTTGGTTCCTTTGAAGAGTCTTCGCCCTCGCATCGGGTCTTCTTCTTCTTCTCTACTGGACCCATGGGGGTGAAGGAAAGGAGAAAACATAAGGAAACTTACACTGGGGGGGGGGCGGCAGCGAGACAAACCGAAGGTGAACGAAGATGCTTGAAAACAGATAAGGCAAGAAGGCAGAAGGGTGTCGTTGCACCCGGTCTTATAGAAAGAAGCCTCCCTCGTGTGAGCAATAGGAGCGCGACACGTCAACGTCGCTGGTTATGCATCTCGAGGCGCCACTATCCTATATGGTCGTCGCTTCGCATGACCCCACGGCGCGTATCAGCGGGAGATCGCCGCACAGAAAATGGAGGAGTACGTGGCGAGGCTACATTCGTTAGACCGCCTCGTCGCCACTAAGAGAACTCACACGCTTTTAAGGGGTCATAGACAGCTATTATGGCGCTACCTCGAAACTCGCAGAGAAGTTGGACCAATTCAAGAAGTTGTTTGGGGTCCAGAGATGAATGTTTCGATTCCTCGGACCCGACAAGCTGCCAATAAATAATGGATATATGGGCCCACCACGACATAGCTTCTTCGTTACACCACTAGTATAATCAGTCAGCCACACTTCCTTCGATTAGACTTGAAGGGAGGGACTTGTGATGGGGTTGAGTACCTCGTGGATGACACGTGGACTTGAAGAAGCTATGTGGCAAGATCTACCAAGTCTGGACGACTCTCTTTCCTTGACTCCTGAGACCCCCTCGGTAATGTAGATTTCCAAGACCTCCTCGGGTAGACATACTCGTGAGATCGATCTAGGAGGGCACACGCCCGAGATCATGTCAGGAGGTTAGGTCCTCGAGACCACCTCGGGAAGGTGAACGCCTGGGATCCCTTCCAAGCCAAAGGACCCAGAGATCACCTTAGGGTAGCGGAGCCCAAGGATCACCCGACCTCATGTAACTATCCCCTTTCTTCAGATATATGGATAATTATCATTATAATTACGGGATAATCATGACCCATAATACGCGATTATTAAAGCCTTAATTATCACAACGACCCAGATTTAATGACTGCAAGGATCATTATAAGGATTATCCAGTAACCGACAATTGAGGGGACGTAGAGAAGAACATAGAGACACGTGGGACTGCTACCTCAGATATAAAAGGTACTCTAACCCCTCAGGTAGGGGGGTTACGCACATTCAGACTGAGACTTTTCCTTATTTCCTTCAATCTAAGAAACTCAAGTACTGACTTGAGCGTCGCAGTGGGCTCCGTTGGACAACCTCCGGCGTGTTCCCATTAACGCTCGTGTTAATCTCGCAGGGTGGGAGCTCTTCCTCTCTTGTCATCATCCTCGTGTCGATGTCGACCCCTTCCTGATCACTGTCGATGTCGACCCCTTCCTGATCACTACCGATTCCATGAACCCCAGTGCCACCTCTACATGAGATTGATAAGATTTAAAAGCTTTATCTCTTTGGAGGTTTTAGCAAGTAGTCCGAGTCTTTGGTTTGTCCGAGTCTTTTGCCTATTGAGTAGTTTTAGTGCTATGAATTAGGAGATAGTGGTTGAATTATTCAGCTGTAAAAGCATATAAATAAACTTTGTTCCTTTTCGTTAATCATCAATTAAAAAGGCTTTTGTGTTCTCTCTTGTCACCGTAGCATATATTTCCTTTTCAAGCTTCTTTTATTTCTCTTGTCACGGCAACAGTGGTATCAGAGCCAAGTTCAAGAAGGCAGCAGCTTTCATCTTGCAGCAGCAAGACTCAATGGCATCTGAAAATAATTTTGTGCAATCTGCGATTCCACGTTTTGATGGTCATTATGACCATTGGAGTATGCTAATGGAGAATTTTCTACGATCAAAAGAATATTGGCAAATCGTTGAATTTGGAATCCAAGCGTCATCTGAAGATGCAACCTTGACTGATGTCCAAAAAACAGAATTGGAAGGGAGAAAGCTCAAAGACTTGAAGGCAAAAAATTACCTTTTCCAGGCAATTGATCGTCCCATCTTGGAAGCAATTCTTAACAACGAAACTTCCAAAAATATTTGGGATTCCATGAAGAAAAAATATCAAGGCTCTGCTAGAGTGAAGCATGCATAGCTTCAAGCTTTGAGAAGAGATTTTGAGACTCTACAAATGATAGATGGGGAATCTGTCACCAGTTACTGTGCTAGGACAATGGAGATCAGTAACAAAATGTGATTTCATGGTGAGAAGATGGGAGATGTCACCATTGTGGAGAAGATATTGCGTTCTTTGACACCAAAATTTGATTATGTTGTATGCTCTATTGAAGAATCTAAAGACATAGATGCTTTTTCTCTTGATGAATTGCAGAGCTCCTTGTTGGTCCATGAACAGAAGATGAACCGAAGTTCAACTTTAGAAGAGCAAGCCTTAAAAGCTTCTATCTCTAACTATTTCTCAAACTCTAGAGGAAGGGGTAGAGGTAAAGGTAGAAGAAGGGGAGATCGAGGCAATAGAAATGACGGCAGATATTTTGACAAGTCAAATGTAGAATGTTTTAGATGTCATAAATTTGGACATTATCGTTCGGAATGTTATACTAAGCTACCTGAAGACAAAGACAAGGAAGCACAATTGAATTTTGCAGAAAATCAAGAAGTGGAAACTTTGCTAATAGCTGTTCAAGCTAATCAAGAATCGGAGTCTGACGTTTGGTATATAGATACAGGCTGCAGCAACCATATGTGTGGAAGTAAGTCTTCTTTTTCTTACTTAAATGAAGATTTTCATTCTACAGTAAATTTTGGTGATTCTTCGACTGTGAAAGTGATGGGCAAAGGTAGTATAGAGATAAGAACCAAGAATGGTTCTGTAGAAACAATTTCTAATGTTCTTTATGTTCTTGACTTGAAGAGTAATCTGTTAAGTGCGGGTCAATTACAAGATAAAGGTTATGTAATCACTATTCACAAGGGTGTTTGCGAGATTTATGATCCCACCAGAGGAGTCATTGTTGTTGTGCAAATGAGCTCAAACAGGTTGTTCCCATTGAAGATTACAAGTGTGCAATCTTGTTTGGTAGCTGAAGTAAGAGACCCTTCTTGGTTGTGGCATTTTCGTTATGGCCACTTGAGTTTTAATGGATTGAAGATCCTCCAGCAAAAAAATATGGTGATTGGTATTCCTCAGATTAGTATTCCTTCTCAAATTTGTGAAGAATGTGTTGTTGGCAAACAACATCGTTCTCAATTTCCTCAAGGGAAGTCATGGCGAGCAAAAGATGTTTTGGAGCTAATTCATTCTAACTTATGCGGCCCAATAACACCATGTTCTAATGGAGGTAAAAGATATTTAATTACTTTCATTGATGATTATACTCGAAAAATTTGGGTTTATTTTTTACAAGAAAAATCAGAAGCATTATGTGCATTCCAAAACTTCAAGGCTCGTGTAGAAAATGAAACAGGAAATACCATTAAGACCCTCCGAACAGACCGTGGTGGAGAATATTGCTCAACCAAATTTGAAGAATTTTGTGAAGTTCATGGTATTCGAAGAGAGCTGACAGTTGCTTATACACCCCAACAAAATGGTGTATCAGAGAGAAAAAATAGAACTATTCTCAATATGGTGAGAAGCTTATTGACAAAAGGAAGAATTCCAAAAACTTTTTTGCCCGAAGCCGTGAATTGGAGTATTCACATCTTGAACAGAAGTCCTACACTTGCTGTTCAAAATATGACACCAGAGGAAGCTTGGAGTGGGAGGAAACCAAATGTAGATTATTTTAAAATTTTTGGCTGCATCGCTTATGCACATATCCCGGATGAGAAAAGGAAGAAACTTGATGATAAGGGAGAAAAGTGTGTCTTTCTCGGTGTTAGTGAAGTATTTAAAGCATATAAATTATTTAATCCAGAAACCAAGAAGATTGTGATCAGTCGAGATGTTGTCTTCGATGAAGAAAATAATTGGGATTGGAATAAGCAACAACCTACTCAAGTTATTTTTGACAATGATTCTGAAAGAGAGCCAACATCAGTAGTCTCTATGCTTGGAAATTCATCAGAAGCTAGTCCAACAGCTGTTGAAATTTCGCCAATAGTAACAGAAGCTGCTGATACAGCAGCTCAATCTCTTCGTCGGATTCGAAGAAGGCTTGCATGGATGGAAGACTATGAGGCAACAGAAATTGAAGATCCAATAACTCATTTTGCTTTATTTTCAGACTATGATCCTACAACCTTTGAAAGTGCCGTCAAGGCGATGGATGATGAAATTGAAGCTATTGAAAGAAACGATACTTGGGAAATGACTGATCTTCCAAAAGGGCACAAAACCATTGGTGTAAAATGGGTTTTTAAAACAAAGCTAAAAGAAAATGGCGATGTTGATAAATATAAGGCGCGTTTAGTAGCTAAGGGATATAAGCAAGAATATGGGATCGATTATACAGAAGTTTTTGCTCATGTTGCAAAACATGATACAATCAGATTGGTGATCGCATTGGCGGCGCAAAACTCGTGGTCTATTTGCCAGCTAGATGTCAAATCGGCATTCTTGCATGGAACTTTGGAGGAACAGGTTTTGTGGAACAACCCCTTGGTCATATTAAGATCGGAAATGAGCATAAAGTGTATAAATTAAAAAAAGGCTCTTTATGGATTAAAACAAGCTCCACGAGCTTGGTATAGCCGCATTGAGTCCTATTTCTTCAAGGAAGGCTTTCACAAATGCCCATATGAGCACACACTCTTTATTAAAATTGGAGATAAGGGGAAACTGCTAATTGTTTATATGTTGGCGATCTTATATTTACTAGAACTGATGATATCTTGTTTCAGAAATTCAAGAAATCTATGATGGTTGAATTTGAAATGTCTGATCTTGGTATGATGCATTACTTCCTTGGCATGGAAGTAGTACAATCAACTAATGGAATTTTTATTTCTCAAAAGAAGTATGTGCAAGAAATTTTGGACAGGTTTCAGATGAAGGACTGCAATCCTGCAAGCACTCCAACTGAGTTTGGCGTGAAGCTAAACAAAGATCATGAAGGGAAGAAGGTAGACAATACAATTTACAAGTAAATTATCGGCAGTTTGATGTATTTAACTGCGACAAGGCCAGACATAATGTATCCTGTGAGTTTAATAAGTAGATACATGGAAAATCCAACAGAAATACACTTGTTAGCTGCCAAGAGAATCCTTCGCTACTTACAAGGAACTAAAGATTTTGGGCTATTCTACAAGAAAGGTGAAAAATCAGAGTTATTCGGGTTTACTGATAGCGATTATGCAGGGGATCAAGATGATAGAAAGAACACTTCAAGTTATGTATTTATGTTGGGCGCAGACATTGTATCGTCGTCTTCTAAGAAGCAACCAATTGTCTCCTTGTCAACTACAGAAGCTGAATTTATTGCTGCAATAGCTTGTGCTTGCCAAGCTATCTGGTTGAGAAGAATTCTTGAAGAGCTTCAATTCAAACAGATTGAAGCAACTATAGTCTTTTGTGACAACAACTCAACAATCAAACTCTCTAAGAATCCTGTGCTACATGGCAGAAGTAAACATATTGATGTGAAGTACTATTTTTTAAGAGAACTCAATAATGATGGAACGATTAAACTAGTTTATTGTCGAAGTGAAGATCAAGTTGCAGATATACAGACTAAGCCTCTCAAGTTAGCCACATTTGTGAGATTGCGTGGTCTTCTTGGAATTTGTTCACGTGCTACTGTTGTTTTACTTTAAACTGATTTCTGCATATTTCAGTTTAAGGGAGGGTGATAAGATTTAAAAGCTTTATCTCTTGGGAGGTTTTAGCCAGTAGTCCGAGTCTTTGGTTTGTCCGAGTCTTTTGCCTATTGAGTAGTTTTAGTGCTATGAATTAGGAGATAGTGGTTGAATTATTCAGCTGTAAAAACCTATAAATAGGCTCTGTTCCTTTTCGTTAATCATCAATTAAAAAGGTTTTTGTGTTCTCTCTTATCACCATAAAATATATTTCCTTTTCAAGCTTCTTTTATTTCTCTTGTCACGGCAACAGAGATAATAGGGGCTCTTTGTGTCGGCTTATGCCAACGCTGCCGGAGAAGATATGGAAACACTCGAGCTCCGACGTCGTCATCGCCACCGACTTCAGTAGGTTCGCCATCCCCAGTTTCTCGAACCGATCGATGCTGTTCCGGTTCGACTTCATCATCCAAACGACCTGATTGATCACGAACCTCCTCATCCTCGGAACCGTGATATCGGGATCGGAGTATTGCTGCAGTATTGCCGCCAGCTTCTCCTCCAGCTGGCCTTCCTCGACGCTCGCTTGCTCGAGCGCGTTGGAGAATTCGTCAGGAGTGGTAGTCAGTTTGCAGATCTGCGTTGCGAGACCCAGCGATGCCTCCAGTAATTTGCCCTTCGTCGTCATAATCGCTCTCAGCACCTGCTCCGACGGTAAAGATCCAGTTACAAAGAAAATTTGGAGCGGAAACAAACAAAAGTAGAAAATTTCGAAAACAAAAATCCTTTTTATTTATATTATTATTAAAAAATAACTTCCCTTCAAGAAATTATTAAAAATAATATTTTATTTTTAATTTAATATTCAAAATATCAACTCTATACTCCCCTCTTAAAATTATTTTATATAAAATAGCATTATCTTAGATGGCAAAAAATTATTCGCTCTGATGTAAGCTTTTGATAAATTAAAAAAAAAAAAAAAACTCAATTTTAGTTTGTGAGCGTTAAAAGGCAATATGCTTAACTAGACGGGGGCAAAATAAAACCTAGGCAAAGAGAAATGCCAGGGTGAGTGGAATGAGATCTTACGGTGGGCAAAGCGCCGGTGAGTGGCTGGAGGCGCCGGAAGCCAGTTCTGTATTCGCCGTAGGCGCAGAGATTGCGCAGAATCCTGGATGCGTTCATCTGGATCTCGCCGCGGCCGTCGAGCGCTTCCATAAGTTTAGACAACACCTCTGGTTCGTCGGCGATTCGATTGCAATTGCTCTGGTTTTCCAGCGCCAGGATCGACAGCGTCTCCCCTGCTTGATTCTTCAGCCGCTTCTCCTCGTTTGTGACTGATGGATTCGAGAAGATGGCGACGAGAAGGCTCGTTACATTTCCGGTTGTGCCGATTTGTTCCTTGGCGTCGCCGTCCAAGGCGAGGTTCTTCAGTATCTCTATCGCTAAAGTCTGCAGCACCATGTGGCGACCCCCGTAGCGGATGATCTCCCTCATGTTGCTCACCGTGAAGACTATCTTGGATAGCTCCTGCCGGAGCTTCACGCCGATGTTTCCGGTGGTGCCGGCGAGCATCTTTACCACCTCCAGCGCCCGCTTCACCGTCTCGATCTGCGGCTCCGGCGCCAGTTCGTTGGCCAAAAGAGTCCTGCTCGCCACGGTGAGGTTGATGATCTTGGACAAGATCACGCGCGACTTGCCGATCTTCCAGCAGTTGCCTTGATCGGCGGCGAGCTTTTTGAGGAGGGACAACCCCAGAAGATTGAACGCCGAGAAATCGTAGTTGTTGGCCCAGATCAAAGAATAGCGCACCCAAGAACCACACCAATACGTAAAAGGAAAAAAGAAAACGAAAAACCCGAAAGAACGAAAGAAGAACGAACGAATTTATTTTCTGGAAGAAATAAACTTACAATAAAACTGAGACTCTGTTTCACATGCCTCTAGGACCCTTTAAATACACCATGAATAAGACTTAGTCATGGCTTATCCCAATAAAATAGGAATAAAAATAGGGAGACTAATTCTCTAGTTATCCTATTAAAATAAGAAAGGCTAATCCAAGACTAAGTCATCTAATCCAAGACTAAGTAATAAAAATTATCAGAATAAAATTAAAATATGAAAATGTTAGGATTATTTATTTATTTTCTCACATTGCTCCCCCTAATCCTGACATGGCTGTAAATCACGGACGCCTAGTAGTTGTCTCATGGCAGCTAACTTCACTCCTGGCATTCTCTCCCACAATGACAGCAACTTCTGTAACTGCATTTTGTATTGTAGTTTCTCCAGACAATTTGGGATGCTGAAGAGCATCATGTGAAGCGGCCATCTTCCACTTCCAATGTAACCAATCCAGCAACACGACCCAAACTTGGCTAGGGACATGTATGAAGATAAGCATGTGAAGATGACGACAATGCATACCCTTTTCAAAGTCGATGTCTTGTCGTTGTACATAGTCTTTAGCAACTAATCTTGCTTTGTGCTTAACAACTTTCCCATCTGAATCTTTCTTCAATTTGAACACCCAGTTTAGACCGATAGGTTTGCGGCCTAATGGGAGCTCAGTTAGGGTCCATGTCTTGTTCTTCTCAATAGATCTCAGTTCTTCCTCCATTGCTTCGTACCAGCAAGCCTCAGTTGCAGTTTCTTGATAACTTGTTGGCTCTTCAGACATCACCATCATCAGCTCTTCCTCTTCTTCATCAATATCAACCACTTCCTCAGTGTTGGCGTAGATATCGGCAAGAGACCTATAGCGGACTGGCCCTTCATAAGAATCAGGCGTGCTTGTTACCGGAGTCGAGGTAGTTGCATGGGCGTTCGATGATGGTGTAGATAGACTCGAGTTCGATGATGGTGTAGATGGACTCGAGTTTGATGATGGTGTAGATGGACTTGATGCTCTTGTCAGGGGTACCACGGCTGCTACCGGTGGTATAACATTTTCCGCCCCTGACTCAACGACTGCTGTAACACTCGCCTCGTCGGAGTAGAGAGGATCCAACATCATAAAATTCGGAAAGTTTTCTTCATTGTTAGCACCTGCATTCCATGTCCATTCAGAATTTTCTTGAAATATGACATCTCTACTTACTTGTAACTTGCCATGGCTTGGATCAAACAACCGATGAACTTTGCAGCCTTCCTCAACACCCAAGTATACCATGGGTGAGCTTCTGTCATCAAGTTTCTTCAAATGAGGGGTTGTGTTTTTCACATATGCAACACAACCGAACACTCTCAAGTGGGCGACATGTGGCTTCCTCCCCATCCAAGCTTCAAATGGGGTGCGCTCTCCTAGCGCCTTAGTTGGGAGACGATTCAGTAGATAGACAGCATGCCTAACCGCTTCTCCCCAGAACCTTGCAGGCATATGTGTATCCTTGAGAAGAGATCTCGCCATGGCCATCATAGTGCGGTTGTGGCGCTCCACGACACCATTCTGTTGAGGGGTGTAGGGAGCCGTGAGGTGCCGCTCGATTCCTTCATTTTCACAGAATCGAGTAAACTCCGTGGATAGAAACTCGCCGCCTCGATCTGCCCGGAGTGTTCTGATCTTGTACTCAGTCTTGTTCTCTGTCAGGAATTTGAACTTCTTGAATGCCTGGAATGTATCACTCTTTGCTGCCAATGCAAACACCTACATCCACCTAGTGAAATTATCCACAATTAGAAGAAAATACTTGTTACCGGCAAGTGTACATGGTGAGATTGGCCCGCAAATATTCGCATGGAGAAGTTCTAACGGCTTCTTTGCTCTAAAGTTTGCTTGGTCTGGGAACGGCAATCTTGCATGCTTGGCGATCACACACACCTCGCAAAGCTTGTTCGACTGGGGCAGTAGTGGCATATCAACCACCAATTTCTTCTCCCCCAATAGCTTCAAGTCATGGAAATTTACATGCCCGAGCCTTGCATGCCACAACCAAGTTGGGTCTTCTAGGCTTGCTAGGAGACAGTCTTGCTTGAATGTCTTCAAGGTTATCTTGTACAAGCGATTTTGTGTTTGCTTTACCAGCATCAAGAGCTTCCTGCTCCTATCAATCACCTTCATGGCATCTCCTTCCATGTGCACCTCGTTCCCAGTTTCTGTCAATTGACCAAGACTGATGATATTACTACAAAGTTTTGGAATGTAGTATACCTCATGGAGAACCTTCTGATCGCCGTTCTTGCATTCGAACACAACCGTTCCTTTGCCCATGATCTCTATGGTTGATCCATCGCCAAACCTCACCCTCCCGGTGATGGTTTCATCTAGTTCTTGAAACTTCTCGCGATGACTCGTCATGTGGTTGCTGGCACCGTTGTCAAGGTACCAGACGTCTTTATCTTCTCCTTTCTTAACGTTGCGATACATCTCTGGAAGAAACCTTTCTTCACTTAGCAGAATTATATCTTGCCGCTCTCGGCTAGCGTGAGACTCCTCATGGGACACGCTCATCATCAGTGCTGGCTCTTCATCGGTGTCGCAAGTGAGGTGAGCCTCATCATCTCGACGCTTGCTGTAGCATTCGGACGCATAATGCCCCATTTTCTCACAATTGAAACACTTTATGTGTCTCTTGTCACGAGTGCCACTGTTGTTGCCGCTAGTGCCTCCTGCACTGTCTTGGCGCTGCGTACCATGACCACGATCGCGCCCTCGCACACGCCACTTGCCACGATTAGGGCTGCTGGACCCGCGCCCCTTGCCTTCTGACGGAATGTCCACGTTGCTCCCTTTTTGTCGCTTTTGCCATTCGGCATGAGTAAGTAGGAGTTCACCTTCAGTGCCGTTGGTATTGCCGCGTAATCGTAGTGTTCGTTCCTCGTACGCCTTCAGTCGTCCAATAGTCTCCTCAAATGGCATAGTCTCAAGGTCGTGGAACTGCTCAATACCGGCAACAATAGGGAAGAATTTATCAGGGACAGAATCAAGCAATTTCTTTACCAGCGAGGAATCTTCAAGCGTGGCACCAAGAGTGGAGAACTTGCTACTCATTGCGCTGAGTTTGCCAGCAAATTCATCAATAGTATCGGTCTCCTTCATCCGGAGGGCGTCAAACTCGCTCTTCAACGTTTGTACGCGTGCCTTCTTCACCCGATCACTACCAAGGTACCTCATCTTGAGGCTGTCCCATACTTCTTTCGCCGTCTTCTTGTTTGCGATCTGGAGAAGGATGTCTTCGGGGACACACTGCAAGATGTATGCACCCGCCTTCTTGTCCTTCTTTGCATCCACCTGGGCTTCTTTCTCTGGCTCCACCGCCTCCCAGACTCCCTGGGCATCGAGAATTGCCTCTGTCTTTATTGCCCACACAGTATAATTGTGAGGGTTTAGCATCGGATAGGGAAACGACACTCCGCCGTTCTCTTTCGCTGGGATGCTCGACATTTTTGTGGAAACGTGAATTCTTGGCTGCTCTATACTACCAAAGCTCTGATACCAATTGTTGGCCCAAATCAAAGAATAGCGCACCCAAGAACCACACCAATACGCAAAAGGAAAAAAGAAAACGAAAAACCCGAAAGAACGAAAGAAGAACGAAAGAAGAACGAACGAATTTATTTTCTGGAAGAAATAAACTTACAATAAAACTGAGACTCTGTTTCACATGCCTCTAGGACCCTTTAAATACACCATGAATAAGACTTAGTCATGGCTTATCCCAATAAAATAGGAATAAAAATAGGGAGACTAATTCTCTAGTTATCCTATTAAAATAGGAAAGGCTAATCCAAGACTAAGTCATCTAATCTAAGACTAAGTAATAAAAATTATCAGAATAAAATTAAAATATGAAAATGTCAGGATTATTTATTTATTTTCACACAGTAGTTGTCATAGTCGTCGTCGTCGGTGTCCGCCTGCTTTACCAGCAACGACGAGATCGCCTCCATCGCACCGGGGACGGCGCCGACGCGGAGCACGTTCTGCCTCTTCCCGGCGAGCTTCGTCAGGATCTCTGCCGCGCAGCGGCGGAGCTCCTCCTCCTCCGGGTGCGGGTTCTTCCAGCAAAGCATCTCGACGAGCCGGTCAACGACGGCATTCGAGGTGCCGATCCTGCGGAGCGTATCGTAGCCAAATTCGTCGCTTAGGGAGAACCTCCTCAGCACCCGCGCGCCGATGAGCTGCTCGTTGCGCAAGTTCGAGGCCAAAAGCTCCGTGGCGAAGCTTACAAGGTTCATCTTTAGCCCGTCTACGAAGCTGCAGGTCATCAACTGAGCGTAGGTATCGCAGAAGAAGCACGTCACGGCGACGTCGACGGCGGAGCTCCCGGGGAAGCACTCGAGGCTCACGACCTCGAAGAGGGAGCAGCAATAGATTTTCCACCACCAGTAAACCTTCCAAATTAAAATAAGCAGGGCTTCGAAAAGCGCGAGGGAATAGAAAATGATGAGCGCTACATTCCGGATGTTCTTGATCTCGGCGGAGAGCTCGCCGTGGCCATGGTCAAACCGGCGGGTTATGAAAAGGATGATGCCGCAGGCGGACAACGCGAATTGGATCCCCAAGAGAAGTGTGCCGATTTTCTTAGCGACGATGACCCAACCGGGGTTGGGCAGCTGGGGAAGGTCGGGAAGTTTCCACTGGCGGAACAAGTCGGAGTAGTTGACGCTGATACTCAAGGAGGGGAAGCCGGAGGGGAGGAGCTCGATATTCAAGGAGATGAAGGAACCCCGGGAATTCAAATGCAAGTTGCGGCGGATGGACCACCAGACGGCCATGGTAGCCACCTTCCACGTGCTGCGGACGGCATTTCCTCGGCCCACGCGGCGGCGGGACCACTCGGTGGCAGCGGCAGCCATCTCCCACGCGGACTGGTGCTGCCACTCCAGCTCGTTGTTGCGGCTGAACACGCGGAAGGACTCGATGACGATGATAGCCGTGACGATGAAGAAGTCCTCGAGCTCCAGCGTGACGACGAAGCCGCCGAGGAGGACGACGGTGGCCCAGACGAAGGCGAGCGTGCTGATCCTGTTGGCTAACATCTCCAGTATCGCGAGGCGGAAGGCGAGGACGATGAGCGGCCTCTCCGGCCCCCTATCGGTCGCGCCGCGGACGCGGGCCGGACTCGCCATCGGCTCGCTGTTGGCTTCCGAGCGGACCTCGTACACGTCCTTCGGCTGGCCCCTGGAGTTGCCGCTTCCACGGACGCCGATTTCCATCTTCTGTCTTTCTTGCCTTGCTGCTTCCGGCTCAGATCAATCGTCGAGAAGGTTAGACTGACATAGCAAGAGCAAGAGAAAACCATGCACATCGGCGATCCGACAACCAAAATTAAAAAACGAAAGAAAACTCGACGATGAAACAAGAAAGAGTGTCGAGAAGCCAGAAATCTGACCTGTGAGTTTAATTCAAAGTGGATCTGACGCCGTCGTCAAGCCCGATCGATGCGGAGTCGTGGCTCTTCTCCCGGGCGCTTTATAGAGATTCGCGGCCACAAGTCTAAATCCGACCACGGTTCCGAATCGACGGTTCGACGGTTCGTGGGAGGTCAACCCTTAACCTTAACCGCCCAAGCCAGTTACGGTTCACGGTTCAGAACCGCCGGTTCACGATTCGCCATGGTTCAAGATTATTATATTAAAAAAATTAAAAATTAAATTAAAAAAAATTATTAAAAAAAGAGCATATATTTATATAAGTTGCGTACGTATCCCCTCAGGGTGTAGGGGAATCAAAGTCCACGTAGTTCTTTTACATTTTTACCCTTTTATATTTTTTACATTTTTACCCTTTCTCACTCACTTCCATGTCCTCCCGTTCTTGTTGTATTTGTTCCTTCGGTATCAAATTTTTCTACTTCGTTTTCTGAAAGTTGTATTCCTTGGATTTTTTTCTCGGCTCGGGTCCAATCATCTAGTAATGCTTGAGCTTCCAATGAGTCATGAGACATAGTTGATCGTCGTTCATCTAATATGTTGCCGCCGGCACTGAACGTCTGCTCCACAGCAACAGTTGACGCTGGAGAAGCTGAGGGGGCGTTTGGTTCAAATTTGTTAATCGGAATGGTAATGGGATTCATTGAGGGGTCAATGGGAATGGGAATCATGATTCCATTGGTAGTGTTTGGTTCAAATCCTGGAATGAAAATTATTGTCATTGATGATGTTTGGTTCAGTTCAACTTTAGTAATGGGAATCCAAAAAAATTTCAAAGATTACCTAAAATAATAGAATTATTACAAAATATAGAAAGTGAAATAAAATGAAAAAATATAGAGAGAAATTATGAGAAGTAAGATAAAAAAAAGAAATTAGAAGAAAAAAAAGGAGAAAATACAATAATAGAGAAAATAAAGATAAAAAGTAGAGAGAGAAAGTAAGATAAGATAGATGTGATAGAAAATAGAGAGATGAATCATTAAAAAAATATATAGAGAAAAAATTGAGATGAGAGAGATAGATAAAATGATATAAAAAATGTAGAGAGAGAAACTGATAGAAGATATAGAGAAAAGTGAAAAATAAAGATAGATAAATTATGATCAGAAACGTAGAGAGAGAGAAAGTAATATAAAAAAAATATAGAGAAAAAGTAAAAAATATAGATAGATAAATTATGATAAGAGAGGTAGAGAGAGAAAGTGAGATGAGGGAGTAGAGAGAGAAAGTGAGATGAGGGAGTAGAGAGAGAAAGTGAGATGAAAATATAGAGAGAGAAAGTGATAAATGAAATATACAGAAAAAAATGAAAAATAATAATAAATAAATTATGATAAGAGAGGTAGAGAGAGAAAATGATTATCAAAATATATAGAGAGAGAATGAGCTGAGAAAGGTAGAGAGAGAAAGTGATATAGAAAATAGAGAAAAAAAGTGATATAAAAAATATAGAAAAAAGTGAAAAATTAAGATAGATAAATTATAATAAGAGAGGTAGAGAGAGAAAGTGATATTGAAAATATATAAAGAGAAAATGAGATGAGAAAGGTAGAGAGAGAAAGTGATGGAAAATGTAGAGAGAGAAAATGATAGAAAATGTAGAGAGAGAAAAGAATAAATATGTAGAGAGAAATTTTAAAATATAAAGAGAGAAAGTAAAATGAGAGAATGTAAAAAGAAATAGTAAAATGAAAAATATAAAATAAAAAAAAGAGTGTTTTGGATACATGAAAAGGAAGGAATGATTGAGGAGTTTGATTGATGAGGGGGGAGTAGGGAATGAAAATGAGAGAAAATGAGGGAATCATTCCCTTATTTTCATTCCCATTGACACTTACCAAACAGTATCAATGGGAATGATTACCATCCATTCCCATTCCCTAGTCTCTATTACCCTATACCAAACGCCCCCTGAAATTTCTTTTGTGATCACGGAGAGAACGGAAAAGCTATGAGCCTTCTGTGACCACCACTTCGAGATATCGAAGTCTTCAATATCTGCTACATTAAAATCAAAAGAAGTCTTAAAATAATTCTCAAGTTCCTGTGTGGAACTTAAGGATCCTCGTGGACGTTTCGTACATTCTTTTAATAAAAGTTGTGCTTTTGTAACTTTTAAAGTAGTAGTAGTAGGTTGTTATGTTTCAAAAATATTAGTTTGTGTTCCATATTGAACATAATATTGATTATAAAGATCATATAAATAATTTCTAATATTATATATAATATTAGCGGGATCCGGAGAAGAAGAATCTTTAATAGGAATTAAAGCGTCATAACGTAAAGTTAACATTTTCCGTAAAACTTCTAATTTAAATTTAAGATTTAAAGCAAATGCAATTAAATAAATTTTAGGAATAAAATAAAAATATTTTTTCCATTTAGTTTTCATAGCTAATATACATAAAGTTAAAGCTTCATTATTTACATGTTCATTTAATATTAATACTATACTACAAAAATTCACTAAAATTAAATGAACAGTGCGATAATAAACACCGGAAAGTTGTTCAGTTGCATAGTTAAAAACTTTTAAAATTTCACAAATATTACTACAAATATTCTATTGTTGTGAAAATAAATATATATTAGTATTATTATTTTGTGCAAAAAAAAACATAATAAATCTTTATATTGAAAAGAATCTTATAATAATTGATATGTTGAATTCCAACGTGTTGGAACATCACGGGGAAATTTTTAGGTCGCATTCCATTAGCTTTACAAAATCTACCCTATTGTTTCATCATAGATGGACGAGTCCATAAATATAAAATTGCGGTTCTAATTGGTTAAATATAATTTTGTAAAAGTTTTTAATCCATCGTGAACACATAAATTTAAAACATGACATATACAACGATTATGAAAAAATAAATCACCAATAACAGGTTGACAAATAAATTTTAGTTCATCTATAGAAGCGGTATTAGAACTAGCATTGTCTAATGATATTGAAAATATTTGATGAGTCAATCCATATTCTTTTAAAATTAAGTGTAATAATTGTGCAATGTTATGAGCAGTATGTGATTTATCAAAAACTCTATAAGCTAACAATCTTTTTTGAATGATTCAAGAGTTATCAATCCAAAGGCATGTTACACCCATATAATAATGAGTTTGCCAATGATCATTCCAAATATCGGAACATAAAGAAACTTTATTATTTAATTTACTAAATTCATCAATTAAATTCTTTTTTCCTTGTTTTACTAATCTTTTAATTGTACGAGTAAGTGTAGTCCTAGGTACACGTTTAGCAGTAGGATTAAGAGATTCTTTACAAAAAATCTTCAAATATGCATTTAGATCCAAAACTAAAAGAAAAATATTCTACGAAAACAAATTTAGCTAATATTCTCTTAATTTATTATCCGAATATAAAAATAAATCAGAATCAGTACTATTACCACTAGAAAATCTAGATAATTGTATTTGAGAGCGGTCAAGCCCATATTTCGTCGGGTGCTTCGTTTCTACATGTCATTTCAACGACCCATAGCCGCCGCCGACTTGGAATTTGTAGGAGGCATTACAATGCTTGCATTTTGCACGCATTTCTCCCGACGGAAGTGTGACCTTCTTAAAATGTTTAGTGCAAATAGACGATTTTAAAGGAGGATTTTATTGAACCTTAGAAGTAATCGCATCGGTACTTCCTTGCGTTTCGGGGATCGGAGGGCGTTGGGGTTGATCCTCGGTTTCATCAACGGTGGATTGAATTTGAAGGTTGAGATCCTCGTACACTATTTCTTTTCCCTTCCGAGATCGAGATGATGAAGTTCCGTGACCTCCTTCCATTATCGTCGAAAAATGAAGAACACGGAGAAAAGTTGAGATTTGAGATTTGAGCCCCAGAGCTACAAAACACAAGGCGCGTCTTCAGTATCGAGTTAAGGAAAACATGAGGAAAAGATGTACTTAACCGGCATACCTAAGTGGCCTCCAACATGAACTTGTTGGCCCTGATGCTCGGGCCTCGATAATTGGAAGAAGGTAGATGAAAAGGTTATTAGCCTGAAAGATTTTTTCCAATCAGCCTTAGGTTTTCATTAGCCCGAGAGCTAATTGTTGGAGGAAATTTTTTTTTCGAAGAGTTTACAATAAATTAAAATTATAAAAAATAATTTCAACTTAACTATTGAGTGAGACGAATTGCCTTTTAAGCAAACTGCAGTCTCCCGAGCTGAATACTGGACGTCTTCCGACCAAGAAGTTGCTGAGGTATGCGCAGCACAGTTTTCTTAAAATAATTGAAGAAGTATCCGAACGCTATCAAGGGAGGTCGGGAACAAGATGGAAGAAGACAATCTCTTCGCTATATCAAAAGTTAATGCATCAGTTATATTTGAGCAAAACGTTTGTTCATCTGCTTGGATAAATTTTATCCCGATCGGTCAAGCATTCGACGTGCGTAGGTCGTGCACGCACACGAGTTCACTTGGTCCAGTACAAATTCGAGCCCTGGATTTGCACCCCCCTGCGCACTCATGTATGAGAGAGAATTTCTCCCTTAACATTTGTTCACGACTATCATGTTTGTGAAACAATATAAATCAACAATTATGCCTTGAAACTCCAAATATGAGATTAATATCCTATTCACAATAGAGTCTCTTTATTCTCCATCTTCTTTTTCATTCACCACCTCCCTTTTTATTCACATCATATATTCAACACTCATTAAGTTCTAGCTCCATCAATGACATACACGCATCTATCATTTATCTTTTCCATTTTTCGTTATCGGAAATTTTATTTGAGTGCCAGAGTGGTTTCTAATCATCTCCTTTTAATCTCTCTCTCACTCTCTCTCTCAGGACTGACGAGCATCTTTGACGTTCGAGTCTCCTTTCTTGGTGATTGAGTGATTTCGATAACATCGAAGACCGTTTACCAACCCATATTGACAATCTCTGATGGAAAGGATCGAGACATGTACTTTTTGGCTCATTGCGCAGGCGCTCAAAGTTAATTCGATCGAGTCAGCAAGGACCATGCGCTCTTAATTTCTTCCACCTCAACTGTATTCTTCGCCATTGACGGGGTCTTCTCGTGTTGGTGACTCATGAACGGCAGGATAAAGCGACACAATTTCCATCGTCACCCTAGCTAATTTTCCACACGACAAGACGATTATGTACTGTGGATGAATAGTAATTTCCACAGATCGAACGCCACAACAGAGTTTATGCAATCATGGTCGACGTTAACGTTGTCGGTGTGCCGTGCCATTACCCTATTTTTTTCCAACAACAAGACTTGATTGATTAATGGTTAATTTCCACGTTCACAATTCTAATCGACATCGATAGTTAATTTTGAAATGAGCAATGATAGAGACAGTAAATTTAGGACAGTAAATAAGATAGTGAATGACGTGGTAATTATTGTATACACGTTCGATCGTCGATCGGACACTATCGGTGACCTTCGGCCGCCGTCCCGAACCAAACTATACTCTGGGGGGTACGATGAACCCGTCGGGGATCGCCGCATCATTGATCGTCGATTTCGATAGATTCACCGTTGTCGGCGATCCTGACAAGTTCACCGTCCTCCGATGGTATAGTTTGATTCAGGATGATAATCAGAGGCCATCGGTGGTGTCCGATCGACGATCGGACATGTACATATTAATTGCACGTCTCCCAAATTCACTGTTCCAATCATAGGTCAAATAAGTATTCATATTCTTATCGCTTTAACATGAATCTAAAACTATACTCAAACCGATAACTCTGCATGCAACAATTCAAGATTTTTTTTAATTTTAAAATTTGTTATATAATAATTTCACTTTATTACAATAATTTTCTAACTATATTTTTTTAAAATAGAAATGCTTACGTTCTGATTCCTACCTTGCCTATGGATAGGTTTATCGGCCGGGCTCGCCAGCCAGCCTGGCACCAGGAATGCCTAGTAGATAGGTCAGCTAAGGTATCCCCAGGTGGGTCCCTGGGCCCGGGGGCCCCCGGGGCAGTGTTTAGCTAGCCATGAACAGGGACGGTCAGGCCGACTGCCAGCCACTCCTAGCCCAGTCAGACGCGTGATCGCCCACGCTCCCTGGTCATTCCCCGACCCAGATCTGGGTCGTGCTCTACAGTCGGGCGCGTGGCGACCCACGCTCCAATACCATCACGAGGATTGGATAGCTATCAAAATCAGACAGACATCACTCGACAAACCCCTAACTCAGGACGTACCCCGCACCTCCACCTTACCAGTCGGACGTGTAGCTGCCCACACTCACTTGCCATTGCATTACTCGACCCGGTCCTGGGTAGAACTGTCAAACGGGCCAACCCGTAACGGGGCGGGTCGGCCATGGGCCGGCCATTTGGCAGGGCAGGGCGGGGCGGGGCGGGTCGACCCGTCATCCAGGCAGGTTGGAAATTCCCCAACCCAACCCAATCCAAGGTGGGCCATGGGTTAGGCGGGCCAACCCGCGGGTCCATCAAAATATTTTTAAAAAATTAAAAAAATATATATTCATATATTTAGATTTCATCAATTAATATATAATATATTAAGAAATATATTTTTTAAATATAAATGGATATAAACGAGTACTCATGTGATGAAAAATATTATTTTTTATTTCAAAATAATAACAAAGAAAGATAATAAATTGTCATAAAACTTAACTAACATGTGATTCTCAATCCGCGGGCCAACCCAAGCCCGTCGCGGGCTGACCCGTGCGGGTCGCGGGCCTAGGTGGGTTGGCCCGCGGCGGGCTTGGGTTGCTTAAATTCTAACCCAACCCGCTTAAATTGATTGGCAGGGCGCGCGGGCCAATCCGACGGGCCCAACCTAAATTGACAGCTCTAGTCCTGGCACTCGAACACGCCGGTCGGCCCTCGGGATACGGGCTATCTCACCCCTACACCCCCTATATCATTATATTCAGGGTATGACCCTGCCAACGGGGTTCTGCACACCTTACTCATCTCTGACACTTCTCGCGGTCAATCCGTCCCTCCAGTACCTTCGTACTGCTCGAGCACCCCACGCCATGCCGCGTCACTCCTAAGTGCTCCCTACGAGCTGATAGTTATCACACCCTTGTCTCGTCAATACGAACAAAGGTTGTCAGCTCCCCCGGTTATATAAACTTCGCACTCCTCCTACCGCAGGTACGCGCACACGAGCTCTCTCATCCATTGCCTCATTTCAATTCAGTTCCACTACTATGTCTGCGAATACTGACTTGACCGTCGGAGTACCTGACCGGGGAAACCCCCGGCGGATTGGCTAGCGGTCACTGTTTTGTAGAGCCGTGTCGGAGCGCTGCCAGGTCACTGTCACCTCACCCGCTCGTGTCACCCGGAAGACCATTCGGCCTTTGAGATCGCCATCTTACTTCGCGACAGGATCAGTCACAAAAAGAGGCGACCATGACCTGATCACCCGGTGCTATCGTAATTTTTATTTTCATATTCGAGATTTTGAGTTGTTCACAATGCCAATGAGATCGATTTCGTTTTTACGGTGGTTCAGCTAATATTTTAGTGTTTGTATTCTATTAGAGCAGATCATTTTGCCCTTCTTTCATCGATTTAATTTTCAAATTAGATGCTACAAATTTTTCAAATTTTATGTAGGAGATGGAATTTCGAGAATTTGAGGTATAAATTCGAAACTCCTAAGTTTATATACAAGTGATAATTTTCAAAAATTAGGATTGAAGATGAAATTTTGATTTGAATTAATTTCATAGGGAATTATTGAGTTATATTTTAGCATTTAATAATATGTAGGTATAATAAAAAAACATTTAAAATGTCACCTAAATATTTGTCAGGAGTTTTAAAAAGAGAAATTATACAAAGGTAGGAGATATTAACTTAAAAGTAAAACGATAATATTAATACATATTTTATTAAAAGTGTCCGTTTCGGGGTTGCTGTCGGGAGCATGCAAACTGATATGATATCTCGTCGAGGTTAGCTAGTGTTCAACACTATCTTCGTAAAAGATATTGCTCAACAACAGGTGCTTACGGATAACAGTAATTCGTTTCCCAAGATAGAACGATGATGTCTCGAAATAACAGCACTACAAATTTCGAGAACAATGAACCTTCTCGTAGGTTTTTTGGATTCTAGATGCACAAGATAAGATGAATGCTAATGAATTTTAAATGGATGAATGAATTCAGCATCTAGGGGACTCTATTTTTACGGGGGAAGAGGTGAGGTACCCTTTGGTGAGTAAGTGTGACCTTTGATTTAGGATTGATCTGAGTCATTCGATCTGGAGGGTTGTAACCCTTCAGATAGAAAAGTGGACTATCCTTTATGCCCAGGATTGCTCGGGATGTAATCTCAAATACTGTCACTCCCCGCCCGCATCACAAAAAAGTATTGTTAAAGAATTTCTTTCATCAAATATTATAAGATATAAGCCTTATTTATATACAGAGTCAGGACATATTCTAAGACATAATTAGAACTCTATTCTAGGAAATAAATCAGGATTTTATTCTAAAGACTAATTTGTATTTTAGGTAAAATACAAATTAAGATACATCAAATCATCCCTAACTATATTTACAATATTCTAACACTCCCCCTCAAGCTAGAGAATATAAATCATATGCACTCAACTTGTTACATATGTAATCAATTCGGAGCCCTTTAAGTGTCTTAGTGAATATATCTACTAGTTAGTCATGTGAGTTGATATAACTAGTAGATATTTCTCCAGATACAACTTTCTCTCTGACAAAGTGACAGTCGACTTCAATATGATTTGTCCTCTCATGAAAAATTAGATTTGAGACAATATGCATGATGACCTGGTTGTCATATATAAGCGACATTTGTGTAATCTCTCCGAATCTTCGTTCTTGAAGCAATTGTTTGAGTGATATAAGCTCTTGACTGGCTATAGTCATAGCTCGATACTCTATCTCTGCACTGGATCTTGCTACAATATTCTACTTTTTGTTTTTCTAAGAAACAAGATTATCTCCGAAAAATATACAAAACCTAGAAGCAGATCTTCTATCAGTGGAAAAATCTACCCAATCTGCATCAGAATACCCTATAACTCGAGTCTGTCCTTTGTCTCCATACAAAAGATCCTTTCCTAGAGCGCCTCTGATATATCAAATAATGTGGATCACAACATCCCAATGTTCCTTGCATGGAGACTTGAGAAACTGACTTACTACACTTTCTACAAATGAGATGTCTGGATGAGTAACAGTAAGATAACTTAGTTTCCCTACTAATGACCTATATCGTTCAGGATCTGGAAGAGACTCTCCCTGATTTGACAGGAGTTTGACATTAGGATCCATGGAGTTGTCAACTGTCTTTGAATTTAACATTCTTGTTTCTTCTAAAATATTGATTGCATACTTCCTTTAGGATATGATGATCTCATCGTTGGACTGTGCTACATCTATCCCCAAGAAATATTTAAGTTTGCTGAGATCGTTTGTTTGGAAATGTTTGAAAAGATATTGTTTCACCTGTAAAATCCCGAGATGATCACCAACTGTAATGATAATATTGTTGGGTTCTCCCGGCACCAAAACACAAAACGCAGCAGAAACAAGAACCCTCGAGCGATCCATGCGAAAGAAAAACTCGTACGAAGTTCATCTATCTAATAGATCTATCTACAGTGTATACCTTTGGAGCGTGCCCTTTGCTTATCTCGCTCGTCCAAGATGCGCCGGATCTTTTACACATTCAAGTGTTCGTGCCTCTATTCGTATCCACACGGACACAATCTCTCAACTTCGGGAGAACTACCTTAGTTGTGCTAGCAACTTGAGGTAGTTCACAAGACCACCAAGAACCCAAGAGGGTTTCGGCCAAGAGGGAGAGGAGGAAGAAGAGAGGAAGGGAAGAAGGGAAAGCTCACACACCCCATTCAAAATTGTTGGTGCTTGGATGGCTAGAGGGGGGTGAATGTAGCCAGACACAGCAATTTGAACTCGTTGAAAACTTTCTACACTTTGATGGTTAGCAACGGAAGCAAAGCAAACAGAAAACAGAGATGCAGAAATCAAAGAACAAACCAAAACTCAAACACGAGGATATACAAGGTTCAAGGATAACTTGTCCCTACTCCTTGGCGTGCCCGTAAGGTGGGCGATCCCTTGATCGTCGGCAGATCAAGCTCCGGAAATCCGGATATCAAACCTCCTTCTCGATGGAGAAACCTCTCCACAGCAAGTCTCAACAGATATGAAATAAAAGCACAGAGACAAAACCAAGAAGGCTTATAGAGCACTAGGACAGAAGAAACACAAGAGCTCTACACCGAGCTCTACCCAGCACAAACCTCACGCAAGAACTCCCTGCTCTTCGTGTCTGCTTGCTGATGGACTCGCCAAGCTCTTTTTCTCTTCCAAGCGCTCAAGTCTCTCAAGATTCAAAGTATCAGAGTGTATGCTAGAGCTTCAAGATTCGCAGTGATTGTCAAAGGGATGAAGAGTTATCGCAAGAAGTGAACTAGAGAACCTTCTCTTCTTCACCAGCCAACACTTAACCTGTTGTTGCTGTTGCCAGACGCTCCTCTGCAGCTCCCAGCTGCTCATCTGCAACTGCCCCAGCTACACTAACCTCTCCTGGACTCCCTGAACTCTCCTCAGCCGAGCCCCAGTCAGCATCTCAGCTGTTGCCAGTAGCGTAGTCGTCCGTTGAAACCTGAGAAGAGGAAAACATCCAAACCTGCTAACAGAAAGTCCCCAGTTGACTCTCCTTAAGTAATCCTGAGTTACTTGCACACTTAGCAGTTGTTTAGCACAGCAAATCAACAGAGAATCGATTATCATAAGATTAGAGCAGTTATCAGTAGTGATCAGAAGGAAATCAGAACACGATCAGAAGTCTGACAGCGTATTTGAATTAAAGTTACAGCTTCTGATCGGTCCACAGACCGATCAGAGAGGACCCTGATCGGTTACCAAACTGATCAGGGAGCGTATTTGAATTAATATTACATCTTCTGATCGGTCCACAGACCGATCAGAGAGGACCCTGATCGGTTACCAGACCGATCAGGGTAAGCCCTGACCGATCAGGCTTTAGCCTGATCCGTCAGAAACCAGAAATCGCGGACTTCTTGTGATCGGTCACCAGACCGATCACAGATTGTGGATCGGTCACCAGACCGATCCACAGCATTGCTGGGATTCCCCAGCTTTCGCAGCCAAATCACCCTGATCGGTCACCAGACCGATCAAGTTGTGCCCTGATCGGTCTGGTGACCAATCAGGCCACTCCCTGACCGATCAGGAGCCATCCTGATCGGTCAGGATGAGAATCTCGCGACAATTTGATCGGTCAGATTGGCCGATCAAAGTTCCTCACAGAAACTTTGTGGACCCATCCGACTTCTCCCTGATCGGTCACCAGACCGATCAGAGACCAAACAGAAACCTTTCTGTTCTCTCCCTGATCGTTCACCAGAACGGTCAGATATTACTGGGTCGGTCACCAGACCGATCCACTACAGGGAGTTCGTGCCAACTCCCTGATCGGTCTCTAGACCGATCCAGATTCGACCAAATCATCCCTAAGTCCAGAGAACAGCCTCCCTAGCATTCTCTGACTCATTCTGGTCCCAGAGAACGAGCTCACGTGCCCTCTCCGACCAGTACACGCAATGCTCAGTCCCCCGGACCAAGACTTCGTGTCCGGCTTCAATTACCGGGACTTCGTCCAACCTAGCTTCCCTAGCTAGGACCTGGCCTTCACTCACCAGGGTTTCAGTCACCCGGCTTCACTCACCGGGACCCGGCTTCACTCACCGGAGTTTCAATCACCTGGCTTCACTCACCGGGGTTTCCAATCACCTGGATTCACTCACCAAGACCCGGCTTCACTCACTGGGACCCGACTTCACTCACCGAGGTTTTAATCAACCGGCTTCACTCACCGGGGTTTCCAATCACCTGGCTTCAATCGCCAGGACCCGGCTTCACTCGCCAGGACCCGGCTTTACTCACCGGGACCCGGCTTCACTCACCAGGGTTTCAGTCACCCGGCTTCACTCACCAGGACCCATCTCATTAACCTAAACTAAAATCGGTGTCAACACCAAAACAACAATCAGGGTCAGACTGCATCAATAAAAATGACAAGTCTTTCTTTTATATTCATCCCATGAATATAAAGAGTCTTTTGTCTCTTTGACTTCCCTTCATTAAAGCTAATAAAGAGCATACCTTTTCATGTGACTCTTCACCTTCTCTTCATCCAATGATGAGAGACTTTTTCTCTTTCCTTCATTAAACACTTTAATGAATTTCCCATGCAATTTCGACCGAGCCTCTCGGGCTTCCGACCACGTCTCCCGAGCAAGTCCACGAGCTCTCGGCCAAGTCTGTCGAGCTAGTCGCCGAGCTCCCGACCCAGTCTGCCGAGCTCCCAGCTCAGTCTGCTGAGTGCCGATCTCCTGACCCAGTCTGCCGAGCTCCCAGCTCAGTCTACCGAGTGCCGAGCTACCGACCCGAGTTCCCGAGTTCCCAACTCGAGCTCCCGATCATATCTCCTGAGTTCCCAACTCAGGGTCAGGTCTCCCGAGTTCCTAACTCGGGCTCTCGATCAGATCTCCCGAGTTCCCAACTCGGGCTCCCAAAGCATCATGTCCTTAGTGTGTGACCCAATACGTTCTCGTGACGTTGGCAATGCGCCTAAACGCTTTAGACACATAAGCAATGAGCGGCATCTAGCAATGCATCATTGCTACCCAAGTAACAAGAAAAGTCGAGATCCGACTAAATCTCCGTGACTATGATAATGTATGATCTTGTCCTTCTATCCACGATATCTAGATTGACCAATGAGACATAAACAGTGTCATCCTCGATCAATCTTTGTGTTTCTTGATCCCCGAGTAGACTCACTCAAACAAATGAGCTCAATATCTCATATTGACTAATTTGAGCATGGTCATGCGTTTTAGCAGTCCTACTCGATCAAGGGGCCCACGGATATCTCTCCCATCATATGGAGGGATAGATCCCATCTACATCACTCACATCCCTCCGCATAATTCATTACATACCCAGTGATCGCCTTTATAATTTACCTTATTACGGGCGACGTTTGACGATATCAAAGTACATAACTCCTTATGTAGGGAACCGAAGTGACTTCAGGTCTAAGGACTATTCATACTAATAGTCGCATGAGAAAGTTTATGACCCTCATATGACAATCTATGAAACTTTCTCATGGCGGGTCAATTCAGTACACATTCTCCAATGTATACTCATGTGTCAACTTGATATCACATATCCATGACTTGTGAGCTCAAGTCATCAGTTGACCTACATGCTAGTCTCCATGCATTAATATTGTCCTTGAATATTAATACTTGACTAGGAATGGTTTAGAGTAGTGTTCTCTATATTATCTCACTATCGATTCAACCAATCGATATAATATAGATAAGAATCTACTACCCAAGGACATTATTATACTTAGTTATTTTGGCACAAATACAAAGTAAGTATAATAACCAAGCATGCATTTATTAATGATAGAATATGATACAAAAAGTCCCTAGTCAATCATCACATAATTGGCTCTAGGGATCCTACTAACAAATATCATCAACATAAACCATTAAGTAGATGCAACCAGTAGATGAGTGGCGATAAAAGACAGAATAGTCGGCCTCACTCCGACTTAAGCCAAATCGTTGAATTGCAGTACTAATTTACCGAACCATGCTCTGGGTGACTGCTTGCGGCCGTATAAAGATTTTTGCAGGCAACATACAAAACCAAAAGACTCCCCCTAAGCAACAAAATACGGAGGTTGCTCCATGTAGACTTCATCGAGCAGGTCACCATGTAATAAAGCATTTTGAATTCACCAACCCAACTTGAGTCGATCAGAAAAATATTGAATTAAGGTTCGAAATTGTTAGGTCAGGGTTGGGGGAAAATATTGGATTAAATTAAATTTTATTTTAAAAATTAATGTACATGAATAATTGAATATTAATTTTAAAATGATGAAATATTAGATCAAAGTGAATAATTAGAGAAAAATAATAAAAAAGATGTTTTTTGGTCCGATGAGTTATTTGGGTTGATAAGATCATCCTGGTTCGCGTTAAGATTTTTAGATTAAGTTTGAATTTATATTAAAATTTTATTATAATATTTTTATTTCAATGTAATCCATTTTATTCATCCGGATTGGCCCATCAAACCACAAGTAATAATTTATCAGAAGAGAAAAAGAACTATAGCATAATAATTTGTATTATAAAAGTGACTTATATTTAAATTTCATATTCAGCTCCTAAATCACGGTTGATCAATCAATTACATACTCTCCCAAGATTTGATTGAATTGATGATCACTTAATAGAATTATTAAATAAAATAAGAATAAATTATAGATAAAATCAAAAGAAATATTCTTCTATACAATGATCTATTCAATTTCCCGATTGACCTAGGACGACCGTTTGGGACATTAAAAATCAACGTATAACATTTTACCAAATTAATAGTTAACATACATATTCTTTCAAATAGGGTATGAATCCTGAAACATTGAACTTTTAAATCGTCCATCGCGAGTGCTTCTCGATTTACTCTAGCGGCCGATGAGAAACTTCCGTAAGATCGAGACGGTCGTTCGAGGTTGAAAAAATCTCGTTAATCATTTAATAGTTAAAATACATAAACTTATTCAATATTCATATTTATTCAAGTTTAATGAATCTTCTAATTCTCGCTGATCACATTGTGATCGAGATTTTCATCTACCGATTTCATGAGCTCCAGTGCCTCCTCTACATGAGACATCAGGGCCTCGCGGTGCCGGCTTAAGCCGACGCTACCGGAGAAGATATGGAAGCACTCAAGCTCCGACGTCGTCTCCGCCACCGACTTCAGCAGGCTCTCCATCCTCAGTTTCTTGAACCGATCGATGCTGTTCCGGTTCGACTTCATCATCCAAATGACCTGATTGATCACGAACCTCCTCATCCTCGGAACCGTGATCTCGGGATTGGCGTCTTTCCACAGTATCGCCGCCAGCTTCTCCTCCAGCTGGGCTTCCCCGACGCCCGCTCGCCTGAGCGCGTCGGAGAATTCGCCGGGAGTGGTAGTCAGTTTGCAGATCTGCGTTGTGAGACCCAGCGATGCCTCCAGTAATTTGCCCTCCGTCGTCATAATCGCTTTCAGCACCTGCTCCGACGGTAAAGATCCAGTTACAAAGAAAATTTAAATGTCAGGGTGAGTGGAATGAGATCTTACGGTGGGCAAAGCGTCGGTGAGTGGCTGGAGGTGCCGCAGGAAGCCAGTTCCGGATCCGCCGTAGGCGCAGAGATTGCGCAGAATCCTGGACGCGTTCAGCTGGATCTCTCCGCCGCCGCCGAGCGCTTCCATAAGTCGGCTCAACGCCTCTGGTTCGTCGGCGATTCGTTTGCAATTGCTCTCGTTTTCCAGCGCCAGGATCGACAGCGTCTCCCCTGCTTGATTCTTCAGCCGCTTCTCGTTTGTGACTGATGGATTCAAGAAGATGGCGACGAGAAGGCTCGTTACATGTCCGGTTCTGCCGATTTGTTCCTTGGCGTGGCCGTCCATGGCGAGATTCTTCAGTATCGTTATCGCTAACGTCTGCAGCACCCTGTGGCTCCCCCCGTAGCGGATGATCTCCCTCATGTTGCTCACCGTGAAGACTATCTCGGATAGCTCCCGCCGGAGCATCATGCCGGTGTTTCCGGTGGTGCCGGCGAGCATCTTTACCACCTCCAGCGCCCGCTTCACCGTCAAGATCTGCCACACCGGCGCCAGTTCGTTGGCCAAAAGAGTCCTGCTCGCCCCGGTGAGGTCGATGATCTTGGACAAGATCACGCGATTGCTGCCGATCTTCCAGCAGTTGTCTTGATCGGCAGCGAGCTTTTTGAGGAGGGACAACCCCAGAAGATTGACTTCCGAGAAATGGTAGGTGTCATAGTCGCCGGAGGTGTCCGCCTGCTTTCCGAGCAACGACGAGATCGCCTCCATCGCGCCGGGGACGGCGCCGACGCGGAGCACGTTCTGCTTCTTCCCGGCGAGCTTCGTCAGGATCTCTGCCGCGCAGCGGCGGAGCTCCTCCTCCTCCGGGTGCGGGTTCTTCCAGCTCAGCATCTCGACGAGCCGGTCAACGACGGCATTCGAGGTGCCGATCCTGCGGAGCGTATCGTAGCCAAAATCGCCGCTTAGGGAGAACCTCCACAGCACCCGCGCGCCGATGAGCTGCTCGTTGCGCAAGTTCGCGGCCAAAAGCTCCGTGGCGAAGCTCACAAGGTCCATCTTTAGCCCGTCGACGAAGCTGCAGGTCATCAACTTGGCGTAGGTATCGCAGAAGAAGCACGTCACGGCGACGTCGACGCCGGAGCTCCCGGGGAAGCACTCGCGGCTCACGACCTCGAAGAGGGAGCAGCAATAGATTTTCCACCACCAGTAAGCCTTCCGAATTGAAATAAGCACGGCTTCCAAAAGCGCGAGGGAATAGAAAATGATGAGCGCCACATTCCGGAGGGTCTTGATCTCGGCGGAGAGGTCGCCGTGGCCATGCTCAACCCGGCGGCGGGTTATGAAAAGGATGATGCCGCAGGCGGACAACGCGAATTGGATCCCCAAGAGAAGTGCGCTGATTTTCTTAGCGACGATGACCCAACCGGGGTAGGGCATCTGGGGAACGTCGGGAAGTCTCCACAGGTCGAACCAGAAGGGGTTGACGCTGATACTCAAGGAGAGGAAGCCGGGGAAGTGGAGGAGGAGCTTGATATTCAAGGAGAGGAAGGAACCCCGGGAATTGAACTGCGAGTTGCGGCGGATGGACCACCAGACGGCCATGGCAGCCACCTTCCACGTGATGCGGCCGGCATTTCCTCGGCCCCTGTGGCGGGACCACTCGGTGGCAGTGGCAGCCATCTCCCACGCGGACTGGTGCTGCCACTCCAGCTCGTTGTTGCGGCTGAACACGCGGAAGGACTCGATGACGATGATAGCCGTGACGAAGAAGAAGTCCTTGAGCTCCAGCGTGACGACGAAGCCGCCGAGGAGGACGACGGTGGCCCAGACGAAGGCGAGCGTGCCGATCCTGGTGGACGAGTTCTCCAGTATCGCGAGGCGGAAGGCGAGGACGATGAGCTTCCTCTCCGGCCCCCTACCGGCCGCGTCGCGGACGCGGGGCGGACTCCGCTTCGTCTCGCTGTCGGCTTCCGAGCGGGCCTCGTACACGTCGTTCGGCTCGCCGCTGGAGTTGCTGCTTCTGCCGTTGTTGCTCCCACCGACGCCGATTTCCATCTTCTGTCTTTCTTGCCTTGCCCGCTTCCGCCATTGCTGCTTCCGGCGCAGATCAATCGTCGATATATAAGACTGACATAGCAAGAGCAAGAGAAGACCACATCGGCGATCTGACGGAGAAACAATAAAGAGAGTGTCGAGAAGCCAGAAATCTGACCTGTGAGTTAAATTCAGAGTAGATCTGACGCCGTCATCAAGCCCGATCGATGCGGAGTCGTGGCTTCTCTTCTCCCGGGCGCTTTATAGAATGATAAACAATGATGGGTCATAGGTCTTTTTATATATATGTTTTTTTTCTCATCACAACTACTTCTTTGCCCATTTATATAGTTCAGTAATTAATATGAAAGTTGACTATTTCATTTTATTAGTTTCAATAGAAGTATAGATAGATTATTAAAACAACCAAATAAATTTAAATAGTTTATGTGTTACGACTAATTAATAAACCTCACCGACTGTTCGTGCAATTTTTTTTTCATATTCGATGATCTCGACTTGCTCGCGGGTAGTTTAGCCTGTATAATCAACCAATCTGGCACTACGAAGGCCCAGTAGGAGGGCCGACGAGGACCTCACTAGGGGAATATGGGAGCCAAGAAATTCCCAAGGCGCTCGTCGACCGACCCTAGGCAGGGTCGGTCAATCCCGAGCGTCTCCTAACTTAGTCACCAAAACCTGCACCCCGATCCGAACCTAGGTCGGGCAATTCAGTCAGACATGTGGCTGCCCACGCTCTCTTAGCATCCCATGAATCCGACAATCCACATAACCACGACAGAACCAGACAAAGGTAGCCCAACATACCCCCGACTCAAGACGTACCCCGCACCTCAACTTTCTTAGTCGGATGCGTGGCGGCCCACGCTCTATAGCCATTACCCGACCCAGTCCTTGACACTTGGACTCGCCGGTCAGCGCTCGAGCTATGGACTAGATTGTCCCTACGCCGCCCTGTGAGAATCTGGGAAATTCTAGGGTTTAATTGCAAAATTTCCAAATTTAAAGAGTTATAGTGGGATTAACAGAGGATTCGGTTTATTTGCAAAAGACCAGACCCTTATCTTAACCACTCGTGGCTGAGTCGATCATGAACCCTAAATCTCACGAGCCTCCTTCATTTTTTCTTCTTCTTCCGCTTCTCGTTTCCGCCGTCGAGCCCACTCAACCAACGCCGGCGATCACTCAGTTCATGCCACTAGGGATAGTCGATACTAGGAGATTCGTGACCTTGTTTCCCTAGCCGATCGTGTTGTCGCAGGCATCATCGAGGAGGTAAGCGATTTGGATTTGCCCTAGTTTTCGATTCTGGGACTCTTACCTCGATCTTCTCGGTATTTCGCAATCTATCTTGGTCCTGAGGTGGGATTGATTGATCTAGGGCTTCTTGGTCGGCTTGGGGTTGGATCTGGTACTGGGAGCACGTCGTGATCGCTTGAGCCGGAGCCGGAGCAGGAGCAAGGGACGCCGAACTCTTTTGAGGTAAGGAATTAGGTCTGGGATCGAGTCTTTCTGTTCTGATCAAATTGGTTTTTCCGTGAGCTTGGATGTTGATTTGTGTTCATGTGTTTTTGGGGTTCTTGGATCGCAGGGGGGGGGCTTGTGTCCGATTTATGTTTATTTGGATTAATTAACCCTGATAGCATGTATGTTGTTAGTGTTTGATATGTGATCTTGCTAGGTTCTGTTAATATGTCATGCTTGGATTACGGCTGTTGGGATGATTTAAGGTGGGATTGAGGATTTCCATTTCTCTGTATACGTTCTGTGTTCATCATGATCTGGAGCTCGCCGTGTGCTGGGGAATTGATCAAGGATGGCTCGGGTGATTGTTTCCCTGTGCGTGGTGGTCTATTTCGTTTTAGATTAGAAGGTGGTGGTGTTTTGGTGAGTTGTCGTGAGGGGTTAATTGGGGATTAATTGGTTATAATTACCCCTAAATAATTTAGATGGTATATTGGCTAGGAGGTTAGGGATTAATTAATTGTAATTAATCCTAATTAACCTAGAGGTGTGTTTGGTTAAGGAGTTAGGATTTAATTGGGATTAATTAATTATAATTAATCCTAATTAATCCAAGGGGTGTTTAATTAGGACTGATTGATTAGAATTAATCCTAATTAAATTAGAAGTTATATTTGGCTAAGTGATTGTGTATTTGATGCAGGATATTGAGTGTCGTGGCTATCTTCGTCGCGGCTATTATTTTTGGACGGGGGGTTCTCAACGCTTGGACTTCTTCATATCGAGGCGGGTACCTCTGTTTATGCATAGCTAGACATAGTTAGCAGTAGGGATACCTGATATTTTTATCTCTGTGCTTTTGCTTCGGTAGTTGTATTCTGTTAGCTTTACCGCTTACTGTTTCTGTATGGATTGATGTTGCACAGTTTACCTTATACCTTACGCTAGGATTTAGGTATTGGTGCATACCGATTATCTGGACTACTGCATATCATGTAGATGACAGTAGGGATAGATAGTGGTTGATGCATGGGATAGCGACATGTATCATTATTGCACGTAGCATAGGGGACGACCTTTGACTCCCTGGAGGTTGAGATGGGTCGTCGTACTTGCTACTCGTCCTACCTATCCGATGATAGCAAGGAACGTTTAGAGCGTTACTTCACCCGATGGTGGGGTACGTTTATGGTCTCCGACCCTACCCATTCGGTCTCGCGTGTGCATTATCGACCGTCTGTTCGTGCAGGGAAGACCAGGTCACAGCCCTACCCATATGGTCCCGCGTGTGCATTACTGACCGAGGCGTCATGGGTGACCCATGCTGCATCATGAGCATACTGTGCATTGATGCATATGATTGTGATTGTTGCACTTGATTGTTGCACCTGGATGACATGCATACTACCGGGTTTGGGATCGACGCAGGTAGGTATGTAGTCCCTTTACTGCTTATGGTTCAGTTCTGCATTTCTTCTTACTGCAGTTATCTTCAGTGCTGTGATAGATAGATTGACGGTGGCTTACTGCTATTATTTCTTCCTATGCACATTAGACTGTATTCGCTGAGTTCTTAGGACTCACCCCGCTAGCTCCCTGTTTTTATTTCAGGATGATGGTCTGGAGTGCCCGGCAGCCTGTCCCAGGTCGCGTAGTTCTTCGAGATGATTCCGGGATGTCTCTTTTACTTTGTTGGTGGTACATGTTGGTACCCGTTTTCTGTTTCTTTTACTCTACTTTCCTGCTGCTACATTCGTGTTTGATTTTGCCATTTTATACGACGGTATAGTTGTACTTTTGGGCCTTGTGCTTTGCGTTTGTCGTAAGTCGTACCGGTACGCAGCTTTGTCGTCGTTGCCGTTTCTGTTTTCAATTTATACAGTCGCTTGTTCCAGCCCTATAGGCTGCGGTACAAGCTGGCTGAGGTAGTCATGGTGGTCTGGTTGTTGAATTGTCCGCCGAGACGAGGGAGTAGCTGTCCGGTCGGTATCGGACGAGCGGCTCCTCGGGGCATGACACGCCCTATGTCATTATATCCAGGATACGATCTTGACGTCGGGGTACTACACACCTTGCTCATTTATGACACCCCTCGCGGTTATCCCGCCAATTCAGTACCTTCGTACTGCCTTACCACCCCGCGCCTTGTCGTGATACTTTCAGGTGCCCTCATACGAGCTGACAGTTACCATACCCCTGTCTCGTCAACACGGACTGGGGGTTGTCAGCTCCCCCGACTATATAAGCTCTCTACTCCTCATTCTGCAGGGATGCGCATGAGCTCTCTCTTCCACTATATTTCCATTTGTTCTACTATATCCTGCGGATACTGATTGACCGTCGGAGTGTCTTGTCGGAGAAACTCCCCGGCGGATTTGTTAACGGTTGCTGTTTCGCAGGTAGTTGCCAGATCGAAGCCAGGTCGGCACCACCCCGACAACTCGTGTCGCTCAGGGGACTATCCCGCCCTTGGGATTTTCATCTCATCTCGCGACAGGATGATTTGTGATTTTGAGTTATTCACAATGTCAATGGGATCCATTTCGTATTTACGGCGGTTCAGCTAATATTTTGACGTTTTTATTCTATTTAGCTAGAGCAGATCATTTTTGCCCTTCTTTCATCGATTTAATTTTCACGTTAGATGCTACAAATTTTGTAAATTTTATGCAGGAGATGAAATTTCGAGAATTTGAGGTATAAATTCGAAACTCCTAAGTTTAGATACAAGTGATAATTTTCAAAAATTAGGATTGAAGATGAAATTAAGATTTGAATTAATTTCATAAGGAATTATTGAGTTATATATTCACATTTAATAATACGTAGGTATAATAAAAAAATATTTAAAATGCCACCTAAATACTTGTCCGGAGTTTTAAAAAGAAAAATTTATCAAAGGTAGGAGATATTAACTTAAAAGACAAGTCGATAATATTAATAAATATTTTATTAAAAGTGTCGGTTTCGAGATTGCTGTCGAGAGAATATAAACTGATATGATATCTCATTGAGGCTAGTGTTCAACACTATCTCGGTAAAATGATATTGCTCCGCTACAGGTACTCACGGTTAGCAACAATTTGTTTCCCAAGATACAACGACGATGTCTTAAAATAACAACACTATAAATTTCGAGACCAGTGAACTTTCTCGTAGGTTTTTTGGACTCTGGATGCACAAGATGAGATGAATGCTAATGAACTTTGAATGGATGAACGAATTCAACATCTAGGGGACTTTACTTATACAAGGGAAAAGGTGAGGTACCCTTTAGTGAGTGGGTGTGACCTTAATTTGGTTTAGGATTGATCTGGGTCGTTCGATCTAGAGGGTTATAACCCTTCAGATAGCCCTTTAAGCTCAACCATCAGATCTAGATAGTTGTAACCCTTCAGATCCCCATTAATCTCAACCGCCAGATTCGATCTGACGCTTCAGATCAAGTCTCCTCGCCAACGGTTAGATCGTAACTCTTCACGATCAAAGCTCCAGATCGCGTCACTTGTGATCCAGCACCTCTCTTCAATCCAACGGTTATCATTCGTTCGCCCAGTTAGCAGTCCAGTCATCTCTCCTCCTACCTGAGTGTCACGTAGGCATTGCCACGTCATATGACACGTCACCTGGAGCATAAATTTAAGCTCCTCACGAGGATACGTACGTGCGAAGTACAAAGTGCACCAGCAAAGATGTCATTGCGCGCATAGCGGGCTCGCAGGTGCGAGCACCTGCTCGCCTGTGAGAAGAGACTACCTGTGTTTTTCTTTTTTTAACTTCATTAACTCGGAAACAAATAAAAGGAAGCAAACATCTTCGAAAATTTCAAATATAAGACTAATCCCCATCTACTTCCTTCTATATCAATTTTAGGCTAACTTTAAATAATTAATTTATCATTCACCCGTAATCGATTTTGAGCAAATTAATAGTCTAGATTTATCTACGCGAAACATAGATTTCGTTTTTGAAGTCAATTCTAACTTTCATCGATTGATGACACCTCAATTTTCTTTTGCAAAAAATCATATTTGGTCTTTTTTTAAGAGCCAAATATCCAACAAGTTTGACACCAAAGGACACCTAGGAAGATCTTTGGAATATTTTAACATTAATGCGATGAGATGCAAGATAGGGTGAGGGCTGTCAGTGGCATCTATAAGAGGGGTCCCCCTCCTCCACTTGCAGGTAAGTGTTCTTGTCCAATTTCATCTCTCGTCTCTCCTTTCTTCTCCGTCAGTGTTCTAACTTAACCATCGGAGTATCTGCGCTGGGGATCCCCTAGCCCACCTCTAATGATACTTTTTCTTTCGCAGATTCGCTGGAGCTCTACTCGGATCCCTTGCTAGCCGACCAGCCACCAGATAGTCTTCATGAGGTTAATACCCACAACACGTTATCTCGCGGTCATCGCCTCTGCTTCGCGACATGATCTAAAGAATATTTAGAAAATTATATATGACTCATACGTAAAGTGGATATTTTTTCCCCCAGATAGGGGTAAAGCACATTTTGGTCTCTCTTATTTTCCACTTATTCCAAAATAGTATTTTCTCTTTTCGAGCTATCAAAATGATCCCTCGTATTTCAAAATGTTTCTCGAATTCATCCTCCCGTGAGATTTTCGTTAAAAACAAACGGAGACAAAATCTATTTCCCATTCATAAGCTCATTTTCATACCTTTTATTTTTCACTTATCTAAAAATAGTCTCTCATCTTTTCAGACTGCTAAAATGATGCCTCATATTTTAAAATATTTCTCGAATTCATCTTTCCTATGAGATTTCTGTTAAAAACAAACAAAAATAAAGCTCGTCATTCATTCTATCTCTCGTTAGTTCATTTTCAGATAACAAGATATTCTTGTAACAATGCATGACATGAATGGAAATTATCTAATCTATAGCTTGGCCTAGTCACATATCAAATTATGAAAGCATTTGTATTTTCTCTTATTATAATTTGAACTGCTATAGTTCATCAAAACACATCATGTTCTTCGTAAAATTTTTTGTGACTTTACAATTGATAAATATGTATTGATGATTCAGAATTAATTTAATCGAAAGAAACACTACAAGAAAAACTATATCTACTGACGGATTTACCGACGGAATTTATATTCCGTCGGCAATTACCGACGGAATTTTTATTCCGTAGGTAAATACCGACAGAATAAATGTGTCGTCGGTATAATTCAATGAGGGCTTTTAATTTCCGTCGAGATTTGGTATAACTACCGACGGAATTATAATTCCGTCGGTATTTATCGACGGAGAATATTTTCCGTCGGCATGTTTAGTAATTAATTTAAAAAGTATAAATTCGAGAAATTACCGTCGGAATGCCGTTCCGTCGGAGACGTCAGGAATTTTAAAGGAATACCCCCGACGGAACGCCGTTCCATCGGAGACGTCGGGAATTTTAAAGGAATACCCCCGACGGAACGCCTCGTTCCGTCGGAGGCGTCGGAATACCCCGACGGAACGGGGGTTCCGTCGGAATACCCCGACGGAACGGGGGTTCCGTCGGAATACCCCGACGGAACGGGGGTTCCATCGGTAATGTTGGTGGTATGGCGCCAAATATTTAGGGTTTAGGCGCCTTTTTCCAAGGTGTGGCGAAATGGCTGACGGAATCACCGTTCCGTCGGTGTTGACCGACGGAACGGTGATTCAGTCGGTAATCGCGGATAAATTAGGCCAGGGTTTTTCTTTTTCCCTCACGCGATCGATTCCTTCTCTCTCAGCGCGCGCGGTCTCCTCTCCTCCGTGGTACGTGCTTTCTTCTTCGTCTCCGGCGCCGGCATGTCTCTAGCGGCCGCAGCCGGGTCGACATTTCTCTCGTGGCCGCAGCTCCCTCCTGCGTGGGCGCTGGCGAATGCGCGTGGCCGCTGCCGACTGCGCGCGGGGGCTCCTGCGTGGGCGCTGGCGACTGCGTGTGGCCGCTGCCGACTGCGCGCGGGGCTCCTGCGTGGGCGCTGGCGACTGCGCACGGGCGGTCCTGCGTGGGTGCTGGCGACTGCGCGCCGCCGCCTCGGCCGTGGCCGCTGGCGACTGCGCGCCGCCGCCTCGGCCGTGGCCGCTGGCGACTGTGCGCCGCCGCCTCGGCCGTGGCCGCTAGCGGCCGCAGACGGTCTAGTCGCCTCGGCTGTGGCCGCTAGCGGCCTCAGGATTAATTCTGCCTGTTTCTTTTTCTTTCTCATTTCTAACTTACACCATGCCTCAAACAGGCTTCCGAACCTTAGTCTAATGGCTAGATCAAATCAAATGAAAATCTGGATTTCATGGTTGGAAAACGTGTACTCGTTTCAGTTTGAACTCTATATCCTCTGTTAGCAGTAAATTTACACCCATGATTGAACGATTCAAGCAGACAGCTACTAAGCAAAGTGCCGAACACATATTTTCGCTGATCCTGAGTTTGTAGTTGCTTTTATTTCCCACTCCTGAACTCGGTATTAATTAGTGTAGTGCAGAACAACTACTACTTATAATTAACTCTTTGCTAGAATTATAGCTGCAGAAGTGTATCTTTGTAGCGTACAGCCAATCCCTTACATCCCTCTTTCTACTCAACTACCTCTATACTTTTAATCGATTGACAAATATCTGTTCCTTTCCTTCAATGCAATTATAAATATGGAGCCTCAACTGACTCTTGGAAAAATATATGAACCTAAAGGCATGAACAGAAGAACTCTTTCCCCTTTATGAAGCCAAAATCAGTCTTTTATATTAGCAGCATTGTTGGTAGTTTTAGGCTAATACACTCTTGGAATGACTGGAGCTGTTGCCAAATATCTGAATTGTCTATGGTCGATCCATTTGTTAATAACCTGAATGTAAATCAAGTGCATTTATTACTTCAACATGTAATTAGTCCTGACATCTTTAGGCACGCCTATGGTCGGATCATTTGGCACGTCGGCGGCCCAGCGGGCACGTCGGCGGCTCAGCGGGCACGCCGACGACAATTAATTAGATTTATTTGTTAATCGAAATTTGTATACGATATCGTTTGTTATTAATTAGATTTATTTTTTACTCTTGTAGGTTACTCCAGTTGCTGCTTTTCTTCGAGACGTGTATATCATTTCAGGTATATATTTCAATTTGATTGTTATTTTACTTGTTTACAATATATATTACAACAATTAATTTTGTTATTAATTTACGATTTAGATTGATAATTTCTATAATTTGTAGGAACTAGGAAATAAGGCATTTTTTATAATTAATATATGTTTAGAATTGTATGCATTAGTAGTTGATATTATAATTTGAAAGCTGAATTGCTCATTATTAGGCATCAATGTATATGAACAAAGCTTGGATGTACAATCGATTAGAAAATGGATTTATCAGAGATGATTTTGTTTCTGAACTTGAACATTTTATCAACTTTGCTAAGAGTCATCCAGAATGTATGAATGGTGCCGAATTAAGGTGTCCGTGTAATCACAAAAAATGCAAAAATAGAGCCTTTCGTGATGAGGATACTATGAGAGTCCATATATGTAGAAATGGGTTTTTGCCAAATTATTATAATTGGTATTGTCACGGAGAATCCTATGTGTATGAACCAATTGGACCTTCTGCTGGTTCAACTTCGGATAGACATGTTGTTGCGCCTGATTCAACAATTAATATTGAAATGCAAACAATGGTTGAGGATTCAATGAATGCTGTTCAGTATTCTCAAGTAGATGAAATACCAACACATGAATATCAACAATTATTTGAAATGTTAAAGGCCAGTGAAAGAGAAGTGTGGGAAGGCATTCCTTCAGGTCATTCTCAACTATCAGCCACTGTAAGATTATTAAATTTGAAAGCAGAACATCATTTTTCAGAAAGATGTTACGACGACATATGTCAATTGATGTCAGAGTTGCTTCCTGCTGATAACATAATGACTGATAGCTTTTATAATACAAAAAAATTGGTCAACGGTTTAGGTTTGCCGGTTGAGAAGATTGATTGTTGTATAAATAACTACATGATCTTTTGGAATGAAGACAATGAATTGAGTGAATGCAAAATATGTAGTCACCCTCGGTATAAGCCTCTTACTCGCATACCAGGGAAGAAGAAGAAAAAGATAGCTTGGAAAGTTATGTATTATTTTCCATTAACTGCTAGACTTCAACGTTTATATGCATCCACTGCTACAGCTAGTCACATGATATGGCATCATGAGCATGCGCACGAAGGAGGTGTAATGTGTCATCCTTGTGATTCTCCTGCATGGAAACATCTTGATAGTGTGTTTCCTTCATTTCATATGGAACCACGTAATGTGAGATTGGGACTTTCTGCAGATGGATTTCAACCATTTGGTCAGTCAGGACAGCAGTATTCTTCTTGGCCAATGATTTTAACACCGTATAATTTACCACCATGGATGTGCATGAAAGATGAATTTATGTTCCTTACTGTATTGATTCCTGGTCCAACAAATCCTAAAGAGAAGATAGATATTTTCCTTCAACCTCTGATTGCTGAGTTGAATGATTTATGGAATGTAGGGTCCTTGACTTATGATGTTGCAAGTAAAACAAATTTTACATTACATGCTGCATTATTATGGACAATTAGTGATTTTCCAGCATACTCGATGTTGCCAGGATGGAGTACATCTAGAAAATTAGCATTCCCACATTGCATGATGGAATCTGATGCATTTTCATTACCTTGCAGTGGTAAGGTATCTTGGTTTGATAACCATCGTAAATTTTTACCAGTTGATCACCCTTTTAGGCGAAATAAAAAAAATTTCATTAAGAATGTTATAGTGAGAAAATCTCCTCTAGTGATTGTTTCAGGTGAAAATATTATTGAACAAATTGACAGTTATGGATTTCTACCAGTTTCTCAACCAGGTTCAGATGACATAAATAAATACATTGTTCGGATGTGCAAATGTGGATGGAAGAAAAGAAGTATATTTTGGGAGCTACCTTATTGGAAGTATCTGCTCATTCGACATAATTTAGATGTTATGCATGTTGAAAAAAATATCTTTGATAATATCTTCAACACTGTGATGAACGTGCCTGGAAAAACGAAAGACACTGTAAAATCACGTGAAGAATTAAAAGAGCTAGTTAACAGGCCTGAATTGCATCAAGATGAAATATCTAATAGATTTCCAAAGGCTTGTTATACATTGGACAAAGATGGAAAATAAGCTTTATGTAATTGGTTGAAGGAAATAAAATTTTCAGATGGGTATGCTTCTAATAAAATTCTTATTGCATGACCTGCCATCTTGACAATATGCTTT
The DNA here is from genome assembly GCA_024364735.1 of Boesenbergia rotunda. Taxonomy (NCBI): domain Eukaryota; kingdom Viridiplantae; phylum Streptophyta; class Magnoliopsida; order Zingiberales; family Zingiberaceae; genus Boesenbergia; species Boesenbergia rotunda. Next base: position 117,565 of record JAGFNQ010000738.1, read on the forward strand.
ATATATGGGGGCATGCTGTCTCATCTTATCAACTCATCTATGGTTCAATTATCTTGTCTTTCTTTTCATTTATGTTGTATTCTAATATTTTACTCTGATCTTATTAATGTTGATCTCTGTTCTTGTATGCAGTATGATGTTATCATTTTACTAATTTTATTATCCAAGTGATCTGATCATTTAGTGCTCCTTTTCGAAGCAAGAAGGCCTGAGGTTTTGCCATGATATTTTGAAGACCCAGTTCTCAAACCTGAACCATAGATTCATCACCGAAGCTTCGTTCCCTATTTTGACATTTATTTTGTTTGCTCAGTCACGGTGCGCAAGGTGCGATTGTTTTTTCTGTAAAGTTGAGAGATTGAAAAATACATGTAATGCTTATTTTGTACTATTTATCAGCCAAAGGACCTGTAAACTGTAAACTGTAAACTACTGCCAATGATTTTTTCGGTAAAGCTGAAAGATTGTAAGCTGTTTGGTACTTTCCAATATGCTTTTTTTTTTGCCAAGTAAACTGTAAATTACTGCCAATGAGTTTTTATTTTCAAACTACTGTCAATGTAAAAAAGATTTGTAAAATAAAAATTTATTATTTTTTTTAAAATTTTTGACAGATTCCCGACGGAAATAAGGCTCAGTCGGGAATGCATCGAAATACATCACCGACGGAACCCATTTTCCGTCGGCGAACCACCGACGGAAAACAGCCTTCCGTCGGTAACCCACCGACGGAAACCATTTTTCCGTCGGTGGATTCCCGACGGAAAAATTGGTTCCGTCGGTGGATCCCCGACGGAAAAATGGGTTCCGTCGGTGGGTTACCGACGGAACTCGGTTTTCCATCGATGATTACCGACGGAATAATTCCGTCAGTGAATATTATTTACCGACGGAATAATTCCGTCAGTGAATATTATTTACCGACGGATTAATTAATCCGTCGGTAATATTATTCCGACGATTATTATTCTGACGGTTTATTCTCCGTCATAATTCCGTCGGAAATGGTCTTTACCGACGGAATTCCGTCGGTAATTTCCGTCGGTAACCGTAAGTTTTTTTGTAGTGAAAAAAGATTATAATTTGAAGAAAATATGAAAAAATGAACTAATAGGAGATATGAATGGGTAATTAGTTTTATTTTCGTTTATTAAATCTAATAAAATAAATAAATTCAGGAAATATTTTGAAATATAAGAGACTATGTTGACCGTATGTAAAAAGGAGAGATTATTTTTTATAAGTAACAAATATAAGAGGAATGAAAATTAGTTTACGAATGAGTTGATGGATTTTATCTTTATTTATTTTTAATGAAAATTTAACGGGAGGATGAATTTAAAAAATATTTTGAAATAGGAGGACTATCTTGGTAATAGAAGAAGAATTATTTTGAAATAAATGGAAAATAAGAAGGATAAAATGGACTTTATCCCGCCCAACTGTTTCTGTCTCCCCACCTAAAATTAGATTTTTTTTTTTTCCTGAGCTGTGTACAACCGTATCAGTTCTGTAGAGTTATGCCTTTTATATGTTTTTTTATGACAGTCTCAACTGCTTCTGTTTGACAAATTCATATGAAAGTTGACGAATTTATTTTAATGCTTTTTAATAGAAATCTACATAGTTGATGAAAGCGATGCAATGTCGGCACGCTTACTTAATTAATCAGATATTTATAAATTAATTTTTTAACTACGGATTAATTTTCATCAATAGGAAAATCATTTTAAAATATTGACTATGGAGCGATACATTGTTTAAGATTTTGAATTTTATCAGCTTTAAAATTTCTTAAAATCAGATTAATCATCTTAAAATCAGATTAATCTGATTAATGAACTTTAAAATTAATCGATTTTAAAAGTTAGATATATAAATTTAAAAGAATAATAATGAAAACAATCTAAATCAAGTTATTTTCTTTATAAGTAAATGGTACCTATCAAAATAAGATCAAAGTATAATATCCATGAAATAATGTGATAGGGTTGGAAAGCCCATGCCCGACTCTGGGGATGAAGAAGTCGGGAACTGGGTATAACCTCTCGTCCCGGGCCCCAGGCCCCCTTTTGGAGTTCGCGCTCGGGAAGGTCAGGCTTCTCCGCGAGGTAGGGCTCCGAGAGTATTTCAGAAGATATCACATCCGAAGACTCCCGAGCCCGTCTCGGGAGGCGGAGTCCCCACAATTGCCGACCTCGGGAACCCCGAGTGTCGAAACTAAAGAAAAAGTGATAATGACGCAGACTATTTCAAGGGATATCCCTTTATCACCGAAAGCGGCGTGCGCGGTCTGAAAATCGAAAATGTGGCCACAATAAAGGCGGCACGATCAGTCTGCCGACGGGGGATATAAAAGGAAGTTCAACCCCTCCGGTAAAGGGGGTTACGATCTCTCATCTTTACGCAATATCTTTCTATCTCACTATCATTTGGATACCCTACTAACTTAAGCGTCGGAGGGGACTCCGCCGGACCCCTACCAACGTGTCCCCTAACGCTTATGTTACTTTCGTAGGATTCCCGAGTTCTTCTGCGATATAATAATCTTCACAGGGACTGATCCTCAATGACTGGCCATCGCAGACGACTCCTTCCGAAACATAATGCAAGTTCAAATAACAGTCTAACGTCCGGTAAATATGAATTTGCATATGTTTATGTATTTTTCACTATCTTACTGTCTCTCATAAAAAAATACTATTATTCTTATTTCTTCATGCAAGATGTATTAAAGTTTTACATTGCAAGATAATTAATATTAGACTTATAAAGAAATGCTCAATCAGGTAACAACCCTGGTGACCGGTGGGAAACTTCCGTGGGGCCGGGCCAGTCACCCAGATTCAATTTATCTGCTGCCTGATTCATCATATTTTCGATCAGGTAACATCCATCGATAGATAAACATCTTTTATCCCATATGCAATCACTTGTTGATCCACCTCCATAATACCATCTTAGAGTAAAATTTATGAATATTGTTCCGGAAGGAATGAACGCAGATGACTAGTAATTGGAGTCCAGCTCACGAGGATGATGATGAAAGAGAAGGAGCTCTCCCCCTGCGAGATTAACACAAGCGTTAATGGGAACACACCAGAGGTTTTCCGACGGAGCTCACTCCGACGCTCAAGTCAGTACTCCAGTATATGGAAGATAAGAACTAAGGAGAAGTATGAGGAAAATGAGCGTAACCCCCTTACTTGGGGGGTTGGAATACCTTATATACCTGAGGCGACGGTCACACGTGCCCCCACGTTCTTCTCCACGTCCCCTCAATTGTCGGTTACTGGATAATTCTTATAACGGTCCTTGCAGCAATTAAATCCAGGTCGTTGCGATAATTAAAGCTTTAATGACCACATATTATGGGTCATGATTATCCTATAATTATTGATGGCACTTATCCGCAGATCGACAAAAAGGGGATGGTTACATGAAGTTGGGCCATCGGATAGGATAATCCTCGGGCTCCGCTACCCCGAGGTGATCTCGGGGTCCTTTGGCCCGGGAGGATCCCGGTCGTCTGTCTTCCCAAGGTAATCTCGGGGACCTGTCCTCCCGAGGTGACCTCGGGCGTCTGTCTTCCCAAGATGGTCTCGGGAGTCTACCTTCCCGGAGGGTCTCAGGAGTCTACCTTCTCGAGGAGGTCTCGGGAGTCAGAGAGAGTCGTTCAGACTCGGTGGATCTTGCCACATAGCTTCTTCAGTCCACGTGTCAACCATGGGATGCTCAACCCCATCACAAGTCCCTCCCTTCAAGTCTAATCGAAGGAAGTGTGGCTGACTGATTAGGCTAGTGGTGTAACGAAGAAGCTATATCGTGCTGGATCCATACACCCATTACTACTTCATTGACAGCACGTTGGGTCCGAGGAATCAAAAGGAGTCCAAATATGTACAGTTTTAGTTCTGTATAAACCTTCTCGTATTGGTCATCCCATTCGAATTTGACTCCTTTCCTTAAAATTTTGACGAAAGTCAAAGTTCTGTCAGCAGATCTAGATATGAACCGGGATAGGGCTGTAATTCTTCCATTAAGCTGTTACATGTCTTTGAAATTATGAGGAGATGACATATTGAGGCAGTTTACACTTTCTCAGAATTAGCCTCAATGCCTCTCCCCGTTACCATGTACCTGAGGAATTACCCACTTTTCACCCCAAACAAACATTTAGCGGGGTTTACTTTCAGTCCATTGGCTCTCAAGGTAGCGAATGTCTCCTCCAAATCGGCAATCATGTTCTTCCCCTTCTCCGTCTTTACCAAGATGTCATCCACATACACTTCAATAATCTTTCTGATTTGGTGTCGGAATACCTTATCCATCATCCGCTGATAGGTTGCCCCTACATTACGCAACCCGAATGACATGACATTGTAACAGTAAGTGTCATCTGCCGTTACGAAGCTGACCTTCTCTTGATCCTCATGAGCAAGGGGAACCTGGTGGCATCCCTGATATGCATCCAGCATCGAAATGAATTCACTAATGAAAGTCGAATCTACCAGCTGATCAATACGAGGCAAAGGGTGACAGTATTTAGGGAAGACTTTATTTAAGTCACGAAAGTTAATACAAACCCGCCATTTACCCCTGAGCATAGGGACTAGTACAACATTCGCTAGCCATGGCGGGAATTGGACTTATCTAATGTGTCCGACCTTCAACAACTTCGCGACTTCCTCCCTGATTATCCTGCCCTGCTCTGGAGCAAAGTGTCTTCGTCTCTGCTTTACCGGTCGGGTTCCTGGAGTGATGTGCAATCAATATGTGGCTAAAGCAGGAGGAACACTCTAGATTTCTTCGGTGACCCATGCAAATACATCCTGATGATCTACTAAGCAGCTGATCAGTCGACTTCTGAGTTTTGGCCTAAGATCTACCATGATTCTTGTGATTCCTCTAGCCTGCAGGGGATGAATTTGTACCTCCTTGCTCTCTACCTCTCAACGGTCCTCTTTGGCTCCTTCCTCTGCTCGGGGATCGCCCAGGTCGATTTGTAAAGTTTCCTGGGTTCTAAGGTTCTTGCGAGACTCTGTCCAAACTTTTTCACTGTAACATCGCCGAGAGGATAATTGGTCTCCTTCAACTTCGGCCACCTGCTCTTCCATCGAGAATTTGATCTTCTGGTGATAGACAGATACCACCACCCGGAACAAGCTTAGCGCTGGTCTTCCCAGAATGACATTGTACGATGATGGGACATCCACAATCATGAAAGGAGTTCTTCTTATTCATTGTAAGATATCATCTCCCAGCGACAGGGATAATGAGATCTATCCTATCGGTTGTATTCGGTAACCGGTGAAGCCGAAGAGTGGGGTGGAGATAGGGTGTAATTCATCTTCGTCGATCTGCATCTAGTCCAACGCCGCCTTGTACAGGATGTTAACGGAGCTACCTGTATCCACGAAAATATGCTTAACTTCGTAATTAACTATACGGGTGATAATTACCAGGGCATCCTCATGAGGGACTTGAACATCCTCTTGATCATCAGGTCCGAAGGAGATGACAGGGCCCTGGTGTTTCTCCTTCTCTATCCCGATAATTTTCCAACCTCTATGTATGAGCTTTCCTTGCCCGATGTGAATCTCCTCCGATCAGTCCTCCCGAGATCACTCTCACATGGCCCGAGGGAGGTTGTCACGCCCCGAGAAGCCGCTCGTCCGATACCGACCGGACTGCCACTCACTCGACCGACGGACAATTCGGAAACCTAACCGCCACGACCATCCCAGATGATTGTACCTCAGCCTATAGGGCTGGAACAACCGTCTGCAATTAACAGAAACGAACACTACGACAAAGCTGCGTACCGGTACGACTTACGACAAAACCAAAACAAAATCGAGGCCTCCATGGCACACAAAAGTACAACTATCCTGCCGTAAAATAGACGTCACAAAAGAGTATAACATACCAACAGCGGAAATGAAAAGAAATACAATGAATAAAAGAAACGGGTACCAACATGTACCCCAACCAAAAGACAGGCGAAAATCGTCTCGGAGACACATGAACTGGGACAGATTGCTGAACAATCCAGACGATCATCCTGATAAGAGAAAAATATAGCCAACGGGGTGAGTCCTAAGAACTCAGCGAATACAGTCTAATGTGCATAGTAAGAAATAATAGCAGTAAGAAAATGCAGAACTGAACCATAAGCAGTAAAGTAACTACATACCTACCTGCGTCGATCCCAAACCCAGTAGTATGCATGTCAACCAAGTGCAGCAATCAAGTGCAGCAAACACAATCATATGCATCAATGCACAGTATGCTCATGATGCAGCATGGGTCACCCCTGACGCCTGGGTCAATAATGCACACGCGGGACCATATGGGTAGGGCTGTGACCTGGTCTTCCCTGCACGAACAGACGGTCGATAATGCACACGCGAGACCGAATGGGTAGGGTCGGAGACCATAAACGTACCCCACCATCGGGTGAAGTAACGCTCTAAACGTCCCTTGCTATCATCGGATAGATAGGACGAGTAGCAAGTACGACGACCCATCTCAACCTCCAGGGAGTCAAAGGTCGTCCCCTATGCTACGTGCAATAATGATGCATGTCGCTATCTCATGCATCAACCACTATCTATCCCTACTGTCATCTACATGACATGCAGTAGTCCAGATAACCGGTATGCACCAATACCTAAATCCTAGCGTAAGGTATAAGGTAAACTATGCATCATCAATCCATACAGATATAGTAAACAGTAAAGCTAACGGATTCAACTACCGAAGCAAAAGCACAGAGATAACAATATCAGGTATCCCTACTGCTAACTATGTCTAGCTATGCATAAACAGAAGTACCCGCCTCGATATGAAGAAATCCAGGCGTCGAGAACCCCCGTCTAGAAATAATAGCCGCGACGAAGATAGCCGCGACACTCAATATCCTGCATCAAATACACAATCATTTAGTCGAATATAACTTCTAATTTAATTAGGATTAATCCTAATCAATTAATCCTAGTTAAACACCCCTTTGATTAATTTGGACTAATTATAATTAATAAATCAATTAACCCTAACTTCTTAGCCAATTCATTAATTAGGGTTAATTATGATTAATTAATCTCCAATTAATCCCCTACTTCTAATCAATCATCCCTACTGATTCAACCAACCGAAACCAACATCAAGAACAACAACTCAGAACTCACTGATCACAGGAAACAATTCCCAAGCACAATCCCATATTCGACACTCGATCGGAGACATAGCATGCCAAAGGAGATCACAGAACAGGAATTCAAACACGGAGAAGAATACGAATTGGATCAAAATAGAGACAGTAACTACACAACTAATACACGGCATGATCAAGAACACAGGTACAAACCATAGCATAGAGGTGGTATATTCTAGACAACTACCACAGAACCCTAATCCATGGCTACAGAATCCGATCAAGAGGGCTCGGCCAGATTAACATCCCAGCATCAAGAAGAGAATCAATAACCCTAATCTGAGATCGGAACTCCGAGATAGAAACTAGGTTAAAAGACAACCTCGTCACCTTTTCGTGTCTTCGACGGTGGCGCAGTCGTCGCCCACTCGAGAGGAAGTAGATGAAGAGTGAAACGACTCCGGATCTGCGGTCTCCTCCCCGAGAAGAAGCTCTTCCAAGATCGGTGAGCCTCGCCGAGCGACCGGAGACGACGTCGTGAGCTCGCAGTGGCGACGAACCGAAGAGAGAAGAAGAGAAGAGGAAGGAGAGGTCGAAGAAGAAGAAGAAGAAGAAGAAGAAGGAGAAGCCGGCGATGCGCTGAGATGGCCTCCCTCTGCTGGCTGCGGCGGAAGGCGAAGAGAAGAGAGGAGTCGGCTCGTTATGTTGCGGCTAGGTCATCAAATTAGGGGAAACGAAAGGCTAATAAGGGGGGGTGGCTTTTTGCAGAAAAACCCATTCAGCTTTTCGAAATCCCAACCATGCCCTTAATTTCAAAAGTTTTGCCTTTTAGCCCTCAAATTTCTCAGATTCTCACATTCTCCCCCACTAACAAAAATTTGGTCCCCAAATTTATGATTTACAAGCACCATGTAAGAACATACAGTACAAACCCACTGAACAGGAGATATGCAGTATATATGTACTGAATGAAAACTCACACGTACCTCAAACAAATAAGTGGGGGTAGCGAGCTCGAATGGTGTCCTCGAGCTCCCAGGTCGCCTCGGCGTCAGAATGGTGCAGCCATCCGATCTTCACCAGTCGGATTGTCTTACTCCTCAACTGACGCTCCCCATGCTCTAGGATCCGTGTCGGAACCTCCTCGTAGGTAGCATCTGGCTGCAGCGAACTCGGAACCTCTGATAGAATGTGTGCTGGGTCGGCCACGTATCTCCTCAGCATAGAGACGTGGAACACATCATGCACACCGGCCAAGGAAGGGGGAAGTGCCAGACGGTAAGCTACGGCTCCGATCCTCTCCAGAATCTGGAAAGGTCCAACATACCGCGGAGCTAGCTTACCTCTAAGTCCAAATCTCTTCACCCCCTTCGTGGGTGAAACACGCAGAAAAACATGGTCGCTTGTCGAGAACTCCAGGGGTCTCCGTCTCCGATCAGCATAACTCTTCTGGCGGTCCTGTGCCTCTGACATCCTCCGTCTAATAGTGCGTACAAGCTCTGCCTCCTGCTGAGCTCTCTCTGGTCCTAGCAGCTGGGCCTCTCCAACCTCCTCCCAGAGGGTGGGTGTCCGACATGGCCTACCATACAACGCCTCAAACGGCGCCATCTGAATCGCCGAATGATAGCCGTTGTTGTAGGCAAACTCTACTAAGTGTAAATGATCCTCCCAGCTGCCTCCGAAATCCAGAACACATGATCTCAGTAGGTCCTCCAATGTCTGAATCGTACGCTCTGACTGACCGTCTGTCTGCGGGTGAAATGCTGTACTGAACCGGAGATCCGTCCCCATGGCCCTCTGTAGGCTCTGCCAAAAACGGGAAGTGAATCGAGGATCTCTGTCCGATATAATGCTCAGGGGTACTCCATGCAATCTGACAATCTCTCGACAATATAACTCCGCTAATCTGTCGAGAGAATCCGTCCTCCGAATAGCTAAGAAATGTGCCGATTTGGTTAATCGATCAACGATCACCCAAATCGCATCGTGACCCCTCCTAGTTCTGGGCAGTCCCACCACAAAATCCATCGTAATGTGTTCCCATTTCCACTCGGGAATGGGAATCCTCTGAAGTAACCCAGCAGGTCTCTGGTGTTCTGCCTTAACCTGCTGGCAGACGAGACATCTAGCAACAAAACTCGCAATGTCCCTCTTCATGTTGTTCCACCAATAGGAACGCCTCAAATCCCGATACATCCGGGTACCGCCTGGGTGTATAGCGAACCGCGAACGATGAGCCTCCTGTAACAACTCCTCCATGACTGGATGTGATGCTGGCACACATAGTCTCCCTCGGAAAAACAGGATGCCCTCATCGTCCCGCGTAAAGTCAGACGGCTGCCCGTCGGGAATGCGACTGCCCAGAGACTGCAGATGCGGGTCACTGGCCTGCGCCTCGCTAATCCTGGACCTGATAGCTGACTGTGCAACCATAGTCACCAGCAAACCCCTCTCTGTCTGGGACCGCTCCTCTAATCCCAACTCTGAAAAACTCTGTAACAACTCTGTGACAATCACCCGCTGACAGGCTAATACTGCTCTGGTCTTCCTACTCAGTGCGTCCGCTACCACATTGGCTTTCCCAGGATGGTAGCCAATGGTGCAATCATAGTCCTTCAGGAATTCCATCCATCTCCTCTGTCGAAGATTCAGCTCTCGCTGAGTGAAGAGATACTGAAGACTCCGGTGGTCCGTGAAGATCTCAAAGGTGATCCCGTAAAGAAGATGCCTCCATATCTTCAGCGCAAAAATAATAGTAGCCAACTCCAAGTCGTGAACAGGATAGTTCCTCTCATGCTCCTTGAGCTGCCGAGAAGCATAAGCGACCACCCGTCCATGCTGCATGAGCACTGCGCCCAATCCAAGAAGAGATGCATCGGTATACAAGGTGAAACCCTGCTCTCCAGACGGCAGTACCAGAACTGGTGCAGATACAAGCCGCTGCTTCAGCTCCTGAAAGCTGGTCTCGCATGCCTCGGTCCAAACAAACTTCACGCCCTTTCTGGTCAGGCGTGTCAGTGGTGCGGCAATACTAGAAAACCCCTCGACGAAGCGTCGGTAATAGCCAGCTAAGCCCAGAAAGCTGCGCACCTCGTGAACTGACTTAGGCTGCTCCCAACCGGTGACAGCCTCAATCTTCTGTGGGTCGACAGAAATGCCCCTGCTGGACACAATATGGCCGAGAAAACCCACGGACGATAACCAGAAAGCACACTTACTGTACTTCGCATAGAGTCGCTCCCGCCGAAGCGTCTCCAAGACGATGCGAAGGTGCTGAGCGTGCTCCTCTGACGAACGAGAATAGACCAAAATGTCGTCTATAAATACAATGACGAACCGATCCAAGTACTCCAAGAACACCCGGTTCATGAGATCCATGAACACTGCAGGCGCGTTGGTGAGCCCAAATGGCATCACCACAAACTCATAGTGCCCGTATCGGGTACGAAATGCTGTCTTCTGAATATCAGAATCTCTGACCCTCAGCTGATGATAACCTGATCGCAGATCTATCTTTGAGTACACTGATGTATCTCTCAACTGGTCAAACAGATCATCAATCCGTGGTAAGGGGTACTTGTTCTTAATAGTGACTGCATTCAACTGCCGATAATCGATGCAAAGTCGCATAGAGCCATCTTTCTTCTTCACAAATAATACCGGAGAACCCCATGGGGATACGCTGGGTCGGATGAAACCCCTGTCCAACAGCTCCTGGAGCTGAACCTTCAGCTCATCCAGCTCCTTCGGTGCCATCCGATACGGAGCCTTTGATGCCGGCCCTGTCCCTGGAATCAGGTCAATAGAAAACTCCACTTGTCTCTTGGGAGGCAACCCTGGTAGCTCATCTGGGAAGACGTCAGAAAAGTCTCGGACCACAGAAACATCTGAGATCTGAGGGCTGCTGCTGACATCTGTACTGATCAACGAGATCAGAAATCCCCGGCATCCCTGTGACAGAAGCCTCCGCGCCTGAAGAGCGGTGATGACTGATATACCATCATCCCGAATGCCAAGGAAATCCCACGAGGGTTGGCCAGGAGGTCGGAAAGTGACCACCCTCGAATGACAATCGACAGTAGCATGGGAGGCCGTCAGCCAATCCATGCCAAGGATGATGTCGAACTCGATCATATCCAATACTGAGAGATCCACGGTAAGGATGACATCACCAAAATCTAGAGGACACCCCTTGGCCTCCTGGGTGACCTCCAATACCTCTCCGGAAGGTAGGGACACAGACAAAGGCTGTGCCCTAATCGTCGGTAACCTACAGACTTTGCTCAAGAACAGCCGTGATATAAAGGAATAGGTACTACCGGTATCAATAAGTAATTCTGCAGAATGTGCATAAAGGGAAGTGGTACCTCGGAAAACAGAACCATCAGCTCGCTGAGCCTCCTCTCGGGTGAGTGCATACACTCGACCCGTCTCAGGTGGCGGTGGGGGTAAAGCAGGTACCGATGGAGGCTGTGGGGTAGAAACTCTGGAAGACTGCTGAGCCAGATACATCGCAGGCTGATGTCCGGTATGAGACTGCTGCTGCGGTGCCACAACGGGGTGCTGAGGGATCGCTGATGAATAAGTATGCTCGGGGCCCTGCCCGAACATATAGTACACATGCACGGGCGGAGGGGCGGTCGGCTGAGTCCGCGAAGAAGTCCGTGACCCCCGTCCCCCGCGCTGTGCTCGTGCCGGACCCCCACGCTCTCCCTGTGATGCGACTCCGGATGCTGTATCTTGTGCCCTTCGAGCACAATCGCGACTCCTATGTCCGGGTAACTGACAGTGAAAGCAAACCGCCTGCTCCAGCGTACACTCGGACCTATCATGCCTCCTGGAACCACACTGCATGCAACGGTGCCTAACGTGGGTGCTCCGATCATGCTGAGAAGTCTGGGAGGAGTCCGTCGTCGTATGTCCGGATTTCTGAGACCCAGATGTAGCCCCAGAAATCTCCTGCCCTGGCTGACTCTGCCTGCCTCGCTTCCGCGAGGTCTGCTGTGGCTGAGGCTGAGCTGCATCAGAAACTGGTTGCTTATCCTTTTTCTTGTCCCCGAACAGTCGCTGTCGAGTAGACTCAATGATAAGGGCTCGCTCCAGCGCCTGTCGATATGATGTAATGTCGCAGGTGGCCAGCTGAAGCTGAATATTCGAGGCCAGCCCTCGAATAAAATGCATCCTCCGCTCCCCATCGTCTGCGACTAACAGGGGGCAATACTCCGCCAAGCGGTTAAACTCCGCATCATACTCTAATACTGTACGATCCCCCTGCTGGAGATGCAGAAACTGCTCACGATGAGTCATCTGATATGCTGCGGGAAGGTACTTCTGTCGAAAGGCCGCTCTAAACATATCTCATGTAATCGGCAGCTCGCCAAAGATGGTCTGCTGAGCCGTCCACCAGGTCGTGGCCCGCTCTCGCATGTGGTAGGTCGCCAAGCCAACCTTCTCCCAGTCGGAGCAGGACATATATGAGAAGGTATCCTCCACAGTGCTAAGCCAAGATTGGGCTACGCCCGGATCGGTCCCTCCGTGGAACAGTGTGAACCTGCCCTTCACGGATGCAGCCAATGCTGGAATCCGTGATCTATCCATGATCCGGCCCTCAGGGGCCGCTGGTACCGCAGGTGGTACGGGTGAGGCGACTGGCTGCATCGCCGGGGGTACTGACTGCGCTGTCTGTCCCGACGCTCCGCATGTCTGCCCCTCCAGAGGTACTGTCTGAGCCGGCAGAGGTGCCGGATGAGTAGGAGCTAACACCGGCTGCAAAGTCTGAATCAACTGCTGTAGCGTCTGTAGTACTAGTTGGATCGGCTGCGATGCTGACTGCTCTGTGGACGGTACCGTAGCGGGTACCACCGGGGGTGCTACGGAAGGAACAACTGGGGTGGCGACAGGAGGCACTATCGGGGGTGCGAATGGAACCGCTGTCGGAAACGGTGAAGGGATCCTCGGTGATGGTAGCCTCGGGCCCGGAGACGTCTGTCTACGTCGTCCAGCATCAACCACAGGTCGTCTCTCTGGAGACTCCGCCTCTGCTCCGATAGTCGCATCTCCTGTAGGCTCCCGAGTCAACCGACGTGATGGTCGCCGAGGGCCACCACGGGGCCGAGGCGGGGTCAGCTCGACACGGCGACGGGGCATACCTGCAGAGATATGACCCAATCATTATTACCGTTATTCTCATAACTACCAACAAGATCTTACCATAACTTCATGATCGTCTGGAGATATCCCGTTGCCGCCATGTCCCAATCACGTCTATCGAGAAAACGACTCCGACACAAAATCTGGGAAACACCCATAAGACCACAAGATATCTCGAGAACCTCGCTCTGATACCAAAAATTGTCACGCCCCGAGAAGCCGCTCGTCCGATACCGACCGGACTGCCACTCACTCGACCGACGGACAATTCGGAAACCTAACCGCCACGACCATCCCAGATGATTGTACCTCAGCCTATAGGGCTGGAACAACCGTCTGCAATTAACAGAAACGAACACTACGACAAAGCTGCGTACCGGTACGACTTACGACAAAACCAAAACAAAATCGAGGCCTCCATGGCACACAAAAGTACAACTATCCTGCCGTAAAATAGACGTCACAAAAGAGTATAACATACCAACAGCGGAAATGAAAAGAAATACAATGAATAAAAGAAACGAGTACCAACATGTACCCCAACCAAAAGACAGGCGAAAATCGTCTCGGAGACACATGAACTGGGACAGACTGCTGAACAATCCAGACGATCATCCTGATAAGAGAAAAATATAGCCAACGGGGTGAGTCCTAAGAACTCAGCGAATACAGTCTAATGTGCATAGTAAGAAATAATAGCAGTAAGAAAATGCAGAACTGAACCATAAGCAGTAAAGTAACTACATACCTACCTGCGTCGATCCCAAACCCAGTAGTATGCATGTCAACCAAGTGCAGCAATCAAGTGCAGCAAACACAATCATATGCATCAATGCACAGTATGCTCATGATGCAGCATGGGTCACCCCTGACGCCTGGGTCAATAATGCACACGCGGGACCATATGGGTAGGGCTGTGACCTGGTCTTCCCTGCACGAACAGACGGTCGATAATGCACACGCGAGACCGAATGGGTAGGGTCGGAGACCATAAACGTACCCCACCATCGGGTGAAGTAACGCTCTAAACGTCCCTTGCTATCATCGGATAGATAGGACGAGTAGCAAGTACGACGACCCATCTCAACCTCCAGGGAGTCAAAGGTCGTCCCCTATGCTACGTGCAATAATGATGCATGTCGCTATCTCATGCATCAACCACTATCTATCCCTACTGTCATCTACATGACATGCAGTAGTCCAGATAACCGGTATGCACCAATACCTAAATCCTAGCGTAAGGTATAAGGTAAACTATGCATCATCAATCCATACAGATATAGTAAACAGTAAAGCTAACGGATTCAACTACCGAAGCAAAAGCACAGAGATAACAATATCAGGTATCCCTACTGCTAACTATGTCTACTATGCATAAACAGAAGTACCCGCCTCGATATGAAGAAATCCAGGCGTCGAGAACCCCCGTCTAGAAATAATAGCCGCGACGAAGATAGCCGCGACACTCAATATCCTGCATCAAATACACAATCATTTAGTCGAATATAACTTCTAATTTAATTAGGATTAATCCTAATCAATTAATCCTAGTTAAACACCCCTTTGATTAATTTGGACTAATTATAATTAATAAATCAATTAACCCTAACTTCTTAGCCAATTCATTAATTAGGGTTAATTATGATTAATTAATCTCCAATTAATCCCCTACTTCTAATCAATCATCCCTACTGATTCAACCAACCGAAACCAACATCAAGAACAACAACTCAGAACTCACTGATCACAGGAAACAATTCCCAAGCACAATCCCAGATTCGACACTCGATCGGAGACATAGCATGCCAAAGGAGATCACAGAACAGGAATTCAAACACGGAGAAGAATACGAATTGGATCAAAACAGAGACAGTAACTACACAACTAATACACGGCATGATCAAGAACACAGGTACAAACCATAGCATAGAGGTGGTATATTCTAGACAACTACCACAGAACCCTAATCCATGGCTACAGAATCCGATCAAGAGGGCTCGGCCAGATTAACATCCCAGCATCAAGAAGAGAATCAATAACCCTAATCTGAGATCGGAACTCCGAGATAGAAACTAGGTTAAAAGACAACCTCGTCACCTTTTCGTGTCTTCGACGGTGGCGCAGTCGTCGCCCACTCGAGAGGAAGTAGATGAAGAGTGAAACGACTCCGGATCTGCGGTCTCCTCCCCGAGAAGAAGCTCTTCCAAGATCGGTGAGCCTCGCCGAGCGACCGGAGACGACGTCGTGAGCTCGCAGTGGCGACGAACCGAAGAGAGAAGAAGAGAAGAGGAAGGAGAGGTCGAAGAAGAAGAAGAAGAAGAAGAAGGAGAAGCCGGCGATGCGCTGAGATGGCCTCCCTCTGCTGGCTGCGGCGGAAGGCGAAGAGAAGAGAGGAGTCGGCTCGTTATGTTGCGGCTAGGTCATCAAATTAGGGGAAACGAAAGGCTAATAAGGGGGGGTGGCTTTTTGCAGAAAAACCCATTCAGCTTTTCGAAATCCCAACCATGCCCTTAATTTCAAAAGTTTTGCCTTTTAGCCCTCAAATTTCTCAGATTCTCACAGAGGTCCCCGTGCTGGAGGTTGGCTTTCTTTGGATCTCTCTCCGAGGAGACAGACTGGTTAGGCACCCTCTCCCTGCTTCTTCCTTTCGAGGGCAACCGGGATTGGCGTCTGGATCTATCCTCCCCCAGCTGTCATCGATGAGGAGAAGGACTTTAGCGAGGTGACCTTCATCGATGCCTCACACTCTTCTATTTTTTGCGTGACTTAGCGTCCGCATCCTTGGATCTCCTCTTCCTCAGGGTTTAACACTCCTCTGTGGAGTGGGTAGTACTGCCATGAAAATCGCAGTACTTCGGCAGTTTGGGTTCTTCGGTGTCTACCGTCTCCACCACCTTCTTCTTGTTGTTTCAGTAATCCTTCCCGACACGAGGGTCCTTTGCTCGGGCAAGAGCGGAGGGTTCCCTCCTCTAGGATCATACCAAGATTTGGACAGGGACTCCGACGGAATCTTTTGTCGGGCGTACTGCACCTTCTCCACATTAATATGCTTGATCGATCGCCACAACAAATCATCAAAGTTAGCCGGTGGTTTCTTCACCAGCGATCGAAATAAATCACCCTTAGAGAGTCCTTGCGTGAAAGCGCTAATGAGGATCTCGGAGGTGGCGCTCGGAGCATCATGCGCCACCCGATTGAACCGTTAGATATAATTCTTCTAGGCCTCCTTACACTTCTGCTTCAGGGCAAACAGGTTTAGTGTCATCTTTTGGTATCGACGACTGCTGGCTATGTGATGTAAGAAGATAGTTTTAAACTCCACAAAAGAGTTTATTGAGTTTTGAGATAGCCTTAAACCATCTTTAGGCGGCTCCCAATAGGGTGTTCAGAAACACCCGACACTTCACACCATCAGTGTATAAGTGTAACAGGGCCGCGTTTTCAAACTTGCAGATGTGGTCTTTTGGATCCGTTTTTCCATCATAATAAGCAATTCCCGGACTGCGAAACTGTTTGGGCATGAGATTCACGATGATGTCTTGGGTGAAAGGCGTAGACGGGGACTTCAGGAGAACCGTGGCAGGCTTGCTCTTCCCCTGCCCATCTTCATTTCGTAAAACGCTGGAGGCGGCGGAATATGCTTCTCCATTTCTCCTATGAAGTCCTTCCTATGCCCCGGGGCAATCATTGTCGGCGCAGCCAACGGTGAGATGAATCTTTAGTGTCAATTGTGTGAAGCAGACATCTTGGGGATCTCGACCTGCGTAGGCGTCACTCTTTGAGAGGTGACTTGTTCGATCTAATGCTGCTCCAATGCTCCTCTAACGACGTTGGTAACTAAGCGGTTCAACTCTTCTTGCGTCGAAATGATGGGTTGCCTCTGGTTCCACCATCACAGTGTTCCCTCTGATGCTTAGACTAGATTCCTACAGACGACGCCAAAAACTTATTCCGGAAGTGAACGACGGGGATGACGAATCACCAAATCGCAGCCCACGATGACTATGACGGGTAGAAGATGTTGGCGCCTGTGAAATCAACACGAGCGTAAAGGGGATGCACCGGAAGAAGTTTCGATGGAGCCCTCTCCGACGCTCAAGTCAAAACTCCTTCTTTTAGGGAGGAGAACGAGGAACCAAAGTATTCAAGTTCTAAAAGTTTACTCCCTTTTACCTGGGTGTCGAACCATCTTATATATCTGACGCCTTCCCCCCACACGTATCCTCACCTCCTCCTTTTCATTTCCTGGTCATCAGTTATTTGACAGCTATTATCCTCTGATAACGACCACCGTGATTATTAAGGTCATCATTACCATGTATTACAAGCAATAATTACTGGTTGAATTTCCTAGTCTAGCTAGAAGGAGTGGAGGGTACTTGAAGCTCTGCTCTCCTATTTCGACGCTGCTCTTTAGGCTCCATACTCCCAAGTTAGTCTTGGAATCTTATCTTCCAGACTGACCTTGGGAACCTTCCTCCATTCTCCCGAGATAGTCTCGGGAGCACGATCCCTCAGCCTGACCTCGATAGTCTTCCTGCATTCACTCGAGATAGTCTCGGGAGCTCGAGCTCCCGATTTGACCTCGGGTCACTAGCTTGGTGAGTCTGTTATATAACTTTTCCGTGTCATATATCTCCTGATTACTCATCCTATCCAGCCCCTTCTAGAATAGGGCATGAGGTAATTGCCTCTTTGACCTCATCAAAGTCCGACCATGACAAAAGATTGATGTTTATAACACTTGAGATGCGAACGATTTAATAACGTACAAACATGAATTGATGACGGGATAGTAATATTGACTCAACTTAGATTCCATTTGGAACGGCTTTGAGTCGGTCAAAATAGGAATTCATCTGAGTTGGAAGTGTTGAAAAAGTAAATGAAAATTAAAAGATGCATGGAGAGGTTTTTATCATGTATGGAAATTTTAGTCTTGCATTAGTAGTTCTAAAGTTTTACAATTAATTTAAATTGTTTTATAAGTATTGATGATACGTAGAAGGATTATGATATGTACAATTAAAGTAAATGTCTTAGTAAAAAATTTAATTGTCAATCGACTGCACATCCGATGTCTGATAGTCAATCGGGCACCATCAGCGGCCTCCGGCCGCCGTCCTGAACCAAACTATATCCTGGGGGCACGATGAATCCGTCGAGGATCGCTGCAATTGCGATCTCGCATCATTCACCGTCGATCTCAACAGGTTCATCATTATCGGTGATCCCGATGGGTTCACCGTGTCCTAAGATATAGTTTGATTCGGGATGACGATCGAAGGTTGCTGGTAGTGTCCGATCGGCGATCAGACGTTGGATGTGTTGCCAATTGACGATCAAATTTTTCACTGATGTTTCACTTTCACTATGTGAATCATTTCCCTATGAAGAAATGTATGGAGAGATATTATCTTATACGAGAGTGAATAGAGGGTGCAAATTTAGGATCCGAAATGTATTAATCCAAATTGACTCATATATGAACATAACCTATGCATGTCTGATCAAGATAAAATTTATGAATAATCTTTTACTCAAATGTATAATAGATGAGTTAATTGAGTTTAATTCAGATTTATATTTGTCAATTAAAACTGCCGGCGAATAAAGATATTAAATGACTTTATTCATTCATTTATTACCGCCGATTATAAGAAAAAACAAGCAGAATAACTAAGTTGGGTAACTAGGATGAATGACTGCAGATTATAAGCGATCCAAGGAGGTGTGACTCTATGTCGAAATGATAGAAGCATTGCTTAGCAATAATCATAGTCTGCCATTGTCTTCTGAGAAAGAAATCCGAGAAAACTTAGAAGCACAATAAAATTAAGGTGAATCAAATCTGTTTCAAAAAAAACTCATGCTTGATAGCATGTCTCAGTATCTTCTTCCTGAATCAAGACTAGGAATTTATTCCCGGATTTGAAGGCTTGTTCGATGATCTGTAATTTCTCCCCATGCGACTTCCATATTTGAATTTTTCAATCTCTGTATCCATCGACGAATCGATACAAACAAAATCTAAGACTGTCCAGATTTCACGTACGTCTTTGCCTAGCTGCGTATGAGTATACAAATCAAAAATAAGAATTAATAGACTAATTCTCCAGTTCATTCTTCGTTCTCATGAGCTTCAGTGCCTTCTCTACACGAGACAACAGGCTCTTGCTTTGCCGGCTGAAGCCGACGCTGCCGGAGAAGATATGGAAACACTCGAGCTCCGACGTCGTCTTCGCCACCGACTCCAGCAGGCTCTCCATCCCCAGTTTCTCGAACCGATCGATGCTCTTCCGGTTCGACTTCATCATCCAGATGGCTTGATTGATTACGAACCTCCTCATCCTCGGAACCGTGATTTCGGGACTGGCGTATTTCTGCAGTATCGCCGCCAGCTTCTCCGCCAGCTGGGCTTCCTCGACGCCAGCTCGCCTGAGCGCGTCGGAAAATTCGCCGGGAGTGGTAGTCAGTTTGCAGATCTGCGTTGTGAGACCCAGCGATGCCTCCAGCAATTTGCCCTCCGTCGCCATGATCGCTTTCAGCACCTTACAAAAACAATTTGAGGGAAAAAACATCCTTTTTATTTATATTATTATTAAAAAAAATATCTTTCTTTAAAAACATATTAAAATACTTTTTTATTTATAAAGGAAGTTTTTTGATAAATTTTATAAGAGAGTTAAAACGAAATAAGTTTAACTAGAGGGGGCAAAATAAAACATAGGCCAATACAGCTGTCAGGGTGAGTGGAACGAGATCTTACGGTGGGCAAAGCGGCGGTGAGTGGCTGGAGGTGCTGCCGGAAGCCAGTTCCGGATCCGCCGTAGGCGCAGAGATTGCGCAGAATCCTGGACGCGTTCAGCTGGATCTCGCCGCCGGCGCCGAGCACTTCCATAAGTCGGTTCAACGCCTCTGGTTCGTCGGCGATTCGATTGCAATTGTTCTTGTTTTCCAGCGCCAGGATCGACAGCGCCTCCCCTGCTTGATTCCTCAGTGGCTTCTCCTCGTTTGTGACTGATGGATTCAAGAAGATGGAGAGGAGAAGGCTCGTTACTTGACCGGTTCTGGCGATTTGTTCCTTGGCGTCGCCGTCGATGGCGAGGCTCTTCAGTATCTCGATCGCTAGAATCTGCAGCTCCCTGTGGCGCTCTCCGTAGCCGATGATCTCCCTCACGTTGCTCACCGTGAAGACTATATCCGATAGCTCCTTCCGGAGCATCATGCCGGGCTTGCCGGTGGTGTCGGCGAGCATCTTTACCACCTCCAGCGCCCGCTTCACCGTCTTGATCTGCGACTCCGGTGCCAGTTCGTTGGACAGAAGAGTCCTGCTCGCCCCGGTGAGGTCGATGATCTTGGGCAAGAGCCCGCGCGAGTTGCCGATCTTCCAGCAGTTGTCGTGGTCGACGGCGAGCTTTTTGAGGAGGGACAACCCCAGAAGATTGAACGTCGAGAAATCGTAGGTGCCATAGTCGCCGGAGGTGTCCGCTGGCTTTCCGAGCAACGACGAGATCGCCGTCATCGCGCTGGGAACGGCGCCCACGCGGAGCACGTTCTGCCTCTTCCCGGTGAGTTTCGTCAGGATCTCTGCCGCGCAGCGGCGGAGCTCCTCTTCCTCCTTCGGGTGCGCGTTCTTCCAGCTCAGCATCTCGACGAGCCGCTCAACGACGACATTCGAGGTGTCGATCTTGTGGAGCGTATCAAAGCCAAAATCGTCGCTTCCGGCCAAGCTCTGCAGCGCCCTCGCGCTGATGGGCTGCTCGTCGCGCAAGCTCGAGGCCAAGAGCTCCGTGGCGAAGCTCACAAGGTCCATCTTTAACCCGTCGAAGACGCTGCCGGCGATGCACTTGGAGTAAGTGTCGTAGAAGAAGCGCGACTGTGCGCCCCTTGAGTCTTTTCTACTAGACCTCTTCTTCACCGACCATCCTACCAAGTCGGACACTTGTGGAGCCGGGATCATAGGGCCGCTAAGGTGACGGTTCTATCTTTTTTGCAATGATGAAGCTGACTAGCAGCTTTTTTTATTAAAGATCTGAAAAATCTCCCTCGGTCAACCCTTGGATGAAAGCATTAATCAGATCAGAATTTCGAAGGTGGTAGTGGGTACATCCTGAACTATCTAATTGAAGCGCTGGATGTAATCTTTCATAGTCTTCTTACTTTTTCCTTCGGAGAGAATAGGTTGAGAGCAGTCTTGTGGTATCTTTGACTCGTGAAATGATGTAGAAAGGCTATTTGAAACTCTGCCAAGGAGCTCATGGGGTAATTGGGCAACCTCTTGAACCACTGTTGGGTTGCTCCTGAGAGAGTGTTGAGGAAAACTCGACACTTCACCCCATTAATGTATTGATGGGGCAGCCCTGTATTCTCGAACTTGTAAAGGTGGTTTTATGAATCTGTATTACCAACATATTCTCCAATGGAGGGAGGCTAGAAATATCGAGACATCGGATCGTCAATAATATTGTGGGTGAATGGTGACGGGTCATGGTGGGCAAGGGTGAAACACATGTAACTCTTCCTTTTCCGATGTCTCGAGAAGGCGGGCTAAATACCGCCGAGTGCACTTTTTGAGAAGCTTTGTCGGGGTCCCTCTTGTGACCCTGAGATGTACTAATGGCCAATCTAGAGGGCCAAGGTGAGGCTTGCAACCTTCCCACCGAGGTAGAGACCCCTTTAGAGGCCACCTACTATATCTGGTGTTGTTCCAAGTGTTAGTGATATGAGAGAAGTGTCCTAAGGCAATCGCCTTATGATTGTAAACATTTATTTTAATAAATGATAATTCACTATTTGAGTATACATGTTTGTGTATTTGATTGGAATCTTAAACTCATCTACTGTATTTGTTTGTGTATACTGATGGGATCACAACTAGTGATTATCTCTACATGTGCAATTGTGAAGTATTGAAAATATCCCTAGTCGATGAATTGATAAAAACGGACACTATCAATTCTGTTGAGACTAGCATGGGTTATTCTCTAATCAGCTGATTCTCACTGGCTGGTGACATTGGGATGTCCGGAGATAAACATGGATGCTAGTTAAGGGAACTAGTTCATTGGAGTGACTAGCTGTAAAACTTCATATGGTAATCTATATAGATATGTCAATGAAGTTCTTACTGCAGCTTAAGTGCGATGTTCTTTTGACTTGCGGTGTTCAAGTCATGGTCATGGAGACTTATACTTTAACATCTTAAGCAAGCATCTCCAAGGAG
The DNA here is from genome assembly GCA_024364735.1 of Boesenbergia rotunda. Lineage (NCBI taxonomy): Eukaryota > Viridiplantae > Streptophyta > Magnoliopsida > Zingiberales > Zingiberaceae > Boesenbergia > Boesenbergia rotunda. The sequence goes on from JAGFNQ010000738.1 coordinate 140,097, forward strand.
GTGTGGACCCAGGATGATTGGGTATAAGCCGAAGTGCCCGAAGATGTTTGAACAGCCTACAAAGGATTCACCACTCCTTGCGAGGAGATGTATACCCAGGTCTATCGTCGGATTGTTACTCAAAGCCTCTGGCCAGAGCATATCATGTTTAGAGTATGAGTCTCTTAAATACATGAGAGTAATTAGAAATCCAAAAGACGAGAAAGGCACTACTTGGGCTAGGTGTGACGTAGTCAGCCTAGTGGGGACTGACACAAATAGACCGTGTCCTGAACCAAGTGGGTATAAGATGGTGAAGGGAATGGGGCACGATTCATTAGAGCTGCTGAAGGGTTTCAGAATTACTTCTGAGGTCAACCGTTGATCTTTCGATTAATTGGGGGTCATGATGTACTACTAGATGCCACTCATGATCGTTCTATAATTGGTTGATTATAGACGGCCAACATAAATCGAAAGCCTATTTAGTCACACGCACTACGAGTAATCCGAGGGATTTAAAACGAGTTGAAAATTGGATTTTCCAATCAAGAGAAATAAGTCGAATCTGAGTTAATCAGAGGCGCAACGGAAGCTTAAAATGGCTAAGTCTTTTGAAGGCTTATTGGGCGAATTAAATGAGTTTAATTCGCGATGGGTTCGGCTCGGTTTGGCCGGCCAAAGAGGGTGCCAACCCCCTTTGGTTTGGCCGGCCACAATATTTGGGGAAAACCAATTTGTTTGGTTTAATTAATAAAATAAATCTAGCGCGATTTGTTTTATAAATTATGGATAAATAAATTTGTATAAAGAAATTTATATAAATAAATTTATAAAAATTTATTCTTTTTATGGAAATTAAAATGATCCATGGAATGGTTTATTTTAATTTTATAAAATTAATTATGAATTGATTTTTCCATAATAAAGAAGATTTATAAATTTCTTGTAAAATTTATTCCATAATAAAAGGAAAGATATATTTGTTTTATTATAAAGTTAGTTATAATAAAACTTCGCTTAAACGGAATAATTCATAAAGAAAATTTATAAGATAAATTTCTTATGAAAATTTATTCCGTTAATTCCGTTAAAGGGGAGACTTGGCAAGGGAGAGGCTATTATATAAAGGAACCAAAGGCAAGCCTTGAATCCCAATCAATTGAGTTGTCAAGAGATCTAGTAGTTCTCTCCCTCTCTCTTCCCCTTAGGGCCGGCGCCCTCCTTGCTTCCTAGGGCTGGCGCACCTCACACGACCTAGGGTTGGCGTGAGCAACATCCACCAAGGAGGCATCAAAGAAGAAGAAGAAGAAGCGGGTCGCATCTCCTTCCTTCTCGGAATTTAGATTCCGTCTCTTGGTGGTTAGTTTCCTTTCTTCTCTCTTGATCTTCTAGTTGTGCCTTTAGAGAATCTAGTAGTTCTCGTCGGCACAAAACTCGTGACTTTGCGAAGTCATCCCGAAGAGAACTCGGCGTGGACGCGAATAGAGGCGGAGCTTCCAAGGGACGCTACGGTTGGATCTCGTTCCTTACTTCAAGTTACGCGAGGTACTAAGTAAATTAGTTTACTTTTCCGCAAAGTTTAATTTATGATCATGTCCACACATCATAAGGTTGCATGCTAGATACGAGGTCAAAATAATTTAAGAAATTATTTTATGCTAATTCTTCCGCTGCACGTAAAAATTTAAAATTTTACGAACCCGTATCCTTATCAACATGCACCCGGTCCCAACACCAAGACCCCTGGAACCACCGCCACCACAATTTGATCCAGCTCTTTGCATGCTAAAATCACGTTCTGCCATGCAGTAACCTCTCAATACACCACAGTCAATATTTCTTCATGAAGTCTAGGGGTTAAATGATGACAAAATCAGGTATTTGTCTTCTCTTATGCGCTTGTCATTATCTAAGCAAGTAGTCGTAATTTATCTCCTTCATGTTGGCCCTGAGACGGGTTAGCAGGGTACTGAGAGTGAGCGAATCGCATTTTTATCACCATAAATATACAAATCAAGCCTCATTCTCACGTCCCTACGGATATAATTGAGTTAGTACTCAAATTTATCATTAATGAGATATGATCCTATTTTTGATAGCTGCAAATATTATTTCAGATTATCTTGTGCCCTATTTAGAAAGGTCTCTCGATTAAGGCTGAAGAGTGCATAGGACCACATGGGGGAGCCACTGAAATGATGACTTCACTTTTTAACTATATATATAAATCAAAAGTAATAAATAAATGGTTGGAAAGTGGTAGCCTCTCAAATAGGGATGTTAAAATGGATCAAATTCACCAACCTCACTTGAGTCGATCAGAAAAATATTGAGTTAGTGTTGGAAATTGTTAGGTTAGGGTTGAGGGGAAATATTGGATTAAATTAAATTTTATTTTAAAAATTAAGATATTTTATATACATAAATAATTGAATATTAATTTAAAAATGATGAAATATTAGATAAAAATGAATAATTATAGAAAAATAATAAAAAAAGATTTTTTTTTGGTCTGATGAGTCATTTGGGTTGATAAGATTATCCTGGTCGATTAAGTTTGAATTTATATTAAAATTTTATTATAATTTTTTATTTCAATGTAATCCATTTTATTCATCCGGATTGACCCATCGAACCACAAGTAATAATTCACTTCCCATTTGATAAATTCTTTGCATTTACTCCCTGATGAATTGAGTATAAAAGAGTGAAAATTGAGTATACATAAGTGACAAATGACTATAAAAGAGTGAAAAATGAGTATAAAAGAGTGAAAATTGAGTATACAGTTTCTTGATGTGGTGGATGCAACCTTACATACTCAAATTTCTAACTTTTATACTCAACGTTCTTCAAATAATACTCACAGAACTATCTTGTCAATCCCATCAGGGATTGCATGTAAAGAAAACTTTGAATAGAGACTGCATGCAAAGTTGAGTTTGAACTTGGAGAGTTTAAGAAAATTTCCCCTAATAATAATTTGTATTATAAAAGTGACTTATATTTAAATTTCATATTCAGCTCCTAAATCACGCTTGATCAATCAATTACATACTCTCTCAAGATTTGATTGAATTGATGATCACTTAATAGAATTATTAAATTAAATAAGGATAAATTATCGATAAAGTCAAAGAAATATTCTTATATACAATGATCTATTAAATTTCCCGATTGAACTCTTTACTAGTAGGACGACCGTTTGGGACATCAAAAATCAACATATAACTTTTTACCAAATATTCATATTTATTCAAGTTTAATAAAAACAAAAAAGATTAACGAGGATTTTTAAATTCCTTAAAATAATTCGTTGGAATTGAATCACGAATGTTTAGAATAGCGACTAATTATCCTAGTCCGGAGGCTTTATTTAAGTTTAATGAATCTTCTAATTCTCGCCGATCAAATTGTGATCGAGATTTTGATCTACCGATTTCATGAGCTCCAGTGCCTCCTCTACATGAGATATCAAGGCCTCCCTGTGCCGGCTTATGCCGACGCTACCGGAGAAGATATGGAAGCACTCAAGCTCCGACGTCGTCTTCGCCACCAACTTCAGCAGGGCCTCCATCCCCAGTTTCTCGAACCGATCGATGCTGTTCCTGTTCGACTTCATCATCCAAATGACCTGATCGATCACGAACCTCCTCATCCTCGGAACCGTGATCTCGGGTTTAATGCAGTATTGCTGCAGTATCGCCGCCAGCTTCTCCTCCAGATCGACTTCCTCGACGCGCGCTCGCCCGAGCGCGTCAGAGAATTCATCGCGAGTGGTAGCCAGTTTGCAGATCTGCGTTGCGAGACCCAGCGATGCCTCCAGTAATTTGCCCTCCATCGTCATAATCGCTTTCAACACCTGCTCCGACGGTAAAGATCCAGTTACAAAGAAAATTTGGAGGGGAAACAAACAAAAGTAGAAAATTTAAAAAAAAAACATCTTTTTTATTTATATTATTATTAAAAAATAACTTCCCTTCGAGAAATTATTAAAATAATATTTTATTTTTAATTTAATATTCAAAATATCCACTCCATACTCCCTATTTTATATAAAATAGCATTATCTTAGATGACAAAAAATTATTGGCTCTGATGTAAGCTTTTGATAAATTTTTAAAAAACTCAATTTTAGTTTCTGAGCGTCAAAAGGCAATATGCTTAACTAGACGGGGGCAAAATAAAACCTAGGCAAAGAGAAATGTCAGTCAGGGTGAGTGGAATGAGATCTTACGGTGGGCAACGCGTCGGTGAGTGGCTGGAGGTTCTGCCGGAAGCCAGTTCCAGATCCGCCGTAGGCGCAGAGATTGCGCAGAATCCTGGACGCGTTCATCTGGATCTCGCCGCCAGCGCCGAGCACTTCCATAAGTCGGTTCAACGCCTCTGGTTCGACGGCGATTCGATTGCAATTGTTCTTGTTTTCCAGCGTCAGGATCGACAGCGTCTCCCCTGCTTGAATCTTCAGCGGCTTCTCCTCGTCTGTGACTGATGGATTCAAGAAGATGTCGACGAGAAGGCTCGTTACATCTCCGGTTCTGCCGATTTGTTCCTTGGCGTAGTCGTCCATGGCGAGGTTCTTCAGTATCGTTATCGCTAACGTCTGCAGCACCCAGTGGCGCCCCCCGTAGCGGATGATCTCCCTCATGTTGCTCACCGTGAAGACTATATCGGATAGCTCCCGCCGGAGAATCATGCCGGTGTTTCCGGTGGTGCCGGCGAGCATCATTACCACCTCCAGCGCCCGCTTCACCGTCTCGATCTGCGACTCCAGCGCCAGTTCGTTGTCCCAAGGATTCCTGCTCACCTCGGTGAGGTCGATGATCTTGGACAAGATCACGCGCGAGTTGCCGATCTTCCAGCAGTTGTCTTGATCGGCGGCGAGCTTTTTGAGGAGGGACAACCCCAGAAGATTGAACGCCGAGAAATCGTAGGTGGCATCGTCGTCGGAGGTGTCCGCCTCCTTTCCGAGCAACGACGAGATCGCCTCCATCGCGCCGGGGACGGCGCCGACGCGGAGCACGTTCTGCCTCTTCCCGGCGAGCTTCGTCAGGATCTCTGCCGCGTAGCGGCGGAGCTCCACCTCCTCCCGGTGCGGGTTCTTCCAGCTCAGCATCTCGACGAGCCGGTCAAGGACGGCATTCGAGGTGCCGATCCTGCGGAGCGTATCGTAGCCAAAATCGTCGCTTAGGGAGAACCTCCACAGCACCCGCGCGCCGATGAGCTGCTCGTTGCGCAAGTTCGCGGCCAAAAGCTCCATGGCGAAGCTTACAAGGTCCATCTTTAGCCCGTCGACGAAGCTGCAGGTCATCAACTGAGCGTATGTATCGCAGAAGAAGCACGTCACGGCGACGTCGACGCCGGCGCTCCCAGTCCCGGGGAAGCACTCCCGGGTCACGACCTCGAAGAGGGAGCAGCAATAGATTTCCCACCACCAGTAAAGTAAGCCTTTCGAATTAAAATAAGCACGGCTTCCAAAAGCGCGAGGGAATAGAAAATGATGAGCGCCACATTCCGGGCGTTCTTGATCTCGGCGGTGAGCTCGCCGTGGCCATGCTCAACCCGGCGGGTTATGAAAAGGATGATGCCGCAGGCGGACAACGCGAATTGGATCCGCAAGAGTAGTGCGCTGATTTTCTTAGCGACGATGACCCAACCGGGGTAGGGCATCTGGGGAACGTCGGGAAGTTGCCACAGGCGGAACCAGTCGGAGTTGACGCTGATACTCAAGAAGCGGAAGCCGGGGAATTGGAAGAGATTGATATTCAAGGAGAGGAAGGCAACCCGGGAATTGATCTCCAAGTTGCGGCTGATGGACCACCAGACGGCCATGGCAGCCACCTTCCACGTGATGCGGCCGGCATTTCCTCGGCCCCTGTGGCGGGACCACTCGGTGGCAGCGGCAGCCATCTCCCACGCGGACTGGTGCTGCCACTCCAGCTCGTTGTCGCGGCTGAACACGCGGAAGGACTCGATGACGATGATAGCCGTGACGTAGAAGAATTCCTCGAGCTCCAGCGTGATGACGAAGCCGCCGAGGATGACGACGGTGGCCCAGACGAAGGCGAGCGTGCCGATCCTGCTGGCCGACTTCTCCAGTATCGCGAGGTGGAAGGCGAGGACGATGAGCTTCCTCTCCGGCCCCCTATCGGTCGCGCCGCGGACGCGGGGCGGACTCGGCATCGGCTCGCTGTTGGCTTCCGAGCGAACCTCGTACACGTCGTTCGGCTGGCCGCTGGAGTTGCTGCTTCTGCCGTTGCTGCTTCCACGGAGGTCTTCTGTCTTTCTTGCCTTGCTGCTTCCGGCTCAGATCAATCGTCGACAAGCTTCGGCTGACATAGGAAGAGCAAGAGAAGACCATGCACATCGGCGATCCGACAACGAAAAATAAAAAACGAAAGAAAACTCGACGGAGTCGTGGCTCTTCTCCCGGGCGCTTTATATGGCGCCGGATCCTCTGTCCCCGAACATGCTCTTGTCCCAGGGTCTTGTTCGTCGACAAGTCGTCTAATCGACGATCAGACACTACTAATAATTTTTAATCGACGTCCCGAATAAGACAATATCGTCGGAGAACGGTGAATCGGTCGGAAACGTCGCATTGCAATCTCATCGGATTCAACGGTAAATACGACAACATGTGAGAATCCGGGAAATTTGAGGGCTAAAAGGCAAAACTTTCGAAATTAAGGGCCTGGTTGGGATTTCGAAAAGCTGATTGGGTTTTTCTGCAAAAAGCCACCACTTATTAACTCGTTTTCCCCCTATTTCGAGTGACCTAGCCGCAACTTTTGCGATTCCTTCCTCTCCTTCTTCGCTTTCCGCCGCAGCCAGCCGAGAGAGAGACGAACCACTTCATCTCTTCTCCCCGCTCGGGCGCAGCCACAGCCTCTCGCCCGTGCCCTAGCCGCAAGCAGCCAACCCGGCGTCGCCTCCCTCTCCTCTTCTCTTCCACTCGCCGCGTACTTCTCGGTCGATCGAAGCCACCCCGATCTCTCCCACTCTGGTTTCGACATCAGCCAGAAGAGACGGCGTCTCTTCCCTTCTCCGGTCGCCGTAGCTAAGCTCTAGTCCGATCCCCTCTTTTTCCATTCTTTAGCGAGCCCTAATCACAGGGGAATCCCATCTGCCGACCATTGGATTCAACTCCTCACTCAAGAATCGGTGGAATTCGAGAATAGGAGTTGGTGCTCGACATCTGAGGTAAGCTTTTCTCTGATCTCGATTCTTGCTTGGCTCAAGGTTGGCCGATCGCTGATTGGAGCTTCCATCAATAGGTATTGGTTTCACGGAAGCAAGGCTTGAGATCGTCCCTACGAGGTCTGCTTCGTTGCGTCGGTTGATTAGTTTGCTTCGAATTTGAATCCTGGTTTTCGATCTGTTTCGTGCTGATCTAAATCGAAACACTGGGTTAAAGGTATGCGATTAATGGAATGATTAATTAGGTTTCATGATTAGTAATTAGAATTGATACAGGATTGAGAATTGGGATTATCGGATGAATGTTTGATGTTATGGCTGTGAGATGAATCGTTTGATGTAGTTGTTGGTATTAGATCATGAATTGGGATTAATTAGTCTAATTAATCTCCAATTAATTTAGATGGTATGATGGTTAGGAAGTTAGGGTTTAATTTGGGAATAATAAATTGTGATTAACCCTAATTAATTAAAGGGGAGTTTAATTAGGATTAATGGGTTAGGATTAATCTTAATTAAATTAGAAGTTATATTCAGCTAAATGATTGTGTATTTGATGCAGAGTGTTGAGTGTCGCGGCTATCTTCGTCGCGGCTATTATTTCTAGACGGGGGGTTCTCGACGCCTGGACTTCTTCATATCGAGGCGGGTACCTCTTTTATGCATAGTTAGACATAGTTAGCAGTAGGGATATCTGATATCTGTATCTCTGTGCTCTTGCTCCGGTAGTTGTATCCGTTAGCTTTACTGCTTACTATATCTGTATGGATTGATGATGCACAGTTTACCTTATACCTTACGCTAGGATTTAGGTATTGGTGCATACCGGTTATATGGACTACTGCATATCATGTAGATGACAGCAGGGATAGATAGTGGATGATGCATGGGATAGTGACACGCATCATTATTGCACGTAGCATAGGGGACGGCCTTTGACTCCCTGGAGGTTGAGATGGCCGTCGTACTTGCTACTCGTGTAGAGGCATATGTAGGCGACCTTTGACTCCCCTAGTGGTTGAGATGGGCCGTCAGACCTGCCACATGACCTGTCGTGTAGCCCCGTTGGCGGACCCGGCGCTGCAACAGGTCCCCTACCTATCCGATGATAGCAGGGACGTTAGAGCGTTACTCCACCCGATGGTGGGGTACGTTTATGGTCTCCGACCCTACCCATTCGGTCTCGCGTGTACCGCCTCATAGACCGTCTGTTCGTGCAGGGAAGACCAGGTCAGAGCCCTACCCACTCGGTTCGCGTGCACTGCGACCTACACCGACTGGCGTCAGGGGTGGCCCATGTTGCATCATGAGCATGCTCTGCATCTCTGCACTTGGTTGTGTTTGCTGCAAATGATTGTTGCACTTGGTTGACATGCATACTACCGGGTTTGGATTGACGCAGGTAGGTATGTAGTTTTTTTACTGCTTATAGTTCAGTTCTGCATTTCTTTTTACTACAGTTATCTTCAGTATTGTAGTAGATAGATAGACGATGACTTACTGCTACTATTTCTTCCTATGCACATTAGACGGTATTCGCTGAGTTCTTAGGACTCACCCCGTTGGCTATGTTTTTCTCTTATCAGGATGATCGTCTGGATGGTTCAGCAGCCTGTCCCAGTTCATGTGTCTCCGAGACGATTTCCGCGTATCTTTTGGTTGTGGTACATGTTGGTACCCTTTTCTTTTATTCATTGTATTTCTTTTCTTTTCCGCTGATGGTATGTTATACTCTTTTGTGTCGTGTATTGTTACGGCAGTATAGTTGTACTTTTGTGTGCCATGGAGGTTTCGATTCGGTTTTTGGTTTTGTCTTAAGTCGTACCGGTACGCAGTCTTGTCGTCGTTTTTGTTTTATCGTATTACAGTCGCTGGTTTCAGCCTATAGGCTGGGGTACAAGCAGGCTGAGGTAGTTGTGGTGGTCTGGTTGTTTTGAATTGTCTGTCGAGACGAGGGAGTAGCTGTCCGGTCAGTATCGGACGAGCGGCACCTCGGGGCGTGACACGCCCTATGTCATTATATCCAGGATACGATCTTGACGTCGGGGTACTACACACCTTGCTCATTTATGACACCCCTCGCGGTTATCCCGCCAATTCAGTACCTTCGTACTGCCTTACCACCCCGCGCCTTGTCGTGATACTTTCAGGTGCCCTCATACGAGCTGACAGTTACCATACCCCTGTCTCGTCAACACGGACTGGGGGTTGTCAGCTCCCCCGACTATATAAGCTCTCTACTCCTCATTCTGCAGGGATGCGCATGAGCTCTCTCTTCCACTATATTTCCATTTGTTCTACTATATCCTGCGGATACTGATTGACCGTCGGAGTGTCTTGTCGGAGAAACCCCGGCGGATTTGTTAACGGTTGCTGTTTCGCAGGTAGTTGCCAGATCGAAGCCAGGTCGGCACCACCCCGACAACTCGTGTCGCTCAGGGGACTATCCCGCCCTTGGGATTTTCATCTCATCTCGCGACAGGATGATTTGTGATTTTGAGTTATTCACAATGTCAATGGGATCCATTTCGTATTTACGGCGGTTCAGCTAATATTTTGACGTTTTTATTCTATTTAGCTAGAGCAGATCATTTTTGCCCTTCTTTCATCGATTTAATTTTCACGTTAGATGCTACAAATTTTGTAAATTTTATGCAGGAGATGAAATTTCGAGAATTTGAGGTATAAATTCGAAACTCCTAAGTTTAGATACAAGTGATAATTTTCAAAAATTAGGATTGAAGATGAAATTAAGATTTGAATTAATTTCATAAGGAATTATTGAGTTATATATTCACATTTAATAATACGTAGGTATAATAAAAAAATATTTAAAATGCCACCTAAATACTTGTCCGGAGTTTTAAAAAGAAAAATTTATCAAAGGTAGGAGATATTAACTTAAAAGACAAGTCGATAATATTAATAAATATTTTATTAAAAGTGTCGGTTTCGAGATTGCTGTCGAGAGAATATAAACTGATATGATATCTCATTGAGGCTAGTGTTCAACACTATCTCGGTAAAATGATATTGCTCCGCTACAGGTACTCACGGTTAGCAACAATTTGTTTCCCAAGATACAACGACGATGTCTTAAAATAACAACACTATAAATTTCGAGACCAGTGAACTTTCTCGTAGGTTTTTTGGACTCTGGATGCACAAGATGAGATGAATGCTAATGAACTTTGAATGGATGAACGAATTCAACATCTAGGGGACTTTACTTATACAAGGGAAAA
>JAGFNQ010000738.1:152145-164533 GCA_024364735.1 Boesenbergia rotunda
CGGGGAATTGGAAGAGATTGATATTCAAGGAGAGGAAGGCAACCCGGGAATTGATCTCCAAGTTGCGGCTGATGGACCACCAGACGGCCATGGCAGCCACCTTCCACGTGATGCGGCCGGCATTTCCTCGGCCCCTGTGGCGGGACCACTCGGTGGCAGCGGCAGCCATCTCCCACGCGGACTGGTGCTGCCACTCCAGCTCGTTGTCGCGGCTGAACACGCGGAAGGACTCGATGACGATGATAGCCGTGACGTAGAAGAATTCCTCGAGCTCCAGCGTGATGACGAAGCCGCCGAGGATGACGACGGTGGCCCAGACGAAGGCGAGCGTGCCGATCCTGCTGGCCGACTTCTCCAGTATCGCGAGGTGGAAGGCGAGGACGATGAGCTTCCTCTCCGGCCCCCTATCGGTCGCGCCGCGGACGCGGGGCGGACTCGGCATCGGCTCGCTGTTGGCTTCCGAGCGAACCTCGTACACGTCGTTCGGCTGGCCGCTGGAGTTGCTGCTTCTGCCGTTGCTGCTTCCACGGAGGTCTTCTGTCTTTCTTGCCTTGCTGCTTCCGGCTCAGATCAATCGTCGACAAGCTTCGGCTGACATAGGAAGAGCAAGAGAAGACCATGCACATCGGCGATCCGACAACGAAAAATAAAAAACGAAAGAAAACTCGACGGAGTCGTGGCTCTTCTCCCGGGCGCTTTATATGGCGCCGGATCCTCTGTCCCCGAACATGCTCTTGTCCCAGGGTCTTGTTCGTCGACAAGTCGTCTAATCGACGATCAGACACTACTAATAATTTTTAATCGACGTCCCGAATAAGACAATATCGTCGGAGAACGGTGAATCGGTCGGAAACGTCGCATTGCAATCTCATCGGATTCAACGGTAAATACGACAACATGTGAGAATCCGGGAAATTTGAGGGTTAAAAGGCAAAACTTTCGAAATTAAGGGCCTGGTTGGGATTTCGAAAAGCTGATTGGGTTTTTCTGCAAAAAGCCACCACTTATTAACTCGTTTCCCCCTATTTCGAGTGACCTAGCTGCAACTTTTGCGATTCCTTCCTCTCCTTCTTCGCTTTCCCGCCGCAGCCAGCCGAGAGAGAGACGAACCACTTCATCTCTTCTCCCCGCTCGGGCGCAGCCACAGCCTCTCGCCCGTGCCCTAGCCGCAAGCAGCCAACCCGGCGTCGCCTCCCTCTCCTCTTCTCTTCCACTCGCCGCGTACTTCTCGGTCGATCGAAGCCACCCTGATCTCTCCCACTCTGGTTTCGACATCAGCCAGAAGAGACGGCGTCTCTTCCCTTCTCCGGTCGCCGTAGCTAAGCTCTAGTCCGATCCCCTCTTTTTCCATTCTTTAGCGAGCCCTAATCACAGGGGAATCCCATCTGCCGACCATTGGATTCAACTCCTCACTCAAGAATCGGTGGAATTCGAGAATAGGAGTTGGTGCTCGACATCTGAGGTAAGCTCTTCTCTGATCTCGATTCTTGCTTGGCTCAAGGTTGGCCGATCGCTGATTGGAGCTTCCATCAATAGGTATTGGTTTCACGGAAGCAAGGCTTGAGATCGTCCCTACGAGGTCTGCTTCGTTGCGTCGGTTGATTAGTTTGCTTCGAATTTGAATCCTGGTTTTCGATCTGTTTCGTGCTGATCTAAATCGAAACACTGGGTTAAAGGTATGCGATTAATGGAATGATTAATTAGGTTTCATGATTAGTAATTAGAATTGATACAGGATTGAGAATTGGGATTATCGGATGAATGTTTGATGTTATGGCTGTGAGATGAATCGTTTGATGTAGTTGTTGGTATTAGATCATGAATTGGGATTAATTAGTCTAATTAATCTCCAATTAATTTAGATGGTATGATGGTTAGGAAGTTAGGGTTTAATTTGGGAATAATAAATTGTGATTAACCCTAATTAATTAAAGGGGAGTTTAATTAGGATTAATGGGTTAGGATTAATCTTAATTAAATTAGAAGTTATATTCAGCTAAATGATTGTGTATTTGATGCAGAGTGTTGAGTGTCGCGGCTATCTTCGTCGCGGCTATTATTTCTAGACGGGGGGTTCTCGACGCCTGGACTTCTTCATATCGAGGCGGGTACCTCTTTTATGCATAGTTAGACATAGTTAGCAGTAGGGATATCTGATATCTGTATCTCTGTGCTCTTGCTCCGGTAGTTGTATCCGTTAGCTTTACTGCTTACTATATCTGTATGGATTGATGATGCACAGTTTACCTTATACCTTACGCTAGGATTTAGGTATTGGTGCATACCGGTTATATGGACTACTGCATATCATGTAGATGACAGCAGGGATAGATAGTGGATGATGCATGGGATAGTGACACGCATCATTATTGCACGTAGCATAGGGGACGGCCTTTGACTCCCTGGAGGTTGAGATGGCCGTCGTACTTGCTACTCGTGTAGAGGCATATGTAGGCGACCTTTGACTCCCCTAGTGGTTGAGATGGGCCGTCAGACCTGCCACATGACCTGTCGTGTAGCCCCGTTGGCGGACCCGGCGCTGCAACAGGTCCCCTACCTATCCGATGATAGCAGGGACGTTAGAGCGTTACTCCACCCGATGGTGGGGTACGTTTATGGTCTCCGACCCTACCCATTCGGTCTCGCGTGTACCGCCTCATAGACCGTTCTGTTCGTGCAGGGAAGACCAGGTCAGAGCCCTACCCACTCGGTTCGCGTGCACTGCGACCTACACCGACTGGCGTCAGGGGTGGCCCATGTTGCATCATGAGCATGCTCTGCATCTCTGCACTTGGTTGTGTTTGCTGCAAATGATTGTTGCACTTGGTTGACATGCATACTACCGGGTTTGGATTGACGCAGGTAGGTATGTAGTTTTTTTACTGCTTATAGTTCAGTTCTGCATTTCTTTTTACTACAGTTATCTTCAGTATTGTAGTAGATAGATAGACGATGACTTACTGCTACTATTTCTTCCTATGCACATTAGACGGTATTCGCTGAGTTCTTAGGACTCACCCCGTTGGCTATGTTTTTCTCTTATCAGGATGATCGTCTGGATGGTTCAGCAGCCTGTCCCAGTTCATGTGTCTCCGAGACGATTTCCGCGTATCTTTTGGTTGTGGTACATGTTGGTACCCTTTTCTTTTATTCATTGTATTTCTTTTCTTTTCCGCTGATGGTATGTTATACTCTTTTGTGTCGTGTATTGTTACGGCAGTATAGTTGTACTTTTGTGTGCCATGGAGGTTTCGATTCGGTTTTTGGTTTTGTCTTAAGTCGTACCGGTACGCAGTCTTGTCGTCGTTTTTGTTTTATCGTATTACAGTCGCTGGTTTCAGCCCTATAGGCTGGGGTACAAGCAGGCTGAGGTAGTTGTGGTGGTCTGGTTGTTTTGAATTGTCTGTCGAGACGAGGGAGTAGCTGTCCGGTCAGTATCGGACGAGCGGCACCTCGGGGCGTGACACAACATCACAATTACGGCAATACCTGACGGATTCACCGTATCCCTAGAGTATAATTTTGTTCGATACGGCAGCCGGAGGCCGCCGATGATGTCCGATCGTTGATCGCACGGCTCATCGATGATCATCGACGAGCGGGACAGATGGACAGAGGCCGGATTCGGGACAGAGGATCCGGCCTCGCTTTTAAGAATGATAAATAATGATAAGTCATAGGTCTTTTTATATGTTTTTTTCCTCATCACAACTACTTTTTTGCCCATTTATATAGTTGAGTAATTAATATGAAAGTTGACTATTTCATTTTAATAGTTTCAGTAGATGTATAAATAGATTATTAAAACAACCAAATAAATTTAAATAGTTTATGTGTTACGACTAATTAATAAACCTCACCGACTGCTCTCGCAATTTTTTTTTTCATATTCGAGATTTTGAGTTGTTCACAATGTCAATGAGATCGATTTCGTATTTGCGGTGGCTCAGCTAAAATTTTGGTGTTTGTATTCTATTAGAGCAGATCATTTTTGCCCTTCTTTCATCGATTTAATTTTCAAATTAGATGCTACAAATTTTGTAAATTTTATGTAGGAGATGAAGTTTCAGAATTTGAGATATAAAAACGAAACTCCTAAGTTTAGATACAAGTGATAATTTTAAAAAATTAGGATTGAAGATGAAATTAAGATTTGAATTAATTTCATAAGGCATTATTGAGTTATATATTCGCATTAAATAATATGTAGGTATAATAAAAAAAATATTTAAAATGTCACCAAAATATTTGTCCACAGTTTTAAAAAGAAAAATTAAACGAAGGAAGGAGATATTAACTTAAAAGTCAAGTCGATAATATTAATAAATATTTTATTGAAAGTGTCGATTTCGGAGTTGCTGTCGGGAGGATGCAAACTGATATGATATCTCATCGAAGCTAATGTTTAATATTATCTCCGTAAAACGATATTGCACCGCTAGAAGTGCTCACAGTTAGCAGTAATTTGTTTCCCAAGATACAACGACAATGTCTCGAAATAATAACTGTTAAATCCGACACTTTTAGTTAGGTCCCGAAAATTTTTGGAGAATTACCGGATAGGTTCCGGGGCTTCCGAAGCCTTGGACTTAAATTAGGGACTAAACTGTAATAAAAACAAATGGATACAGGGGTTTAAAGGGTGAGAAATTAAGACCTAGGGGCAGTCTTGCAATTAGATGGAAGTTTGCTAGACTAAATTGCAAAAAGGCCAAAATAAAAGCCGGTTAGGGCTGGGTTTGCCGCATCCCGCTCCACAGCCGCTTCTCCTCTCGCCCCCGATG
Source organism: Boesenbergia rotunda (assembly GCA_024364735.1). Classification (NCBI taxonomy): domain Eukaryota; kingdom Viridiplantae; phylum Streptophyta; class Magnoliopsida; order Zingiberales; family Zingiberaceae; genus Boesenbergia; species Boesenbergia rotunda. Next base: position 156,930 of record JAGFNQ010000738.1, read on the forward strand.
CCCTAGCCGCGATTCTCCCGATCGAGCGCCGCCGTCTTCTCCACACGAAGCCGGCAAGCTCAAGGCCGACGGTTCCTCCTCCTTTTTCGGCCGCGCACACTTGACGCAAGCCCTAACCACCGCCGGTTGCTTCTTTGCGTGCCGCAGCCACCTTTGGGAGATCACCTCCTTGTTCTACTCCGATTGCACGGAGTTTGATCCATCTTCCTCTCCTCCACGTTCCCTGCGATTGAGATTGAGAGTCGCCGCCTTTGTTGAGCCTCTACTGCTCTTCTTCACGTGAAGCCGAGGGATTCCCAGTTGCTCCTTTGGATCACAGCGGGTTGGGGTCGCGAATCGCAGGTAAGGATTATCATCTAGGTTAAACTTGGATGAGTTCTAGAGTTGGATTCGATAGTTTGAATCGATCAAATTGGTTTTGGTGGTAAGCTTGATTGAGGATTGATAATTGGATTTGCTGTAGAATTCTTCCGGCGCTGCCAACTTGGTTAATCAGAGGATTGGTACATTGCATTCGTGCCACTTCACCTAGTAAGTGTTTGTGTTCTTTGTGTTGTGATCGATTTGTGGAACTTCACCTTGATGTGTTGTAGTTGGTGTAATTGCGTTCTGTTTCGGTTAGGTTTATCTTGGGCTGCCGTGAGGTACTCTGGAATTCGAGGTGCTTAAGATGTTAAAAAAAAGAAAACATCAAGAACCATTGAAGTTGGTTTAAGGTAAAGTCTAAATTGAGATTAAAAGCTCATAACCTAAATGTGCTAAAGTTAATGGGAATTTAATCTAGAAGGAACCAAATTCTAGTTACACAGAGTAATTAGAAACCTTTCATTTAATTAAAGGGAATTAAATAGAAAGAAATGGATTTGGTTAACCCTAGAACGGATTAGGGATTAGTTAGCTAATTATCTTTATTTGTAATAGCTAATTAAATCTATCCCCTGATACAGGGACTTGATTTACTTTACGGTTGCGGATTATATTGGACGGGTGATTCTCCCCTTTCGATACCGACTACTACTCTTGGAGGCGGGTACCCTTTGACTTATCTTTTAGATATTGTCATCTTGTTATGCATAGTCTGTTATAGATAGCAATAAGATCATACGCTATCCCTGTTTATTATGCCTGTTCTGGATACTTGTTATTTATCCCTGGTTATTATGCCTGTTCTGGATACTCGTTAGTTATCCCTGGGTTATTATGCCTGTCTTGGATACTTGTTAGTTATCCCTGGTTATTATGCCTGTCCCTGGTTATTATGCCTGTCTTGGATACTTGTTAGTTATCCCTGGTTAGTATGCCTATTCTGGATACTTGTTGACTCCCTGTTTATTATGCCTGTCCTAGATACTTGTGGTTTATCGCTGAGTTATTATGCTGTTAGTTCCATACAGTATCAGGTAGTGTCATATCTATATGTATGCTTAGAGATCGTGATGTATCTCCTGCCTTTGACCTTGAGGGATCTGTAGTTTTCGGCCAGTATACCTTGTAGGTTAACTGTATTTCCTGTTATAGGATTTCAGACTGAGACCTAGTATACTGAGGACTTGGGAGGGAGGTATGTGTATCTATCATACACCATCCTTGCATTGTTGGCATGCCGGCGATCAGCGACTCCCTTGTGGTTGAGCCTATCGTCTTCCGGTACATGATATGCGCACACGGCCACTCATGGGTTAGTGGATACCGTAGGATGTGTGCATTTGCTCTGTACTGCTCCGCTCGACCGCTCAGGGGTAGTGGCTTCGGAGCGTGGTAGCAGGCGGAGATCCCTTCTCTTCCCATAGACCAGAGGAGATGAGAGCGACGCTCCCTCATATATACATGGGGTAGGGGGGCGGTCCCCCGACAGCATCCTGTCCACTCGGTCACTCAGGAGCAGTGATGGCAGAGTGCGTACAGTGTCACAGCTCTACCCACTCGGCCGACACAGTATCGCCTGTCTCGGTGGCTTGACTGGAGTTAGGGGGTGACCATGGCATTGCACCATGTGCATATTTTGCATCGTGCATTGATTGCTGCATTTATTTGCTGCACTTGTTTGACATGCATATACTGGATACCTGTATACCTTGGAATATATGTTATACTTGTTCCCTAGGGACTTATGTCACCCTTTGCAGGATAGATGGATTCTGGTATGTATCTTTATTCAGTATCTTCGGTATACCTTTTCCTATTGTTCATATGAGGTTGTATCAGCGTAGACTTCTATTGTTATTATAACATACTATGCATATCTACTGGGTATTCGCTGAGTTTATGGACTCACACCGTTGCCATATGATTTTATTTCAGGTTGATGCCTGCCAGGAGATCCCTAGCAGCCAGTCCCCAGCTCCAGAGGAGCTCCGCTTGGTTTTATTTTATGTTTGTTGTGCTTATGGACCCTGTAGTATTTCCTATGCTTCCGTTGTGGTGTTTCGAACATGTATTCATGTTTAATTCGATGGTATTGTACTTTTGAGTCCTATGTTGGACTTCGTGGAGTTTTGGCTTTGTTCCTGCCCCCTGGCAGCTCAGGTGAGATCGTATTTTGGTTTTACGATAGTTATAGTCATATAATTGTTATTTCTGTATGGATTTGAGGCCTGAGGCCATTTAACTGCGTGGTTGTGATATATTTGTCTGTGTGTATGTGTAAATTGTCCGCCGGACAGGGGAGGTGCTGTCCGATTTTATATTGGATCAGCGGCTCCTGGGTCTCGGGGCGTGACAATAACACTATAAATTTCGAGACCAATGAACATTCTCGTAGGCTTTTTGGACTCTTGAACAAGATGAGATGAATGCTATTGAACTTTGAATGGATGAATGAATTCAGCATCTAGAGAGGTACCCTTTCGTGAGTGGGTGTGACCTTTGGTTTAGGATTAATCTGGGTCGTTCGATCTAGAGGGTTGTAACCCTTCAGATAGCCCTTTGATCTCAACCATCAGATTTAGATGGTTGTAACCCTTCATATCCCTATTTAATCTCAACCGCCAGATTCGATCTAACGATTCAGATCAAGTCTCTTTCTACTTCTTTCTATATCAATTTTAGGCTAACTTTAAATAATTAATTTATCATTCACTCGTAATCGATTTTGAGCAAATTAATAATCTAAATTCATCTACGCGAAACATAGATTTCATTTTTGAAGTCAATTCTGGCTTTCATCGATTGATGGCATCTCAATTTTCTTTTGCAAAAATCATATTTGATTTTTTTTAAGACCCAAATATCCAACAAGTTTGACACCGAAAGGCACCTATGAAGATCTTTGGAGATTTTAACATTAATGCGGTGAGATGTCTTGATAAGGTGAGGGCTGTCAGTGGCATCTATAAGAGGGGTCCCCTCCTCCACTCGCAGGTAAGTGTTCTCGTCCAATTTCATCTTTCGTCTCTCCTTTTTTTCTCCGTCAATATTCTAATTTAACCGTCGGAGTGTCTACGTCGGAGATCTCCTAACCCACCTCTAATGATCCTTTTTCCTTCGCAGATTCGCTGGAGCGCTCCGCGGATCCCTCGCTAGCCGACCAGCCACTAGATAGAAGAAGAATTATTTTGTAATAAATGGAAAATAAGAAGGATAAGATGTACTTTGACCCGCCCAACTGTTTCTGTCTCCCCACCTAAAATTAGTTTTTTTTTCCTCTAATAAAAGCCAAATACTGATCCTTTCCTGAGTTGTGTACAACTGTATCAGTTCTGTAGAGTTATGCCTTTTATATGTTTTTTTATGACAGTCTCAACTGTTTCTGTTTGACAAATTCATATGAAAATAGACGAATTTATTTTAATGCTTTTTAATAAAAATCTACATAGATGTTGAAAGCGATGCAATGTCGGTACGCTTACTTTATTAATCAGATATTTATAAATTAATTTTTAACTACAGATTAATTTTGATCAATAGGAAAATCATTTTAAAATATTGACTATGGAGCGATACATTGTTTAAGATTTTGAATTTTATCATCTTTAAAATTTCTTAAAATCAGATTAATCTGATTAATCAACTTTAAAATTAATCGATTTTAAAAGTTAGATATATAAATTTAAAAAGAATAATAATGAAAACAATCTAAATCAAGTTATTTTCTTTACAAGTAATGGTACGTATCAAAATAAGATCAAAGTATAATATCCATGAAATAATGTAAGATCAAAACACACTCTAACGTCCGGTAAATATGAATTTGCATACTGATAGGGTTGAATAGCTCGTGGTGGGCACATTGGATGAAAAAGTTGCATGACACGATATGACGAGTCTGGGCGACTCTCCTTTCAGAGATCCAGGACCCCTCTCGGGATACATATCCTGGAAAATCAAAGTATAAAACCCCACCCGGGATCACCCCTGGAGGTCGGGGCCCGAGACCATCTTGGGTAAGCGGAGCGACCGTGATCACTCAGGCCAAAAGACCCCGAGACCACCTCGGGGAAGTGGAACCCGAGCTACCTTCGACTTCAAATAACGATCCCCCTTTCTTCGCGGATCTATGGATAAGCATCCCCGCTAAATCGGAGTCATCACGACTCTTAAATATCGCAACGGGTCGAAACGTAATAACGACGAAAATCGTTTCAAAGGCTATCCAGTAACCGCCGAAAGAGGAACAGGACGTGGCATAAATCGTGGGACGTGGCAAGGCAGTGGAGATGAGTATAAAAGGTACCCCAACCCCTCTGGTACCGGGGAGGGGGGCGCATTCTCTACGACTCATACTCTTTTCTGTCTTATATCTTTCTCGCACGAGACACTGACTTGAGCGTCGGAGTGGGCTCAACCAGACAACATCCGACGTGTTCCCCTAACGCTCGTGTTGATCTCGCAGGGCATGGGGTTCCTTCCCTCAACATCGACCTCCACGTGAGTTGAACCCCGGTGACTGGCTGTCGACGTCGACTTCTTTCGGAACAAATTTGGCATCGTCTGTGGGAAATCAGCAAAGCGCCTGAAGGAGCACCGATGGCAGGACCGGAGGGACAACCCATTGTCCTTACAAGGGAAGAACTCGATCGCTTGGTGGCCAACGCCATCAAAGAAGCGCTCGAGCAACACCAAGTTGAACAAGCATGCAGCCTCGCAGCAAGGGGCTCTTGCGAGAAAGGAGATCCCTAGAGTCTCTGTATCGCACTCACGGAGATCTGTCACACCAGGGGGACAACGAGACGAGGCAGCCGCGGGTCCCCGGAGAGACTCTCCGGGGATATCGAGAAGGCCCACTCGGTAGACTCCAGCGCGCAGAGACACGAGGAAGGACAGGGGAAAAGGGAGGAGCCTAAGGCCTCCCATAAAGTCCCCTCTACTCCCTTCTTATCGGAGATTGTTGAAGACCCCATGCCGAAGTAGTTTCGTGGCCCTGGGATCCCCGATTATGACAGAAAGACGGATCCGGAGGATCACGTCTGTAAGTTCGAGAACGCAGCACTCTTGCACCAATACACTGACGCAAGGGCTCTCGATGTGCCAAGTGCAATGTCAGAAATCCTCGTCAGTGCCTGTACCCAAGGGCTCTCGATGATCTGCTGGGCGTTCGGTCAAGCACGTCAACGTGGAGGAGGTGCAATTCGCCCGACGCAAGGAACCAACCGGGGTCCCCCCTCAAGCCGTCACCCGGTCCGAGAGGAGGGAACCCCCAATACCAGCCCGAGGAAAAGATCTTCACCTGGGGAAGGACCAGTGAGCTGGAAGCGAAAGCTGGTCGAGACAGTGGACACCGAGCAGCCAAAGCCACTGATGAACTACTGCGGTTTCCATGGCAGTACGACGTATTCCGCCGAGGAGTGTCATGCCTTGAAGAAAAAACTAAGTAAGGAGGCAGACACTAAACCACGGAGGAAATGGAAGAAGATGGGGTATCGCCGGAATTCCCCTCGGCGAAGCTCTTCTCCCCGACAACGCCTGTTGATGGAAAGCGAGACCCGACATCGGTCTCGATCGCGGTTAAGGGGAAGAAGTCGGGGGCCTGCATCCCGCAGGTTTCCCTCCGTGGAAAGAGACCCCAGGAAGGGAAAGGCCCCTGCACGCGGCCCGCCCTCAGGGCATGTGGGAGTAATCTCCGGAGGACCCACCGGAGGAGATTCCCATCGGGCAAGGAAGTCCAACACCCGGCGTCTGGAGAATTATGCAATTTGGACGAGCCGGAGCTAGGGTCACAACCCTACGATCTTGTTCGGCCCCGAAGACTTGGAGGAGGTGGAAGCTCCCCATGAAGACGCCCTGGTGATCCTTGCCCTCATCACCAGCTATGAGGTCAAGCACTTCTTCGTGGATACAGGAAGTTCCATGAACATCTTGTACAAAGCTGCTCTGGATCAGATGTAGATCGACGAGGATGAACTACTTCTGGTTTCGACCCCGCTATTCGGCTTCACCAGGTATCGAGTACAGTCGATAGGGCAAATAGCCCTATCGCTATCATTGGGTAGAGACGTGCTCAAGAGAACTAGGAGGACACCTTTCTTGATCGTGAACGCTCCCTCATCCTACAACGCCATTTTGGGCCGCCCGGCACTCAGTGTCGTCCAGGCGGTGGTCTCTGTCTATCTCCAGAAGATAAAATTTCCGGTGGGCGACTGAGTGGCTGAAGTCAAAGGGGATTAACTGGTGTCTCAGCGATGCTACAATGGGGAAGTCAGATCGGAGTCCCGAAAAAACCCGAGGGTGCAGGAAGACTAACTAGAGGAAGCGGTCATTCACAGGAGGGCAGGAACCCAAGGGCTCCCAAAGCTAGAACCGGCCAACTGTCTCCAATCCGATCACCCCCAGTAAGAGGTGTGTCACATACTATGTACTTGCCTATGTGTTCTTGCTGTCTTGCAGTGAATTCATGAAAAAAAGGAACATGACATCGCACAAGAACCAGTATGTCAAACAAAACCCCCCTGTGTAATAAGTCTCTGCGCCTGAAGTGCGGAGATAACTGCTATGCCGTCATCCAGGATGCCAAGGAATTTCTACGAGGGTTGGTCTGGAGGTTGGAAAGTGACCACCCTTGAATGCAGTCAATGGTGGCATGCGATGCCGTGAGCCAGTCCATGCACAGAATGATGTCGAACTCTATCATATCCAGCACAGATAGGTCCACGGTAAATCAGTCTGTTCCAGATTCTAGAGAGGATTGGAGCTGTAGCTTATCGCCTAGCACTTCCACCGTCTTTGACCGGCATCCACGATGTGTTCCATGTATCTATGCTGAGAGGTTATGCGCCAGATTCCACACACATCTTATCTGAGGTGTCTGTTCCGCTCCAGCCGACGCTGCTTATGAGGAGATACCTGTACAGATTTTGGGATTCCGGGAGCGTCAGCTACGGAACAAGACGATCCGGCTGGTCAGGGGCGGATGGCAGCATCACTCGGATGCAGAGGCTACTTGGGAGCTCGAGGACACTATCCGAGCTCGATATCCCCATTTATTCGACTGAGGTATGCACTGTTAGTGCATTTCAGCATGCGTATTTCATATATACTGCGGTTAGTATCTACTATTAGCAATGACAAATTTGGGGACCAAATTTTAATTAGTAAAGGAGAATGTTAGCATTTAGAAAAAACTTGAGGGCTTCTATGAGAATTATCAAATGGGGAGGGTCATCCTGCAA
>JAGFNQ010000738.1:166932-184587 GCA_024364735.1 Boesenbergia rotunda
ACCTCAGAAATTATTCTGAAACCCTTCAGCAGCTCTAATGAATCGTGCCTCATTCCCTTCACCTGTTGGGACCGGGTGCATGTTGACATGGATACGGGTTCGTAATTTTAAAATTTAATTACGTGCAACGGAAGATTTAGCACAAATAATTTCTCAAATTATTTTAACCATGTATCTAGCATGCAACCTTATGTTGTGGAGATTTGATCATACATTTAAAATTTTGCAGAAAGTAAACTAATTTACTTAATACCTCGCGTAACTCGTAGAAAGGGACGAGATCCAACCGTAGCATCCCTTGGAAGCTCCGCCTCTATTCACGTCCACGCCGAGTTCTCTTCGGGATGACTTCGCAAAGCCACAAGTTTCGTGCTGACAAGAACTACTAGATTCTCCAAAGGCACGACTAGAATATCAAGAGAGAGAGATGAAAAACTAATCACCTAACGAAAAACAGAATCAAGATTCCGGGAGGAAGGAAGGAGTTGCGACCCACTTCTTCTTCTTCTTCGGCACCTTCTTGGTGGAGGTGGCTTACGGCAACCCTAGGGGAGCCCTCTAGGGCCGGCGCCTACTAGAGAAGGGAGATGGAGAGAAGGAGAGGAAGAGAGGCTAGGCAAGAATCCTTGATCTTATGAATTGATTTCCAAGCCTTGCCTTTGCACCTTTATATAGTAGCCTCTTTATCGCCAAGTCTCCTTTTAATGGAATAAATTTTTCATAAGAAATTTATCTTATAAATTTTTCTATGAATTATTCCGTTATGCCAAGTTTTTATTATAACTTAATTTATAATAAAAACAACCATGTCTCCCCTTTTTATTATGGAATAAAATTTTACAAGAAATTTGTTATATAAATTTTTCTTATCATGGAAAAATTAATTCATAATTGATTTTATAAAATAAACCAATCCATGGTTCATTTTAATTTCCATAAAAAGAATAAATTTCTATAAATTTCTTTATATAAATTTCTTTATCCATAATTTTATAAAACAAATCACGCTCGATTTATTTTATAATTTAAACCAAACAATTTGGTTTCCCTTTTATTGTGGCCGGCCAAACCAAAGAGGGTGGGAACCCTCTTTGGCCGGCCAAATCCAAGCCGTCACCTTACGAATTAAACTCATTTAATTCGTCCAATAAGCCTTCAAAAGACTTAACCATTTTAAGCTTCCGATGCGTCTCTGATAAATTCAGATTCGACTTATCTCTCTTGATCGTAAAATCTAATTTTCAACTCGTTTTAAATCCCTCGGATTACTCGTAGTGCGTGTGACTAAATAGGCTTTCGATTTATGTTGGCCGTCTATAATCAACCAATTATAGAACGATCATGAGTGACACCTAGTAGTACATCATGACCCCCAATTAATCGAAAGATCAACGGTTGACCTCAGAAATAATTCTGAAATCCTTCAGCAGCTATAATGAGTTGTGCCTCATTCCCTTCACCATCTTATACCCACTTGGTTTAGGACACGGTCTATGTGTGTCAGTCCCCACTAGGCTGACTACGTCACACCTAGCTCAAGTAATGTCTTTCTCGTCCAACGGATTCTAGTTACTCTCATGTTTCTAAGAGATTCATACTCGGAACATGTGATGCTCTGGCCAGAGGCTTCGAGTAACAATCTGACGATAGGCCTTGGGGTATACATCTCCTCGCAAGGAGTGGTGAATCCTTTGTAGGCTGTTCAAACATCTTCGGGCACTTCGGCTTATACCCAATCATCCTGGGTCCACACCTCCTTGGAGATGCTTGCTTAAGATGTCAAAGTATAAGTCTTTATGACCAAGATGACTTGAACACCGCAAGTCAAAGGAACATCGCACTTAAGCTGCAGTAAGAACTTCATTGACATATCTATATGTAGATTACCATATGAAGTTTTACAGCTAGTCACTCCAATGAACTAGTTCCCTTAACTAGCATTCATGTTTATCTCCGGACATCCCAATGTCACCAGCCAGTGAGAATCAGCTGATTAGAGAATAACCCATGCTAGTCTCAACAGAATTGATAGTGTCCGTGTTTATCAATTCATCAACCAGGGACAATTTCAATACTTCACAATTGCACATGTAGAGATAATCACTAGTTGTGAATTCATCACAAATTCTCTCATGCTGTGAATTGTATTGCAGACATTCAGTAAATGAGTTTAAGATCTCAATCAAATACACGAACATGTATACTCAAATAGTGAATATTCATTTATTAAAGTAAATGATTACAATCATGAGGCGATTGCCTTAGGACACTTCTATCATATTACTAACAAACTCCCACTTGGCCTAATGCCAATCGCTACGGTATCCAATACCACAGGCTCTAACATGACCCTCAAACTTGCATTGAGGCAAGACCTTAGTTAAAGGATCCGCAAAATTCCTTTTAGTGGGAATTTTCTCAATTTGTACATCATTCCTACTTATAATCTCTCTGATCAGATGATAGCGGCGAAGCACGTGTTTGGATCACTGATGAGACCTTGGTTCCTTTGCTTGTGCAATAGCTCCATTGTTGTCGCAGTAAACCGGCACTGCTTCATCAATGGTTGGAACCACACCAAGTTCTGAGACAAACTTCTTGATCCAGATTGCTTCTTTTGCTGCTTCCGAAGCCGCAATGTATTCCGCTTCCGTGGTAGAATCCGCTACAGTGTCTTGCTTGAAACTCATCCAACTTATTGCGCCTCCATTCAAAGTAAATACGTATCCAGACTGAGATTTGGCGTCATCCTTATCTGTCTGGAAACTGGCATCTGTATACCCACGTATTACCATATCTCCTTCTCCATATATTAGGAACACATCCTTAGTTCTTCTTAAGTACATAAGGATTGTCTTGACAGCCGCCCAATGATCCATTCCTGGATCAGACTGGTATCTGCTCGTGACGCTCAGAGCATACGATACATCGGGCCTAGTACATAACATAGTATACATGATAGATCCTATCACGGATGCATAAGGAATCTTATTCATGCAAATCCTCTCGTCTTCTGTGCGCGGACACATAGACTTTGAAAGGTTGATCCCATGCATGATGAAAAGGTAACCTTTCTTGGATTCCGACATGCTAAACCTTTTTAGCACTCGCTCTATATATGTAGACTGCGAAAGACCAAGCAACCGTTTTGATCTATCTCTATAGATTCTAATCCCAAGGATATAGGTTGCTTCTCCCAGGTCTTTCATGGAGAAAGTTTTGGACAACCAAATTTTAACCGACTGTAAGACTGATATATCATTTCCTATAAGTAATATGTCATCGACATATAATACTAAGAATACGACTGCACTCCCACTAACCTTCTTGTACACACAAGGTTCGTCAGGATTTTGTGAGAAATCAAACTCTTTGATTGTCTCATCAAAACGAATGTTCCAGCTCCTGGATGCTTGCTTCAGTCCATATATGGATCGTCGAAGCTTGCATATTTTGGTTTTGTCAACCGATGTGAAACCTTCAGGTTGTATCATGTATACATCCTCAAGCAGGTTTCCATTAAGGAAAGCTGTTTTCACATCCATTTGCCATATCTCATAATCATAATGAGCTGCTATGGCCAGGAGAATCCGAATGGATTTAAGCATAGCTACTGGCGAATAGGTTTCGTCATAATCAATTCCTTATTTCTGATGATATCCCTTTGCCACTAATCTAGCCTTAAAGGTAACAACATTACCTTCCATGCCTGTTTTCTTTTTGAAAACCCACTTGCACCCTATGAGCTTAATCCCTTCAGGTGGGTTAACCAAGTCCCATACTTGGTTTTCGTACATGGAATCCATTTCCGACTTCATGGCTTCAAGCCATTTGACGCTTTCTGAACTTTTCAGAGCATCTTCATAACTGATAGGTTCGTCATCGCTTATGAGTAATACGTTGTTCGATTCACTTATGAGAAATCCGTATCTCTCTGGAATATTGCGTGTCCTATCAGACCTACGAAGAGGTGGTATTGTTTTAGGTTCAACTGATAGCTCATCATTATGAGTTATTGGTTGTGGGTCTAGACTAGGTGTCTCTGTAATGTCTATTGGAGTTTCTTGAGCTTCATCAAGTTCAATGCCACTCCCACTGTTTTCTTGTAAAAGAAATTCTTTTTCCAGAAATACAGCATGCCTTGAAACAAACACCTTTTGTTCCAAGGGATGATAGAATTGGTAACCCTTTGTTTCCTTAGGGTATCCAATAAATAGACATTTATCAGACTTAGCATCCAATTTGTCTGATACAGTCCGCTTCACATAAGCAGGACAACCCCATATCATAAGGTGAGTTAAGTGAGGTTTCTTACTATTCCACGTCTCATATGGAGTAGTAGAGACTACCTTGGTCGGGACTCTGTTTAGCAAGTAAACAGTTGTCTTAAGTGCATAGCCCCAAAAGGATTTTGGAAGAGTTGCATGATTCATCATGGATCTAACCATGTCCATCAAGGTTCAGTTACGCCTCTCAGATACACCATTATGCTGTGGTGTATATGGCGGAGTCCATTGAGACAATATCCCATTATCCCTAAGATAATCTTGAAACTCTTGACTTAAGTATTCACCACCCCGATCGGATCGAAGTATCTTAATACTTTTGCCAAGCTGTTTCTCTACTTTATTTCTGAACTCTTTGAATTTCTCAAAAGCTTCAGATTTGTGTTTCATCAAGAACACATACCCGAATCGTGAGTGATCATCGATAAAGGTAATGAAGTAGCTATAGACTCCTTGTGCAAGAGTTGACATTGGTCCACATACATCAGTATGTATTAGACCAAGCAATTCTCGCACTGGATTACCTTTTCTGGAAAAGGGTAACTTGACCATCTTGCCTTTTAAGCATGATTCGCATATATCAAATGAACCGGGTTCAAATGATTCCAGAATTCCACATCGGTGTAATATGGTCATGTGTTTCTTACTTACATGGCCAAGACGACAATGCCACGTATAGGAGTCTATTCGATTATCTATTCAAGCATGTTTGTTGCTAACTTCGATATTGAAAACGTCACCGGATAAATCTAACATGTAGATACCATTGCACAAAGTTCCAGTCCCATAAAGAACGCCATTTAAAGTTATGTAACAACAATTGTTACTAAAAGTTAAATGATGACCCTTTTCATTCAAACATGAAATAGATATAATGTTCTTTATTAATGAAGGAACAAAATAACAATTATTCAATTCTAAGACACGTCCAATAGGGAGCTTTAGCAAATATGTTCCAATGGCAACAGCAACAATCTTTGCTCCATTTCCAACTCGCAAATTTGCTTCTCCCTTGACGAGTCTTCTTCTATTCCTTAGCCCCTGTATGTCATTACATATATGTGAGCTACACCCAGTATCAAGTACCCAGGTATTTGAGGAAATAGAGTGACATTCAATAACGAAGATACCTGAAGAGGATGGGGGCATCGGATGCCTTCTTCTTCAAGGACTCAAGATAAACCTTGCAGTTTCTTCGCCAGTGACCCTCCTTGCCGCAATGATGGCAAGTGCCTTTTGGTGTCTTTTCAGTCTTTTGGCCTTTTTCTTCTTTCCTTTATTCTGTTCCTTGGACTTCCTCTTAGAACCTTTCTTCGAGGAACCAACTAACAGTACCGTCTTCTGATCCTGCTTCACAGAAGGCTCTACAGTCTTCAGCAGGTTGAACAACTCAGGAAACTGGTCTGGAGTTGCATCTTCAGGAGGACAGTTAGGAAGTTGTTCTTCAAGGACAAGAGCAAGCTTCTCTGCCTTGAGGACTATCCTCAGGTTTCGAAGCCAGTCCATGAAGTTTGGCCCAGTCAGTTTGGCCCGCTTCTTCTTCTTCTTCGGCACCTTCTTGGTGGAGGTGGCTCACGACAACCCTAGGGGAGCCCTCTAGGGCCGACGCCTACTAGAGGAGGGAGAGGGAGAGAAGGAGAGGAAGAGAGGCTAGACAATAATCCTTGATCTCTTGAATTGAATTCCAAGCCTTGCCTTTGTACCTTTATATAGTAGCCTTTTTATCGCCAAGTCTCCTTTTAACGGAATAAATTTTTCATAAGAAATTTATCTTATAAATTTTTTTATGAATTATTCCGTTATGCCAAGTTTTTATTATAACTTAATTTATAATAAAAACAACCATGTCTTCCCTTTTTATTATGGAATAAAATTTTACAAGAAATTTGTTATATAAATTTTTCTTATCATGGAAAAATCAATTCATAATTGATTTTATAAAATAAACCAATCCATGGTTCATTTTAATTTCCATAAAAAGAATAAATTTCTATAAATTTCTTTATATAAATTTCTTTATCCATAATTTTATAAAACAAATCACGCTCGATTTATTTTATAATTTAAACCAAACAATTTGGTTTCCCTTTTATTGTGGCCGGCCAAACCAAAGAGGGTGGGAACCCTCTTTGGCCGGCCAAATCCAAGCCGTCACCTTACGAATTAAACTCATTTAAATCGTCCAATAAGCCTTCAAAAGACTTAGCCATTTTAAGCTTCCGATGCGTCTCTGATAAATTCAGATTCGACTTATCTCTCTTGATCGGAAAATCCAATTTTCAACTCGTTTTAAATCCCTCGGATTACTCGTAGTGCGTGTGACTAAATAGGCTTTCGATTTATGTTGGCCGTCTATAATCAATCAATTATAGAACGATCATGAGTGGCACCTAGTAGTACATCATGACCCCCAATTAATCGAAAGATCAACGGTTGACCTCAGAAATAATTCTGAAATCCTTCAGCAGCTATAATGAGTCGTGCCTCATTCCCTTCACCATCTTATACCCACTTGGTTTAGGACACGGTCTATGTGTGTCAGTCCCCACTAGGCTGACTACGTCACACCTAGCTCAAGTAATGTCTTTCTCGTCCAACGGATTCTAGTTACTCTCATGTTTCTAAGAGATTCATACTCGGAACATGTGATGCTCTGGCCAGAGGCTTCGAGTAACAATCTGACGATAGGCCTTGGGGTATACATCTCCTCGCAAGGAGTGGTGAATCCTTTGTAGACTGTTCAAACATCTTCGGGCACTTCGTCTTATACCCAATCATCCTGGGTCCACACCTCCTTGGAGATGCTTGCTTAAGATGTCAAAGTATAAGTCTTTATGACCAAGATGACTTGAACACCGCAAGTCAAAGGAACATCGCACTTAAGCTGCAGTAAGAACTTCATTGACATATCTCTATATGTAGATTACCATATGAAATTTTACAGCTAGTCACTCCAATGAACTAGTTCCCTTAACTAGCATTCATGTTTATCTCCGGACATCCCAATGTCACCAGCCAGTGAGAATCAGCTGATCAGAGAATAACCCATGCTAGTCTTAACAGAATTGATAGTGTCCGTATTTATCAATTCATCGACTAGGGACAATTTCAATTCTTCACATTTGCACATGTAGAGATAATCACTAGTTGTGAATTAATGACAAATTCTCTCATGCTTTGAATTGTATTGCGGACATTCAGTGAATGAGTTTAAGATCTCAATCAAATACATAAACATGTACACTCAAATAATGAATATTCATTTATTAAAGTAAATGATTACAATCATAAGGCGATTGCCTTAGGACACTTCTCTCATATTACTAACACAGCTGCTCTGCAGCTCACCTGCAACGACCTAGCTACCCCTGACCTCCTCTGGACTCACTGAACTCTCTCCAGTTGAGCCCCAGGTCCCAGGTCATCAGCTTCTCAGCCGTTGCAGCTCGCGCCAGAAGACGTTATTTCCTTCAGACGGGAAACAACCAATCCTGCTGTAGCAAAAGCCTCCGTTTGACTCCCCTTGAGTAAACCTGAGTTACTTGCACACTTAGCAGCTCATTAGACCAGTAAATCAGCAGAGGATCAAGTATCAGAAGATTCAGAACATATATCAGTAGCATAACGACAGAAATCAGAACGCGATCAGAACTCTGATAACGATTTTGAATTAAAGCTGTCAGCTACTGATCGGTCACCGGACCGATCAAAGTGACTCCTGATCAGTCACCAGACCGATCAGGCTGGGTTCAAACCGATTAGGCTCCAGCCTGATCGGTCCCTAGTGAGAAATCATAAATCGCGACTTCTTTGTGACCGATCCCAAGTCGTGGATCAGTCACTAGACCGATCCACCTCTTAGCAACGTGATTTTCCATCTTCTTAGCCCAACCCTCCTGATCGGTCCCCAGTCCGATCAGGGTGTTGCCTGATCGGACTGGTGGTCGATCAAGCCACTCTCTAACCGATCAGGTTCCAGCCTGATCGGTTGTAGTGAGAAGCTCGCGATTCCTGAGATCCCTGGATCGTTCACCAGAACGATCTGAATAGTCTCCCTGATCGGTCACCAGACCGATCAGGAGCCGAACAGAAAGTTTTCCAAAGTCTCTGTATTCTCCCTGATCGGTCACCAGACCGATCAGACATAGCTAGATCGGTCACCAGACCGATCCACGAGGGAACTCCGTGCCAACTTCCCTGATCGATCACCAGACCGATCCAGGCAAGGTCAATACCACTTTGAGTCAAGAGAACGGACCTCCAGCCTTCTCTGACTCGTGCTCAGTTCCCCGGACCAAGACTCCGTGCCCAGTTTCACTCACCGGGACTTCAACCTAGCCCTCCAAGCTAGGACCTGACTTCACTCACCAGGATTTCAATCACCTAGTTTCCCAAGCTAGGACCTGGCCCTCCAAGCCAGGGTTTCATCCAACCTAGCTTCTCAAGCTAGGACCTGGCCCTCCAAGCCAGGGTTTCATCCAACCTAGCTTCCCAAGCTAGGACTTGGCCCTCCAAGCCAGGGTTTCATCCAACCTAGCTTCTCAAGCTAGGACCTGGCCCTCCAAGCCAGGGTTTCATCCAACCTAGCTTCTCAAGCTAGGACCTGGCCCTCTAAGCCAGGGTTTCATCCAACCTAACTTCCCAAGCTAGGACCTGGCCCTCCAAGCCAGGGTTTCATCCAACCTAGCTTCTCAAGCTAAGACCTGGCCCTCCAAACCAGGGTTTCATCCAACCTAACTTCCCAAGCTAGGACCTGGCCTTCCAAGCCAGGGTTTCATCCAACCTAGCTTCCCAAGCTTGGACCTGGCCCTCCAAGTCAGGGCTTCAATCAACCTAGCTTCTCAAGCTAGGACCTAGCCCTCCAAACTAGGGTTTCATCCAACCTAGCTTCTCAAGCTAGGAACTAGCCCTCCAATCCAGGATTTCATCCAACCGGCCTTACTCACCGGGAGTCGTGCCCAGTCCCCGACTAGGACTTAAACCAGACTCATCTTGTTAACCTAAACTAAAATTGATGTCAACACCAAAATAACAATCAGGGTCAGACTGCATCAACAATCTCCCCCTTTTTGTTGTTTGACAACCCGATTTTATGTTTAGGGATTTGAAATCAATTTCTCAAATTTCAGAATCGTAGGAGAATCAGGATCCTCCCCCTACAACAGTTAAGCTTGTAATCATCCTAAACTTAACCAACCGCACTCTCCCCCTTTGTCAAACACCGAAAAGGGTGTAGACTGGTTGTTAAGTTTAAACTCACTCCCCCTCAAACCTAGGGGTTCTCCCAAAACAAAAGGATATGATATAATTTTGAAGGTATATGAACCCATATGATAAATGTAAAGCAAGATAATCCAATCATATGCATCATATGAACATGGAATAAAAATAAAGCAAGAACTAGTAATAAGCATGTAGTAGCAAGACATACATGGAAATAGTCATATAGTCAGATGCAGAACACTACATCAAAGCATAGTCAAAGAACAACACCAAGTCATAACAGTCAAATGCAACACAACTCATGTAAGCAAGATCAGAGTACAATCAGATCAATCCTTAGCAGGGTCGTTGTCAGATGTATCGTCAATAGGTATGATGCTCTCTGGTGCAGTTGTCACGCCCCGAGACCCAGGAGTCGCTGATCCAATAGAAAATCGAGCAGCACCTCCCCTGTCCGACGGACAATTTACACATACATACAATATTCAAATAACTCACACAATATATATTTGGCCTCAGGCCTCAAACTCAAGACATAACCTAACCATAATAATAAGTAAATCATACCTGCCTGCGGACCGGTCCAACTTACGACGAAACAACCAATACAAAAATCCCTTAGGGCACACAACAACACTTCCAAGACATATACAAGTCCAATAAGTAAATATAAAAATAGACACTACTAAGAAAAAAACGAAACTATGTCGTCGCAATGGGTAGGGACTGGCTGCTGGGCTCTTCTGGCGACTCCAAGTATCTCAACCTGAAATAAAAACATATGGCAATGGTGTGAGTCCATAAACTCAGCGGATACCCAAACGGGTATACATAGTAGGTTATACTAACAATAAGAGTCTACGCTAATACAGTCTCATGTGAATCATATACAAGGGTAAACACTGAAGACACTGAATAAAGGTACATACCAGAATCCATCTATCCTGCAGAGGGGTGAAATAAATCCCTATGAAACAAGTATCACATATAATCCAAGATAACCAAGTCTCCAGTATATGCATGTTAATCAAGTGCGGAAATCAAATGCAGCAAACAATGCACGATGCAAAATATGCACATGGTGCAATGACATGTGTCACCCCTGACGCCAGTCAGGCATCGTCCACCTATCATAAATGAACGTCTGCGTGGGTAGGGCTATGACAACTGTACGCACCCTGCTATCACTGCTCCTGAGTGACCGAGTGGACAGGATGCTGGTGGAGGTCTCTCTCCTACCCCAAGCAGTGGGGGAGTCTAGCTCTCATCTTCTCGTGTCTCAGGACGAGAAGGGATCCCTGGCTGCTACCACGCCCGGACCCACCCTCCAAATAGTGGTCGAACGGAGCAATATAGGGCAAATGCACACACTCTATGGTAACCACTACCCGTGAGTGGATGTGTGTGCATATCCTCATGTAACTGACGATGAGCTCAGACTACATAAGAGCCGATGATCGTCAGCATAAAATAATGCAAGGATGGTGCATGACCCAAGCACATATAACAGCCACCAAGTTCTCAACTAACACCTCAGGGTGCTAGGTATAAGTCTGGATCCTATATCATGGGATACAAGTAACCTACTAGGTAAACTAACGAAATAATCAATGATCCATCAATGTCAAATGCGAAGGGAGAATATCACTACATCTATGCCCAAATATATATACGCATAACCACTACTGTGACTGTATGAAGCTAAAAGAGATATAACCTCAGAGATATGCAACAGATATCAAATACAGGAATATTAAGGCAGATATAGCATATAAACTTACTGTTAACTATAACAAACCAAGCATAGCAATATGACAATATCAACAAGATAAGTCAAAGGGTACCCGCCTCCAAGTAGATGCTCGTATCAGAAAAGAGTCTCCCATCCGATAATCAACAATGACACACCCAAATCAATGCCTTGTATCAAAGGTATAATGTTTAGATATAATAACTGGTCATGCTTAGCTAAACAGACTATCCTAATTAATTAGAATCGTTCTAATTATCCTATTTCATTTAATTAATCATAATTAAATGATTAGGCCTTAATTATCCCAAGCCACCCAACATATTGCTACTGATCAAGGCTAACTTCTACTGGCTTATATATATAAAAAAACCCTCAAATTCCCAATAATTAACTGATTGATCCAGTTACTAATCCATCTCATCTTTTAATGGTAATGTTAATGAAAGCTAATAGAATTCCAACCTGTCCAATACAATTCCATTAATCATATGAGTTAATTAGATTAATCATCATTAGCTTAATCCAACCTCTAATCTCATTTCAAATCGTGACAACAAAATCCAAATAAGACAAGACTAGAAATTCCAATTTCAACAACACCATTAAATCCTCAAGTCTACTGCATCATCCTAAATCCAAACAAATAAAGCTACGGACGAAACTCCACTCCATAACACCAATAAGTCCCAAACAAGTTACTGCTCCACATTCTAACCACCACCCTTTCACACTATGGCTTCATTCAAGCCCTATTCTCCCAACCGTGAATCACCTGAACAACAAAGCGAGGAGAACCCAACAACAGGATTAATCCATGATCTAATCCATGTAGGAGGTTTGAAACAAGTCGATCAACGTTTCCCTAAAGCCAAAACCGAAACAAAGTTCACCTCGCAACATTTCTAGTAAAAATGAACAAGCTAATCCATTATCTTGACCCTAGCAAGCAAACCAAGCATAGACAATATCAACCCTAACACCTCCAGCCGATCCACAAACGAAGGGAAATGACTTACCAGATCCATAGATGATTGACCAAGTGTTCTACAGGAAAACAACAATAGAGACGTCGGTAGCTTGTCGACGACGACGCGCTATTTGTCCCAATCCAACCGTAGGAGCTATCATCCAGCGGGGAGGCCCGTAGACGCAGTGGATCCTGCCGACAACCGACCAGGGGAGGCGAGGAGATGAGCTCCTCTGAGCGATCGGGACAAAGGTATCGCAATAGGTTTCTTTGATCGCACGATGGAAGGAGGAGGTGGGGTTTGTGTGGCATCGATGAAGAGACTGTGGCTAGGGCATCGTGGAGGGAGAAGAGAAGAAGAGGGGATCGGGTGCTCGTCTGCGGCCGAGAGGAGAAAAGGAAAGTTTATAAAAGATGGTGATTTTTTTCAGAAAAGTCCCTCAAACTCATGTAATCCAAATCATGCCATTAGGGTAGGGTTTTTTTTAACAGTTTTCACCCTCTAAATTGAGTGATGCACCATAAGTTTCTAAGGTTAAATATTTTATCAACTTAACCCCTTAATTTTAGGTAAATTTACATAAGCCAACTTAATTGAGATTTTCTTTCATGAAACCCTTGATAAGTTTTAAGTTTTACAATAAAGCCCCTTGGGCTGCTCCTGTAGGGCCGAAAACCCTAGACTCTATCCGGAAAAATCTCGAAAAATTTTTTGATCCGGATTTTCGAATCACCGTATTTTACAGCAGTGCTGCTGGAGGGCGCAGCTCCAGAAGATGAAGGCTGGTACGGATGACCAGCGGTTCAAGCGTGCCACTCCTCGTACCATGCCTGCTGCTGTGCATACATCGCAGCAACCCTCGAATCTGTCGCCCGCTGATCAGCCCGCAATCCAGAAATCTCAGTCCTGATCTCCTGCTGCCCAAGCTCGAAAATATGAAGTCCACGCTGGATGGTCTGATCCAGCTCTGCAATCTGCCAGCGAAGGTCTGGATCCGGCTCATAGTAGTCCTCATAGTGGGCGGCTCTTGATGTATGTCCGGAGCTGCGGGTATCTAAGCATGGGCCGCCCTAGGTAACTCCCCCACACCTCTCCTATCCTTCCACCTCAGCCCTTGCGGTCCGATGATAATAGCAGACTGGACCAACGCGCGTCGGCCAAGTCGGCAGTCCTACCGAACCATAGGTACGATCCTGCCCTGTGACACGTCGATACCGTCCGAATGAAGCCAGGCAGTAATGATATGTCCAAACGGCATGTAAACCGTCTGATGGTCGATCTGACTGTAGGTGATGATAGAGAAATATATGGTCGTCACAATGTTAAAATCTAACTGTCGATGCATCCCGTAGAGCATCAAGCAGTGGTATGAGTGAATTTCGGCTAGGGGCTTTGAGGTTATTGGCACAAGACAGTTGGTTATGATTTTGAAGAGGACATAGTCACGTGGGATAAGCTGAGTGCAACAAACGTAGGAAAAGTACCAGCAGGTGCACCGTGACCCCCCGGCCTGGAATGGCCAAAAAATACTCATAGATAGAGTCAGGGGTGACTCCATCAAAAGGGGCCAGTAAAGGATCCGGAAGATAAGGGTAGAGCGGAAAATCATTGTTTGATCGTCGACAAGCAAGAAAATTAGTGAAAGAGGATAAAGTGAAATCGAGGTTGGTTCGGGCAACTCGGGTCCTATACCCCGAACCTTCACCACTGACCATGTTATTATAAAGTTCAAAGACCAAATCAAAATTGATTGGCCGCTCTAGAAAGAGGATAGATCCCAGTTCGTAAAAGTCGATGATCTGTCGCACCGACGGACAATGTTCATAAACAAATGCCCTATCCACAGTACGACAAGGTAAGAGTTTGAAGGTGCAACTATGAAAGAAAAACTCGAAATGAGCATTTTGAAATCTGTTATCACAGGAAGGTTGAGGCCTTTGGGAGGGTCTAGAGGATGAGGAACCTTTTTCCTTTGAACTCCCCTCAGCGGGTTCTTTGCCCTTAGAAGATCTTCTAATGTTTGGAATGAGAGATCACGACAATAGATTGAATGGGCCAAGTCACGACACAAGAAAAAGAATTTGAAGTTTAAGGCATTGATCAAATGAATCATAACAGAAAATGATCAAATGGAATTAGGTTGAATCAATTGAATATGGTTTGATCAATAATAAGGTTTGATAGGGTTAGGCAGTCACGACACACACCAAAATGAACCCCAAAATCAAACATCAAGGTTAGTTCACCGAGTAGTATGATATTTGAAGTAATCAACAAGATGAAAGTAGAAAATTCTTACTTAGGTGCCATTCCTTTAGTGCTTGTTCTGGAATAACACGTCTCAAGAAGTTGGAAGAAGAGACTGCGCAGAGGATGGAGCGGCGCAGAGAACGTGCGCAGGAAGAAGAAACTCACGCGGCCCAAAGATCACAGATACACACAGGGAGCAGATCACGCCAAGCTTCAGCGCAGGAAGAGGAAACGCAAGAGGAAGATGAGGAAGGTTTCACGCAGGTAGAAGACAAAGGTTTCAGCACTAGGGTTGAGGATGAAGAGAATAGAGAGTTAATAGGTTGGTGGACCGGTCCACCAACCGAAATTTATTACGATCGAATGGATCACCGTTCGATCCAGGAACACCCAGACCGATCAGGCTCCATCCTGATCAGTCTGGCTTGGTCCTGATCGGTCGGATGACCGATCAGGCAAGCCCCTGATCGATCTGCTGATCGATTAGAGAGGTAACTGACAGTGAAAGCAAACCGCCTGCTCCAGCGTACACTCGGACCTATCATGCCTCCTGGAACCACACTGCATGCAACGGTGTCTAACGTAGGTCCTCTGATCATGCTGAGAAGTCTGGGAGGAGTCCATCGTCGTATGTCCGGATTTCTGAGACCCAGATGTAGCCCCAGAAATCTCCTGCCCTGGCCGACTCTGCCTGCCTCGCTTCCGCGAGGTCTGCTGTGGCTGAGGCTGAGCTGCATCAGAAACTGGTTGCTTATCCTTTTTCTTGTCCCCGAACAGTCGCTGTCGAGTAGACTCAATGATAAGGGCTCGCTCTAGCGCCTGTCGATACGATGTAATGTCGCAGGTGGACAGCTGAAGCTGAATATTCGAGGCCAGCCCTCGAATAAAATGCATCCTCCGCTCCCCATCGTCTGCGACTAACAGGGGGCAATATTCCGCCAAGCGGTTAAACTCCGCATCATACTCTAATACTGTACGATCCCCCTACTGGAGATGCAGAAACTGCTCACGATGAGTCATCTGATATGCTGCGGGATGGTACTTCTGTCGAAAGGCCGCTCTGAACATATCCCATGTAATCGGCAGCTCGCCAAAGATGGTCTGCTGAGCCGTCCACCAGGTCGTGGCCCGCTCTCGCATGTGGTAGGTCGCCAAGCCAACCTTCTCCCAGTCGGAGCAGGACATATATGAGAAGGTATCCTCCACAGTGCTAAGTCATGATTGGGCTACGCCCGGATCGGTCCCTCCATGGAACAATGTGAACCTGCCCTTCACGGATGCAGCCAATGCTGGAATCCGTGATCTGTCCATGATCCGGCCCTCAGGGGCCGCTGGTACTGCAGGTGGTACGGGTGAGGCGACTGGCTGCATCGCCGGGGGTATTGACTGCGCTGTCTGTCCCGACGCTCCGCATGTCTGCCCCTCCAGTGGTACTGTCTGAGCCGGCAGAGGTGTCGGATGAGTAGGAGCTAACACCGGCTGCAAAGTCTGAATCAACTGCTGTAGCGTCTGTAGTACTAGTTGGATCGGCTGCGATGCTGACTGCTCTGCGGACGGTACCGTAGCGGGTACCACCGGGGGTGCTATGGAAGGAACAACCGGGGTGGCGACAGGAGGCACTATCGGTCCGAGTGTACGCTGGAGCAGGCGGTTTGCTTTCACTGTCAGTTACCCGGACATAGGAGTCGCGATTATGCTCGAAGGGCACAAGATACAGCATCCGGAGTCGCATCACAGGGAGAGCATGGGGGTCCGGCACGAGCACAACGCGCGGGACGGGGGTCACGGACTTCTTCGCGGACTCAGCCGACCGCCCCTCCGCCCGTGCATGTGTACTATATGTTCGGGCAGGGCCCCGAGCATACTTATTCATCAGCGATCCCTCAGCACCCCGTTGTGGAACCGCAGCAGCAGTCTCATACCGGACATCAGCCTGCGATGTATATGGCTCATCAGTCTTCCAGAGTTTCTACACCACAGCCTCCATCGGTACCTGCTTTACCCCCACCGCCACCTGAGACGGGTCGAGTGTATGCACTCACCCGAGAGGAGGCTCAGAGAGCTGGCGGTTCTGTTTTCCGAGGTACCGTTTCCCTTTATGCGCATTCTGCAGAGTTGCTTATTGATACTGGTAGTACCTATTCTTTTATATCACGGCTTTTCTTGAGCAAAGTCTGTAGGTTACCGACGATTAGGGCACAGCCTTTGTCTGTGTCCCTACCTTCCGGAGAGGTATTGGAGGTCACCCAGTAGGCCAAGGGGTGTCCTCTAGATTTTGGTGATGTCATCCTTACCGTGGATCTCTCAGTATTGGATATGATCGAGTTTGACATCATCCTTGGCATGGATTGGCTGACGGCCTCCCATGCTACTGTCGATTGCCATTCGAGGGTGGTCACTTTTCGACCTCCTGGCCAACCCTCGTGGGATTTCCTTGGCATTCGGGATGATGGTATATCAGTCATCACCGCTCTTCAGGCACGGAGGCTTCTGTCACAGGGATGCCGGGGATTTCTGATCTCGTTGATCAGTACAGATGTCAGTAGCAGCCCTCAGATCTCAGATGTTCCTGTGGTCCGAGACTTTTCTGACGTCTTCCCAGATGAGCTACCAGGGTTGCCTCCCAAGAGGCAAGTGGAGTTTTCTATTGACCTGATTCCAGGGACAGGGCCGGCATCAAAGGCTCCGTATCGGATGGCATCGAAGGAACTGGATGAGCTGAAGGTTTAGCTCTAGGAGTTATTGGACAGGGGTTTCATCCGACCCAGTGTCTCTCCATGGGGTTCTCCGGTATTATTTGTGAAGAAGAAAGATGGCTCTATGTGACTCTGCATCGATTATCGGCAGTTGAACGCAGTCACTATTAAGAACAAGTACCCCTTACCTCGGATTGATGATCTGTTTGACCAGTTGAGAGATACATCAGTGTACTCAAAGATAGATCTGCGATCAGGTTATCATCAGCTGAGGGTCAGAGATTCTGATATCCAGAAGACAGCATTTCGTACTCGATACGGGCACTATGAGTTTGTGGTGATGCCATTTGGGCTCACCAACGCGCCTGCAGTGTTCATGGATCTCATGAACCGGGTATTCTTGGAGTACTTAGATCGGTTCGTCATTGTATTTATCGACGACATTTTGGTCTATTCTCGTTCGTCAGAGGAGCACGCTC
>JAGFNQ010000738.1:187790-219564 GCA_024364735.1 Boesenbergia rotunda
CGTAGCTAAGCTCCGTCCGATCCCCTCTTTTTCCATTCTTTAGCGAGCCCTAATCACAGGGGAATCCCATCTGCCGACCATTGGATTCAACTCCTCACTCAAGAATCGGTGGAATTCGAGAATAGGAGTTGGTGCTCGACATCTGAGGTAAGCTTTCTCTGATCTCGATTCTTGCTTGGCTCAAGGTTGGCCGATCGCTGATTGGAGCTTCCATCAATAGGTATTGGTTTCACGGAAGCAAGGCTTGAGATCGTCCCTACGAGGTCTGCTTCGTTGCGTCGGTTGATTAGTTTGCTTCGAATTTGGATCCTGGTTTTCGATCTGTTTCGTGCTGATCTAAATCGAAACACTGGGTTAAAGGTATGCGATTAATGGAATGATTAATTAGGTTTCATGATTAGTAATTAGAATTGATACAGGATTGAGAATTGGGATTATCGGATGAATGTTTGATGTTATGGCTGTGAGATGAATCGTTTGATGTAGTTGTTGGTATTAGATCATGAATTGGGATTAATTAGTCTAATTAATCTCCAATTAATTTAGATGGTATGATGGTTAGGAAGTTAGGGTTTAATTTGGGAATAATAAATTGTGATTAACCCTAATTAATTAAAGGGGAGTTTAATTAGGATTAATGGGTTAGGATTAATCTTAATTAAATTAGAAGTTATATTCAGCTAAATGATTGTGTATTTGATGCAGAGTGTTGAGTGTCGCGGCTATCTTCGTCGCGGCTATTATTTTAGACGGGGGGTTCTCGACGCCTGGACTTCTTCATATCGAGGCGGGTACCTCTTTTATGCATAGTTAGGCATAGTTAGCAGTAGGGATATCTGATATCTGTATCTCGGTGCTCTTGCTTCGGTAGTTGTATTCGTTAGCTTTACTGCTTACTATATCTGTATGGATTGATGACGCACAGTTTACCTTATACCTTACGCTAGGATTTAGGTATTGGTGCATACCGGTTATATGGACTACTGCATATCATGTAGATGACAACAGGGATAGATAGTGGATGATGCATGGGATAGTGACACGCATCATTATTGCACGTAGCATAGGGGACGACCTTTGACTCCCTGGAGGTTGAGATGGGCCGTCGTACTTGCTACTCGTGTAGGGGCATATGTAGGCGACCTTTGACTCCCCTAGTGGTTGAGATGGGCCGTCAGACCTGCCACATGACCTATCGTGTAGCCCCGTTGGCGGACCCGGCGCTGCAACAGGTCCCTACCTATCCGATGATAGCAGGGACGTTAGAGCGTTACTCCACCCGATGGTGGGGTACGTTTATGGTCTCCGACCCTACCCATTCGGTCTCCGCGTGTACCGCCTCATAGACCGTCTGTTCGTGCAGGGAAGACCAGGTCAGAGCCCTACCCACTCGGTTCGCGTGCACTGCGACCCCACACCGACTGGCGTCAGGGGTGGCCCATGTTGCATCATGAGCATGCTCTGCATCTCTGCACTTGGTTGTGTTTGCCTGCAAATGATTGTTGCACTTGGTTGACATGCATACTACCGGGTTTGGATCGACGCAGGTAGGTATGTAGTTCTTTTACTGCTTATAGTTCAGTTCTGCATTTCTTTTTACTACAGTTTATTTTCAGTATTGTAGTAGATAGATAGCGATGATTACTGCTACTATTTCTTCCTATGCACATTAGACGGTATTCGCTGAGTTCTTAGGACTCACCCCGTTGGCTATGTTTTTCTCTATCAGGATGATCGTCTGGATGGTTCAGCAGCCTGTCCCAGTTCATGTGTCTCCGAGACGATTTCCGCGTATCTTTTGGTTGTGGTACATGTTGGTACCCTTTTCTTTTATTCATTGTATTTCTTTTCTTTTCCGCTGTTGGTATGTTATACTCTTTTGTGTCGTGTATTGTTACGGCAGTATAGTTGTACTTTTGTGTGCCATGGAGGTTTCGATTCGGTTTTTGGTTTTGTCGTAAGTCGTACCGGTACGTAGCCTTGTCGTCGTTTTTGTTTTATCTTATTACAGTCGCTTGTTTCAGCCCTATAGGCTGGGGTACAAGCAGGCTGAGGTAGTTGTGGTGGTCTGGTTGTTTGAATTGTCCGCCGAGACGAGGGAGTAGCTGTCCGGTCAGTATCGGACGAGCGGCACCTCGGGGCGTGACAGTAGTAAGGAAATTTTCATACAATGAATGATAGTATATTCATGCTTCAAAATAAACCAACTAGTTTTGAAAAGGAAAAATATATTGCATGAATGATTTAGGTTGAATCATGACAATGGATTTCTATAGTTCACGGTAAATCTAGAAGTTAGCCAAAATATCAAAATCACAGTTTTTTTTGGTATAACTGATGATATATCTTAGGCTTAAGTTCTTCCTTAATGTGTTGGAGGTGAACATGATCAAGTATGTCATGATTTACTCTATGTGCTATGACATGAAAATTTTGGTTAAGAACAGTATGCTCACATAGTTATGATGTTTCAAAATTCAGCACTCAAGTTCCATGATTTGCTATAAAGTCTGATTATCAAGGTAGATTGGATTACCAAAATTGTTTGGAATAAACATGATCATAATTGAAATATTTTGATACACACATGATCATATCTTGATACTCATGTTATATAGGTATGTTTGGAAAATCGATTATATTTTGATATTATCTTTGATACAAACATGTTTTGATATTCAACTTCATGCTTAGAAAATACTGATCATGCTCTGACACAAATCATGTTGATCATTTTGGGAAATGGAATTTAGTTAAAAGAAACCCTTTATGATCAATGGATTGAATCTAATTGAATTAGGGTTTTGAAACTGTACAATGAAACAAATATGATTTCAGAGTTTCTGAAACTTAGTTTCTGAAATCTGGTTCAGAAAACCTCTCTGTATCAAACCAGTTCGGTCCACGGACCGATCAGGACTCACCCTGATCGGTCCACCGACCGATCCAGGAAAGTTTGATCGGTCTGGTGACTGATCAGATCAATACTGATTCTCAGATCATTCCAAAATGTATCAGACCACTCCTCAAACCAATCCCCCTTCATCAATTTTGATGAAGTATCAATAGAACTGAGTAGTAGTATGATGGTCAAGATACTTGGAACAAAACCTAATACTGATTTGATACAAACCTATGTTGGAATGTTCAAATTCATAAGAAAGGGTTTGTTGAGTCATGACTCTTGGTCTTAATGTCGTGTTTCAGAAATTTTTCTGAAATGACGAATATTAATGGAGTCTACACCTTTGTTTTGAAATGCAAATTGTTAATGCAGTCTGATCAGGAATGTATCAGAGTTTCAGAAATGTGTCTGAAATCTGATCACTCCCCAGACTAATCAGACATTTTTCCTGTATCAAGTAATCAACGAATCTGATAAGTCACGGAGACCAATCAGAATTATGTGTCGGATACAGCTGCATTCCTTACTTGTCATATGAAACATATACATGTTTGACCATGATATACTTTTTTTTTTGAAAAATGAGTAAATATATTAAATGCATCAGGGGTTGTAATCCCCTTCTGCAATCACAAAATACAATCATTAGTCGGAGCTATCTACCTCGACATATGAGGTAAACTCCATCGACATCCAAATACATCATGATGGCCCACCATAGCAAGCAACACACATCATTTACATCCCTCATTCCTCCCAACCACATCCCTTTCCTACTACATTTGCAACCAATCAAATTGCATGCACACATCACACCCTTACCATGGACATGCAAGTCCAACACGTTGACCTTCCAACCCATGGACATGCAAGTCCATCACCATATTTCTCCTAGCCAATCACGTTGGCATGCAATCCCATCTCACACATGCTCTCTAATGCATAAGCCAATCAAAGCCAATCAAATCACAAAGTGAACAGAATGAAAATATTGAAGAAACGAAAACCAACGGACAACCATGATTTGTCCGTGTTTCCCCATCTCATAGCATATCCTCCCCTTTATGAACGTGAATTTGAATCTTACGTATCATTTTGTCAATATCCGAGACTATGCCTTCAAAGCGACTTCGATTGCGGGCTTCCCAAATAACATAGATCATACAGGAGACACCGAGGTGCCGAGCCTTCATCTTCCTATTGCTGCTCCTATAGTGCCTTCCGAGCATTTGGAAGAGCTCCTCTGGTGTCTTTGTCTCGTGGGTAATCTCTAACCATCGCCTCACTTTTCCCCACAATATTTTTGTGATAGGGCACTCAAAGTACAAGTGAGGATTTGACTCATCATAGCGCCGGCAAAGTGAACAAGTCTTGATAGGCTCATATGGCATCCTATCCGCCGTCCGTAGCTTCCCATGCGCAAGCAACCAAACAATGAAGCGATGTTTTCATGTGAAATTCACACTTTTTGACGTATGATGCATATACATTGTTGCCATGATACATTTATGGTATATGCCCTTCATATGCAATTCAAAAATTATCCTTTGATTATTTTGGGTTTGGGGAGAGACCCGTGTTTGAGGGGGAGGTATGTTCAAACTTAATAACCATACCCTTTTCGATGTTTGACAAGGGGGAGAAAATGATTGATTAAGTTTAGGGTTATTGTAGGGGGAGGATTTTGATTCCCTTACGATAATTGAACTACCTTCAATTAATCATCAATGCCTAAACTCAAATCGGAGTGTTAAACAACAAAAAGGGGGAGATTGTTGATGCAGTCTAACCCTGATTGTTGTTTTGGTGTTGATACCGATTTATGTTTTGATTTAAGTCTGGTTAAACGCATAGGGATTAAGTCCTAGTCGCGGGCTGGGAACGAAATCCTAGCTTGGAGGGATAGGTGAAAAGTCCTAACTTGGAGGGTTCGGTGAAAAGTCCTAGCTTGGAGGGCTAGGTGAAAAGTCCTAACTTAGAGGGTTAGGTGAAAAGTCTCAACTTGGAGGGTAAGGTAAAAAGTCCCAACTTGGAGGGTTAAGTGAAAAGTCCTAGCTTAGAGGGCTAAGTAAAAAGTCCTAGCTTGGAGGGATAGGTGAAAAGTCCTAACTTGGAGGGTTGGGTGAAAAGTCCTAGTTTGGAGGGCTAGGTGATGAAATCTTGGTGAGTGAAGCAATGCCCTAGCTTGTGAAGCTAGGTTGAAGTCCCAGTGAGTGAGACTGGGAACGGAGTCTTGGTCCGGGGGACTAAGAACGAGTCAGAGAAGGGCTGGAGGCTTGTTCTCGTGACTTAGAATGGATTTGACCTTGCCTGGATCGGTCTGGTGACCGATCAGGGAAGTTGGCACGAAGTTCACTCCTGGATCGGTCTGGTGACCGATCAGGGCACAGCCTAATTGGTCTGGGGATTGATCTGGAGTGTGCAGCAGACTGTTGGATAGGTCTGTGGACCGATCTGGAGTGTGCAACAGACTGCTGGATAGGTCTGTGGACCGATCTGGAGTGTGCAGCAGAATGCCAGAACGGTCTGGTGATCGATCAAGGAGAGAACATAAACCTTGGTTGGATTCTGTTTAGCCCCAGATCGGTCTGGTGACCGATCCAGAATGCCAGAACAGTCCGGTGACCGATCCACGACCTAGGATCAGATGTCCGCGATTACGATTTTCTCACAGTGGCCCGATCAGGCTTGAGCCTGATCGGTCAGTGCCTATCCTAATCGGTCTGGTGACCGATCAGACCTCACTCTGATCGGTCCGGTGACCGATCAGTAGCTGTAACTTTAATTCGGAATCAATGTCAGACGCTCTGATCGCGTCTGTTTTCTCTGCTGATTCTCTGATACACTGCTGATATATTTTGATATGCATTGCTAAGCGTCTGTTGGAGTGTGCAGGTGATACAAGAGGATTCAAATACTCAAGGAGGGTCAATGGAGGACTTTTCATGGAGCAGGTTTGGATCTATTGTGTTTTCAGGTCTCAACGGCGTCTGGTGCAACTAGCAACTGACAAAAGCGCGGCTGGCAACTGATGGAGGCTCAGCTGGCAACTGACGGAGTGTCCAGTGGACTGAGTGCTCAGAGAGGTCAGTGGGTGAGGGTGTGAATCAGTGGTGCTAATGGAGTTGGCGACGTTGAGCAGGAGCTTAAGAGACGAAGCTGGAAGCAGAGGAGCTGAGGGGAACGAGACAGAAACTTGGGAAGTTTGGCTGGGCTGTGTTTGAGCTCTCTGTTGCTTTGTGCTTAAGCGTTCTACTACATCCTTGTGAGATCTGAGTGAGCATTCCTTCTTGTGTGATCTCTTGTACTCAAGTTCCATCATCCGTGAGATCTGTGGAGAGGTTTCTCCACCGAGAAGGAGGCTCTATCTTATCTAGGTTCACCGGGGCTTGATCTGCCGACGATCAAGGGATCGCCCACCTTACGGGCATGCCAAGGAGTAGGGGCAAGTTATCCCCGAACCTTGTACATCGCTGTGTCGTTTGGTTTGCTGTCTTTGTTTTGATTTCTGTTCGTCAATTCTGTTTCTGCATTCTGTGTGTTTCCGCTACCTAATCTCTGAATGTAGAAATCTGTTAAAATCGAAGGATTTGTGTGTCTGGCTACATTCACCCCCTCTCTATAGCCATCCAAGGTCCAACACATAAGACGTAGCGAACGAGAAGGATTGTGCAGGAAAGTGAGCTGACGGGCTCGGTACAATCCAAGGGACGCGGAAGCTGCGGAAGAGTACGGTGGTGGAGCGAGAAGGACTCGCGCGGTGGTCAAGGGACGAGAAGCCGGGAGGAAGGACGCTCGAGGGGCGAAAGGCCGAAGTCGGGTTCGGGTGAGCCTAACTCCGGTTGGCCGGAAATCACCCAGAAGACGAAGAACCAAAAGGCTAGTCGCCCGAAAAAGAAAGATTAAATTGTTGCTAAGAGGAATTGAACCCAAGACCTCGAGAGCAGAGGTGGCCAAGCTTACCAGTTGGGATAACGGTCGGAGACAGTTTATTTTTGCCGATATTATTACTTGGAGATTACAATAGCAATCTCGAGCAGAAGATAAAAACTCCTTTATCTCATAAAGGATAAAGCATTATCCTTTAATCAGATCCAATGGATGCAGGTTAATCCCATCCAAGATCAACCATCCAGATTACATCCATGGATCAACGGCCAAGAGAAAATTCCTCAACAATCAACAATCCAGATTTATTCTCTTAGGCTATAAATAGACTTAGAGTTTCAACCTTTTCAATAATTCAATCGATTTAATTGTAACCTCTCTAAGTCTTCAGTGCTACAACTGTAAAGGCTTCTCCGCCTGAAGGAGTTCTGCTTGAGCGTTAACCACCTTGGAAGCAACGTTCCAGTTGCAACCAAGTTTTTTTTAGACGAGTGATATCTCCATTATTTTTCATAACTGTCTATTCACCCCTCTCTAGCCGGTCCACCCCATCCAACAAGTGCTATCAGAGCCTAGTTCGCCGCAGAAGGACTAACCGCCAACTGCAGCACCATCAACCAAAATGGTCGGACCCGTCATCTACCTGCTGAAATTCGAGGGGGAGTTTGCCGAATGGTAGCGCAAGATGGAGGTATTCTTCACTACAGAATTAGAATTGTTTATAATAATGCAATCTGGTTTTGCAGCTCCCGGAGAAAAGGATTTAACCAAATGGAGCAAGAAGGAACAAGGTGATTTTGTGGCGAATGGAAAAGCAGTTTACCACCTGCTTTCTGTACTCCCAGCACAAGAAGTCAACCGAATCGGCACATACGCATCCGCGAAAGAACTCTGGGAAAAATTCCTAGGGTTACACGAAGGGACTTCCGAAGCCAAGCTCGCCAAAAGGGACATTCTCCGAAACCAGCTGACCAACCTCCGCATGGAAGAAGGTCAAACAGTAGCGCATTTGCACTCAAAAATAAAAAGTTTGTTAACGGAACTAACGAATCTCGGGGAAGAGGTAAGTAACCGAGATTCACTGAGGTACGCGCTTAATTCGTTTCCGAGAAATTCCGATTGGACATCTTTTGTTGATTCTTTTTTTATTGCTAAAGATCTCGAGACAACTTCGTTCGAGAATTTATTTTCAACATTTGAACTTCACGAAACGAGAATTGCAGGAAATCGAAAGACGAATGGTGTAGCCTTGAATGCGAAAACAGCAGTACCAGGATCGGTATCCTCGGATGATGAAGAAGAAGAAGAAAAAGGATACTTGGTAAGAAAATTTAAAAAGTTTGTTAAATCTAATCAATTTTCAAAGTTTCAGGGAAAGAAGAAATCTCCGAAGAGACGAACGGTAAAGTGCTACAATTGTGACGAAGAGGGTCACATTAAAGACAACTGTCCCAAATTAAAGAACAAGAAGAAGGAAAATCAGTTGAAGAAAAAGAAAGCGTTGAAAGTGACATGGGATGACACGTCTTCTGACGAGTCAGAAATCGAGGAGTATGCTGGACTTGCCCTGATGGCGAGTCATCAAGAGGAGGACGACGAAGAGAGCTCATCGGAGATAAGTATCAATGAAGGGGGAGAGTCGTCTGATGAAAGCAGCAGCGACGAGGAACCACTAAGCAGCAAATACGACGACATGGTAAGTGAGATATGTAAATTACCTCCCGACAAACTTTTTTCTGTTTTAAAATCTGTTTTGAATAGACTATGCAAAAAGAGGAGAAAGATATTGAGGTTGAAAAAGGAGTTATCTACATCATGTCCATTAAGTATGTTCGATAACTTAAAAAATAAAAATGAAAATCTAGAAAATTTAGTTAAGAAATTAGAATTTGATATTACATGCCTGCGACAGAAAAAGAATCATTATCCTGAGGGGCTGAACTGGTATCTTAAGAATCACAAGGGCTAACTTAGGAAAATACCAAGAAATTATGTGCCCCCTAAATTTTTAACTAACCCGGTTGATAGTAACCTATTTTGAATTCCTAAATCTGTCTTAAATTAATTTTTGTTGCAGATATTGACTTACAATTTTTATTGTGTCATTTTTTTTAGTCGGGTTCGGGTGAGCCTAACTCCGGTTGGCCGGAAATCACCCAGAAGACGAAGAACCAAAAGGCTAGTAGTCGCCCGAAAAAGAAAGATTAAATTGTTGCTAAGAGGAATTGAACCCAAGACCTCGAGAGCAGAGGCGGCCAAGCTTACCAGTTGGGATAAAGGTCGGAGACAGTTTATTCTTGCTGATATTATTACTTGGAGATTACAATAGCAATCTCGAGTAGAAGATAAAAATTTCTGTATCTCATAAAGGATAAAGCATTATCCTTTAATCAGATCCAATGGATGCAGGTTAATCCCATCCAAGATCAACCATCCAGATTACATCCATGGATCAACGGCCAAGAGAAAATTCCTCAACAATCAACAATCCAGATTTATTCTCTTAGGCTATAAATAGGCTTAGAGTTTCAACCTTTTCAATAATTCAATCGATTTAATTGTAACCTCTCTAAGTCTTCAGTGCTATAACTGTAAAGGCTTCTCCGCCTGAAGGAGTTCTGCTTGAGCGTTAACCGCCTTGGAAGCAACATTCCGGTTGCAACCAAGTTTTTTTTTAGACGAGTGTTATCTCCATTATTTTTCATAACCATCTATTCACCCCTTCTAGCCGGTCCACTCCATCCAACAATAAATATGCCCCAAGAGCTCAGTTTCAATTCATCCATCAACTGCATACAATTTATTTCTTACTTTTCTTCTGTCTTGTTCTTCAAAGTCTGTAAAAGGCTTCTCTACTAGAAGGAGATTTTGAGAGTGAGCTTGAGTTATCTTGGATTA
The DNA here is from genome assembly GCA_024364735.1 of Boesenbergia rotunda. Lineage (NCBI taxonomy): Eukaryota > Viridiplantae > Streptophyta > Magnoliopsida > Zingiberales > Zingiberaceae > Boesenbergia > Boesenbergia rotunda. The sequence goes on from JAGFNQ010000738.1 coordinate 197,482, forward strand.
GTAATCACCTAGGTTGCAACCAAGTAAATTTCTGTGTCCGAGCCTTTTACTAGTTTAATTTGTTTATGTTTGTTTTAACTAATTATTATAATTAATCTGAATTCTTTGTGAAACCGCATAAAATATTTAGTTTCATTTTACAGCGGCAATTCACCCCCCCTCTCTTGTTGGTCCACTTAGACCCGACAAGTGGTATCAGAGCCAGAATGCTGCAGAAGGACTAACCGCCAACTGCAGCAAATTCTAAAGAATGGTTGGACCAGTGGTCTACCGCCGAAGTTTAAGGGGGAGCTCGCAACATGGAAAAGAAATATGAAGGTATTTTTTACTACTGATTATGAATTATTACTAACAATGAAAAATAATTTTTCAGCTCCGAAAGACAACGAAGGAAAAAAATCAAGGAACCTGACTCCTGGAACAAAAAGGAGCAAGCTGACGCAATAGCAAATTGAAAGGCCGAATTCCATCTGTTGACCGCCCTCCTCGAACAAGATGTCAATCGAATAGGGAAGTATGACTTGGCAAAGGAACTTTAGGAAAAGGTCCTGGAATTGCACGAAGGCACCTCGGAGGCGAAACTGGCACAACGAGACATCCTACAAAGCCAGCTTACCAACCTCCGAATGGAAGACGGACAGTCAGTTGCTCAACTGCATGCCAAGGTAAAAGAGCTAATCACCAGCCTTGAGAATCTCGGAAAAAGGTGTCAAGTCGTGATGCTCAACGGTACGCACTAAATGCTTTCCTGAGAACACCGGATTGGACCTCAATAATCGAGCATATTTTATTTCAAAAGATCTTGAGTTAAGTACACTAGAACAACTATTTTCGATTTTAGAGCTTCACAAATCTCGGTATGTAGGGAAGAACAGGAAAACGGATAATGTTGCTCTGAACGCGAGGAGAAACCAGATTGAGGAGGAGTCGTCAACGGATAATGAAAATACAACAGATATGGTAAAAAACCTTAAATGTTTTTAAAAAAGGGCTAATAAATTTTCTAAGTTTCAGGATAAATGACGATCTCCGAAGGAGCGTACAGTCCGATACTATAACTGTAAAGAGGAGGGTCATCTAAAAGACTAATGTCCCAAACATAAGATCCAGCCAATGAAGAAGAAGGCGTTGAAAACCACCTGGGACAAGACCTCGTTTGATGAATCGGAAGCCAAAGAATACGCTGGACTTGCGCTGATGGAAAATCATCAAGAGGAATGCACTGAAGAAGGGGAAGCTACACCAGAAGAAAGCAGCGACGAAGAGGGAGCCCCTCTTTTTGAAAGCGACCCGATAAGTGAGGTATGTCTCCTCCCTCACGATCAACTATACTCAAGTATAAAAGCATTGCTTAAAGCTAATCTTAAATTAGACCAAGAGAATCAAAAATTAAAAATAAAATTGACTAATGAATGTTCTTTTGATTTTTCTGATAAATTGAAAAATGAAAAAATTAGTTTGAGAAATTTAGTTGAAAAACTAGAATTTGATATTGCATGTTTACGCCAAAAGAAAAATAGTTATCTTGATAATCTGGACTAGTATATTAAAAATCACAGAGGCCAACTTAGAAAAGTATCTAAGAACTATATTCCTACAAAATTCTTAATTAACCCCGTAGATAGGAACTTGTTTTGGGTTCCTAAGTCTTTACTCAATTAATTTTCAGTCATTATATGTTTTAGTGCTAATAGTCAATTTCTTTGTCTGAGCATTTTACTAGTTTAATTTGTTTATGTTTGTTTTAACTAATTATTGTAACTAATCTGAATTCTTTGTGTGACCGTACAAAAGATTTAGTTTTATTTTACAGCGGCAATTCACCCCCTCTTGCCGGTCCACCTTGATCCGACAATCGATTGGGTAATCGATTGGGTATATAGGGTTTTCACGCAAGTTTAAAGCGGCATCGCTCTGACATTCTTTCGACGCTCTTAACCTTCTTCATCGCCATTTCAAGTGAGGCCTTGGAGCTCAGTGTTGTTGCATTTTTAAGGATCAAGAGGCAATTCCAAGCTTGAAGAAAGCAAGAAAAGCAAAGAGAGCTAATTTGTGTAAATCTTGTAAGATTTCTATTGTATTTGCTTGTTTTTGAGTGTTTCTTCTTGTAAGATTGTAAGAGATTTCTCCACCTTAAGAAGGGGATCTTTTATAGTGTATGAGAGAGTGAGGAAGAGTGGATCCTTAGATTAGTCACCTCAAGGAGGTGGATACCAAGTAAATCAAGGTGTTAGCATTGCTCAAGTCTTCCACCGTAACAAATCTTCATTGAGCAAAGATCGGAGCTAATCACCCCCCCTCTAGCTCTCCTACCGGTCCTAACAAGTGGCATCAGAGCTAGGTCACTCTTCTTTGGACTCATTGCCAAGAGAGTAAGACCTAGAGTAAGAAGAAGAAGGAAGTTTGAAGAAACCCTAATTTCAAGAAGTCATCATCAAGCGAATTCGACCTCAAAATGGAGTTCGGCTATGACATCCGGGCACCTCCACCATAAGACAATGCCAATTTCAATCTTTGAAAAATAAAGATTGAAAATTTTCTTATGATGGAGATAGAGCAATGGTTTGCTCTAATGGAAGGCTTTGAAGCTCCAACAAAATAGCAAAGGGGAGCTCCTCAAGAAAAGCAAATGGAATAAGGAGCAAATTAAGAGATGCGAGGGCAACGACAAAGTGACCAAATTATTGGTCAATCTATTGCCAAGCACCATCTTGAGCCAAATTGGAGACTATCGAGATGCCAAGGAGTTTTGGAGCAAGTTGACCAAGCTTCATGAAGATCCCTCCACTATACCAAATCAAGACAAATCCGAAGAGGGAGATTCATCGGATGAAAAGGACTCGGAAGATGAGAGATGCTCGACATCTGAGGAGGAAATTCAAGAAGCATTGGCCAAGGAGGAAATTCAAGAGGCCTCTACCTCTAGGATTGAGGGGGAGCAAAGATCTTTAACTCCGAAAAAAGAAGTCTCTGCCTCTGGATCGAGTGAAGAGTCATATGCCACCCCTACCTGCAAAGGTATAGAAATTTCAACTTGTCAAAATAAAAATCATATCATTTGTTTTGAGTGTAGGGAAAGAGGACACTACAAAATTAAGTGTCCCAAATTGGTCAAAAGGAATGTGCAAGTGGAACCCATGACCAAGGAGAAGCCAAAGGAGGTCGGCCCTGAGGTAGGGAAGGATAAGAAGCACATTGTGTGCTTCTCATGCAATCAAAGAGGACATTATCGAAATCAATGTCCGAGGGTGAAAGATTTGACCAAAGCTAAGAGGAGAAGCTCAAATCAAGAGAGAGCCTCCAAGAGTAACTCTAAGGTACCATTAGGTAATGGTACTTATATTCATCATTATAAAATGCATGCTAAAAATTATTTTTATCATTTTAATGTCATTTATCATAAAAATAGGAGGCTTGAACAACCTAAGGAGAACTATAGAGCCTTCCATGCTAGGACTACCACATCTAAGGATAGTGAATAAGTTAGAACATTCCATGGTAAACCTAACAAATCCAAAGCCAAGAAGAAAAATAGACAAGGCTATACTAGAAAACCAAGCCTTGATGAAGTAATGATTGAAAATCAAGTTTTTGAGGTCAAAACTTGAGAAATTAAAAAAACCCTCAAAAGAATAGGAAATCTTCTTAAGGGATCTAAGGATCAAAACCTAGATTTAGAAAATCAAGAACCCTCTAGGGGCAAGAAAGGTTTGGGATACAAACCTAAAGCCAAGAATGATGGTCCATCTTACTATAGAGTTTCATATAGGTATGGAACTCAATCTAGGTTTAGAAGTCAAGTCAAGATCACAAGGGAAGTCATCCCTAGAGTTGACCAAGACAAGACCAACATGACTAAGGCTTCGGAGAAGCCTAGAAAAGTCATTAGGAAGGTATCAAAGGAAGTTATCCCTAGTAAATACCTAGAGCACTCAAGGAGCACCAATAGGGGTTTGGGTTCCTAAAAGTGTGTTCGCCACATCCTAGATAGGTCTAGGGAGCATCAACTTAAATTGGCAGGGTAGTTAACCCAACCTTGATGAAGTTGGAACTTTGGGGCATTTTCAAAGACTTACTACTCTTGAAAATGAAGGAGTCATTTGTTTACTCTTGGGAGAGTAAAATTGTGTCAAACTATATTTTTGGAAGATTGAACTAAATAAAGTTGGCACAACTAGGTTAGAATCCAAAGATATGCCAAGTTAGGGAGTTTTGACATTATCTTGGAAAATTAGGGGCAAAATTAGTATTATCAATGGCTTAACGATGAGTCATTGATACTTAGATAGGAAATCTAGATATTTTCTATTATGCTATTATGCCATGATTTATATGTCCTATTACATGACATGACATTATAATTCATCATTTATATTTTATTATGAAAATATCATGTGTCATATCATATATGCATTATTTAGTTATAATAAATATTTTTCTTTTGAAAATGTTCATGTGATGCATATCATAGTCATTATCATGCATGGTTCAATTTATTCAATTTATATTGAAATTAAGGACATTGATATTAATTGTCATTCTAGGTGGATGATTAAAGTTTATAATGTCTAGATAGAGATGCATGAACCATAATTTAGGGAGAACCAATTTACCAAGACCATAAGTTGACTTGTGTGTGTTTTTAGACACATTAGATGTAGGATCGATGCACGTGAGAGGGGGGGTGAATCACGTGACTTTTTAAATTTAAATCAAAGTGCTTTAAAAAGCGTGCACAGCGGAAATGAAAGAAACGAAAAACGAACACACAAACACAAACGAGTTTTACTTCGTTCGGAGCCTTCGTCGACTCCTACTCGAAGGCCCAGGTCCCTCGGACCTTTCCGTTGGGCAATCCACTAAAACTCTCTATCGGTCAACCCCGATAGAGTAGGCGAGTACAAATGAATTGAAAGTGTGACAACCCCACACTTTCAAGTAATTAAGTGCAATAAAAATATGTATTAAAAAGTTAAGTTCTTCTTTTTACCGACGTCCGGAGTAGGTCGACTCTTTCGGGGCAGCAGGACGTCGTCGGCTCGAAGTGAGGCGTTTCCGGAGCAATGCGCGAGCGTAGAAGAACTTTGAGGCGTTGGAAGTAGTGTTGTCCTGAAGAAGAGGGTCGAGGGCCCTTTATATAGGACTGGGGGCGCCCGGGATGCTCGGGGCGCCCCCCCACGTGGCGTTCGATCCGTTGCATCCTTCGGTCAAGCCTGATCTCTTCATCTTCGGGATCTGCTTTGACCGGGGCGCCCGGAGCGCGCGGGGCGCCCGGTTTGACCGGTCAAAGCCTCATCTCCTTGGCTTCGCGAGGGCGAGCTTCGGCAGCTGGCAGTGAGGTGGCACAGGGGGCGCCCGCGACACGCGGGGCGCCCCGAAAAGCGCTGCTGTCGGGGCTGCGGACTTGGGTTGACTCTGGGGGCGCCCGGAACATCCGGGGCGCCCTGCTCAGCTACTGCCTCACTCCTTTGAGGCTCTCTGAGCTGCAGATACTCCTTCCTTTGGTCCTGCATCCAGGGTTAGTCCAAAATACAATAAAACAGTGTTAGATTATACAGCCTTAGCTGTCTTGGTTCTGACTTTGGTCTCCGAAATGGAGCCCTAGGTCGAACCGACGCCTACTGTTCCCTCGACGGGGAACGCATCCTCACTGGTTCGCTCCTCCAGTGACTTACCTCACTTACCTTGTGCAGCTCTACTTGACTTCTTGACCCACCAGGACTTCCTGCCAAGGCTCAACCACCTTGGTCTTCCTGCCAAGTCTCAACCAACTTGGTCTTAAGCCAGTTGTCAGGTCCCGCGGACCCAACTGGACTTCCCGCCAGGACTCAACTATCCTGGACTTCAGCCTGGTGTCTGGTCCTAAGTCTTTCAACCCTGCACACTTAGTAAAGAGGTTAAACACTAACAACCCTAACTTTAACCACTTTGTCATACATCAAAACCCGAGTTTGACCGTTAGTGCAAACTGCACCAACAATCTCCCCCTTTTTGATGTATTGACAACTCAGGTTAAAGTTAGAAAAAAAACAACAGATATGAACTTGCATAAACATGCAAATAATATTACATCAGCATAGGTATGAAAGTTGCAGCACACAAGAAAGCAGAATTAATTAACTGTGAAATAAGCATGCTGTTTGCAATTTTCTAACCCTTTACCCTACTCTCCCCCTTTGTCATTCATCAAAAAGTAGGCATAACAGGTTTAAGGGAGTAGAAATATAGGCTAAGTGTTAGAAATAAACAAGTCTTAAATCTATTTACTTAGCTCATAAAAAATTTCCTTTCAAAATATCAATCTTAATAAAAAAATGTTTTTAGGGATTAGTTGGAATTCCCTCTCAATCTTTATCAACTTTTATCAAAATTTTCAAATGTGTTTTGTCAAAAATGACATTTTGAAAAAGTATTTTGACCTCAGCTCCCCCTGGACCAAGTAGCAAATAGAATTTTCTAAGCTTTAACCCTACTCTCCCCCTTTGTCATTCATCAAAAAAACATACGTATATTAAGTTACGGAGAGTAGGATCCAAAGCTAAGTGATAGGGAAAACTAGACTTAGGCAAAATAGATTAAGTAAGATAAATAGCCTAAGTGAAAAAAAAGGAACTCCCCCTAAATCAATTAACTTAGCTTTCAAAACTAACAAATAGTTTTCAACAACATTATTTTTCAAATGAATTAGAAATATTTTCAAAGTTAAGCTTGACAATCTTTTTAAAAGAAAATATATAAAAATTTCCCAAATAATACATATTTTTCAAAGCCAAAAGAAACTTTGCTACTGAGCTTTAACTTAGAAGAAGGAAGATATTCTAAGAATAAGCTTTAAAAGTTTCAAGATCATTATTCAATTTTTAAAACTAATTTTTCAAGAATATGCCTTAGATTCTTTTGAAAATAGTTATACTTTAAAAGTAATATCATAGACTTAATCAAACTATTCTTAAAATTAATTTTCCAAGTTAGTTTGAACTCCCCCTTAACTTGACAAGCCCTTAGAATTCCTTGTCAATTTCAAGGTAAACATTCTATTATGTCCTAGGGATATCCAAACTACAAATAAAAATATTTCAAAAGAATCATTTTTGGAAGTAAATCAATCAAAATATTTTGATACTTTCTAGTATAAGAACAAGCTAATAGTGGATTTTCAAAAAACATAAGTGTTTTTATTTTAAAGTTAATTTGAAAATAGTTTATCAAAGAAAATTAGTAAAATTTGAAAAAGGAGATTTGTAAGACCCAAAAATACGGATTTTTCAATGCTAAATAGGAATTGCAAGGAACTATTTATAAGCATAATTCTAATATTTTTCAAACAAAACAGTAAAAATAAGACATGTATGGCATCTCTTAAAATAGGTTTAGATATAGGGCATTTTTATTTTTAATCACATATTTTAATAAAATAGTTTAAAAGTATTTGAAGAGAGATTTTCAAGAGGATTGTTTAATATTTTGAAACAAAATTTGATATAGTAATAAAGTTATTATTATTTTTAAATGATAATAAGAATATCTTTGAAACCACAAAAAAATTGAAAATAAGTTTTGAAAAGAATATAATTGAAAGAATAAAAAAGACTTTAAAAAATAGTATTTTTAAAACAGTTATTTTCAAATATGTTATAAGGAATTTGTATAGAAATATTTTCCCTCCCCCTCAACTCGATATTCTCCATAAGTCCTTAGGGGTAAGTTCGTAAAAGAACAAGCAGAAAGAGAAAAGGAAACAAAAGAGTTTTTTTTTTTTTTTTGGTTAAGTTGGTTTAGTTAAGGATTAGGTGTAGGCTTAATTAAGCCTTTAGTGTAGGTTTGCTTTTAGGTTTGGTTTAATTAGGTTTGGATTCATTAGATTTAAGTTTGGTTTAATTAAAGTTTAATTAGGTTAATTATATTTAAGTTTGGTTTAATTAAAGTATTTAGTTAAGTTGGTTAAGGTTGGTTGGGTTGATAACTTTTAATTAAACATTAAAAATTAAGTTAAAGTTTTAAAATTTAATTATGATTTTAATTGAAGTAATATTTAAAGTTTAATTTTAATTACGATTAAGAATTAAAGTTTAATTTTAATTAGGATTAAGAATTAAAGATTAATTTTAATTAGGATTAAGAATTAAAGTTTAATTTTAATTAGGATTCAATTTTGGTAAAATTAAATTAAGAGTTAAAGTTTGATTTTAATTAAGATTAAGATTAAAGTTTAAATAATTAAGATTTTTAATTAAACTTAAGGTTAAGGTTTAATTAATTAAGAATTTTAATTAAGATTAAGGTAAAATTTTAATTACAAGCTTTAGTTATTTGGGGATTAAAGTTAGAGGTATTTAAATGAAGTTTTAATAAAGGGTTGAAGTTCAATTAGGTAAAATTTTAGGGGTTAAAATTTAATTTGGTCGAATTTTAAATAAATTAAAGTTAGTTAAGATTTAATTAAAGATTCAAGGTTAATTCATTGGAGTCTGAATAAAGATTGAAATTCTAATTAATTAAGGATTAAAGTTGATCAAGGATTAAAGGATATTAAGGATTCAAGTTTAATTAATTAAGGATTAAAATTTGATTATGTAAAGAGTTAGATTTTTAATTATATAAAATTTAATTAACGTTAAATTTTAATTTAATTAAAGTTAATTTAAGTAAAGTTTGATTATGCAAATTTTAGTTAAAGTTAAAGTAGAATTTAATTAAGGTTAATTTTTAATTTATGTTGAAATTTAATTAGATGAATTTTTAATTAAGGATTTAATTAGGTGAAAAATTAAGATTTAGATTAAGTTAAAATATGATTTAATTAAGAATTTTAAAGTTTAATTTTAACATTTAAATAAGATTCAAATTTATAAATATGATTAAAATTTTAATTAATATTTAATTTGGTGAAAAGAAAGTAAAATTTTATCGGTTAAAATTTAATTACGTAACGGTTAGGTTAAAATACCCAAGTTTCAAATTTTATTGTCTCTAATCATCTCACTCAGTCTAATATTGTCAATCAAAGGAATCCTATCGTTTGTGTGAGATGAGCTTGAATTTGATTTTTAATTTAAATTTTTTTTTTAATTTTAATTTTAATTTTAATTTTAATTTTAATTTTAATTTTAAATTGAAATTGAAATTGAAATTGAAATTGAAATTGAAATTGAAATTGAATTTGAATTTTAATTTTAATTTGAATTTGAATTTTTGAAAGTTGAGTTATCAATCAATAATTTGAATTTGGTTATCCTTATTCATCTCACTCGGTCTAAGTCAATCAAGGGAGTCCTATGATTTTGTGAGATGATTTTGATTTTGTTTAGAAAAGTTAACTTGACCTTGTGTTAGATTCAAGTTTAACAAGTAGTAATTTAAAAGTACATTTCAATAATTGGCTTCCAGGCCATGGCGAGGCACAGTGGCCTTCTTTGGCCGAAGCCTTATTGGAGCAACAACCATTTTCTAGGCAAAGCCGCTTAAAGAAGTTGGACTTTTAACTTACTCATTGAAAATCCTGTTACTAAATAGTATAAGAGTCAAATTAACTTTGAAGCTAGTCCTAAGTGCCCACCTGGGCAGAGGCTGATTTTAAGGTGCCAACTAGTTTGGAGCCTCCCCCTAAATTGTAGACTGGGTGTCTAGGGTCAATGTAATGGATGTCCCTTTTTGGGACATAAAATTGATTCTGACCTACTTGCTTTGTTAGATAAGCTTTCGGGACCCACGCTTTTCGTTGATTTTTGCGGGGGTGGATAAAGGAGATAAAGGATCTTTGGTTCGATCTTGATTTATATCCTATCCCAGATTTGTTGTACATGCCCTTTTGTGATCCAAGAATAAGGTCAAGGTTCTTGGATCGGGTTGTGAAAGTTGCTAGTAGATCCTTAAGTTTTAGGACTTCACCCTTTAGGGTTGAGTTTTCAGTTTCAAGCTCAATTAATTTTTGATTTTGAGTTTGTTCAGTTAATGTTCTGGTATTAATTAATTGCTCCTTAAGGTCTTGATTTTCCTTAAGGAGCTGGTCATTTCTAGATTCAGATGCAAGCAATTTTTTATTCAAGACAGAAATAATTTTAAAGAACTTTTCATTTACTGAATCTAAATATACCTTAGTAGAGCCGTCTGAAAATAGTCCGATCTCTTGGCTCGACTCGTATTCGGAATCCTCGTCTTGATCCGAGTCCGATTCTGGTCCGGTTGCCATCAGTGCGAGGTAGCTTGCGTTCTTCGGTTGTTCATCGTCGGAATCGTCCGAGCTTTCATCCCACGTGGCTTGAAGAGCCTTCTTCTTTTTGTTCTTAGTGGGTTGGTCCTCTTTCTTGTAAGGGCATTCATGTTTGAAGTGCCCTTTTCTGTTACAGCCGAAGCAGATCATTTTGCTTTTACCTTCAGTGCTGTAGGGCTTCATTACCTTTTGAATATCTTTCTTTGAAAATTTGTTCTTCCTTCTGGTGAACATTTTTCTTACCAAGTTCACCAGTTGTTCTTCTTCATCAGAGCCTGACTCATCTTCAGGTTCTTCTTGGACTTTTCTCTTTGATTTGGCTTCCTTTGGTGAACCTGCAAATAAAGCTAGCCCTTTCTCGACCTTGGCGTTAGTTTGCTCATGCAGCTCTAATTCACAAAATAGTTCATCCAGATTTATTTTTGAAAGGTTCCTAGAAATTTTATAGGCATCTATAATAGATGCCCATAGTGAGTTTCTAGGGAACGCATTTAACGCGTACCTTATGATGTCCCGGTTCTCCTGTTTGTGCCCGATCATGTGGAGTCCATTCAATATGTTCTTAATCCGGGCGTGGAGTTGACTTGCTGATTCTCCTTCCTGCATTTTGATGTTAAATAATTTATTCAATAATAGATCTCTCTTTGTTACCTTTGCATCAGAAGTGCCTTCATGTAATTCTGTTAATTTGTCCCATAGCTCCTTCGCCGAGTCGGTTGGTCCAATTCTGTTTAGCTCCTCTTTGGTAAGTCCGCACTGGAGGGTGTTCTGAGCTTTGAACTCGGTCTGAGCCTTTTTCTTCATCTCTGAGTTCCATCTGTCGGGCCTTAGTGGAGCATTATTTCCCTCATCCATTGGCGGTGTGTAGCCTGTTTGAACTGCAAACCACTGATCCATGTCGGTCTTCAGATAAACCTCCATCCTTCTCTTCCAGTAGGAAAAGTCTTCCCCATTAAAGAGGGGAGGGCGAGCAGTGCTATAGCCTTCACCTTGGGCCATCTGAAATAGACCACAAAAAAACTTGTCCCAAGACTAGGTCTTGGATTAGTAGTGTGGTAGGAAGAGGAGAAGAGAGCGACTCGAAATGGTGTTGCACCAAATTCGAGTAAAATCAAACGAACGGAAAACTAATCCAAATCTAGGCAACAATACCTAATTTAGATTATGTGTAGCGAAAAACCAAAAATCGAAAAAAATGGATTTCCCCCGGCTCTTATGGTGGTTGCACCGATACAGAGCGAACTTGGCTCTGATACCACTTGTAGGATCGATGCACGTGAGAGGGGGGGTGAATCACGTGACTTTTTAAATTTAAATCAGAGTACTTTAAAAAGCGTGCACAGCGGAAATGAAAGAAACGAAAAACGAACACACAAACACAAACGAGTTTTACTTCGTTCGGAGCCTTCGTCGACTCCTACTCGAAGGCCCAGGTCCCTCGGACCTTTCCGTTGGGCAATCCACTAAAACTCTCTATCGGTCAACCCCGATAGAGTAGGCGAGTACAAATGAATTGAAAGTGTGACAACCCCACACTTTCAAGTAATTAAGTGCAATAAAAATATGTATTAAAAAGTTAAGTTCTTCTTTTTACCGACGTCCGGAGTAGGTCGACTCTTTCGGGGCAGCAGGACGTCGTCGGCTCGAAGTGAGGCGTTTCCGGAGCAATGCGCGAGTGTAGAAGAACTTTGAGGCGTTGGAAGTAGTGTTGTCCTGAAGAAGAGGGTCGAGGGCCCTTTATATAGGGCTGGGGGCGCCCGGGATGCTCGGGGCGCCCCCCCACGTGGCGTTCGATCCGTTGCATCCTTCGGTCAAGCCTGATCTCTTCATCTTCGGGATCTGCTTTGACCGGGGCGCCCGGAGCGCGCGGGGCGCCCGGTTTGACCGGTCAAAGCCTCATCTCCTTGGCTTCGCGAGGGCGAGCTTCGGCAGCTGGCAGTGAGGTGGCGCAGGGGGCGCCCGCGACACGCGGGGCGCCCCGAAAAGCGCTGCTGTCGGGGCTGCGGACTTGGGTTGACTCTGGGGGCGCCCGGAACATCCGGGGCGCCCTGCTCAGCTACTGCCTCACTCCTTTGAGGCTCTCTGAGCTGCAGATACTCCTTCCTTTGGTCTTGCATCCAGGGTTAGTCCAAAATACAATAAAACAGTGTTAGATTATACAGCCTTAGCTGTCTTGGTTCTGACTTTGGTCTCCGAAATGGAGCCCTAGGTCGAACCGACACCTACTGTTCCCTCGACGGGGAACGCATCCTCACTGGTTCGCTCCTCCAGTGACTTACCTCACTTACCTTGTGCAGCTCTACTTGACTTCTTGACCCACCAGGACTTCCTGCCAAGGCTCAACCACCTTGGTCTTCCTGCCAAGTCTCAACCAACTTGGTCTTCAGCCAGTTGTCAGGTCCCGCGGACCCAACTGGACTTCCCGCCAGGACTCAACCATCCTGGACTTCAGCCTGGTGTCTGGTCCTAAGTCTTTCAACCCTGCACACTTAGTAAAGAGGTTAAACACTAACAACCCTAACTTTAACCACTTTGTCATACATCAAAACCCGAGTTTGACCGTTAGTGCAAACTGCACCAACATTAGAAACAAGTGAGATGTTAGGTTGATGAATAAAACTCGAGGTGTTGATTAATGTGCATCTTATTGAGTTTTATGTTCATCAAAACTTGAATTTAAAATGAACTCCAATCATTGGGAAAGCTAATGTACAAGTCATGACAAGAAGTCAACCGAATCGAGAACTACCGATTTACAAAGGAACTTTAGGAAAAGTTTGTTGAACTTCACGAAGGTACCTCCAAAGCCAAACTAGCAAAAAGAGACCTACTTCGGAATCAGCTCAGCAACCTCAGATTGGAAGAAGGAGAGTCGGTAGCTCAACTACATGCTAAACTTAAGGAGCTAATGACGGAACCCAACAATCTCATAGATTCGATAAGCAATCGGGTCGCGCAAAGGTACGCATTGAACGCCTTCCCGAGGAACCCGATCTGGACTTCGATAATCGACGCCTACTACATCTCTAAGGATTTTGAGGTAAGTATCTTAGAGCAACTTTTTTTAACTTTAGAACTTCACGAATCTAGATGTGTAGGAAAAAGTAAAATAGACAACATCGCCCTAAGCACGAGAAGGATCCAATATGAAGAGGAATCTTCAAAAAATGAAGAAAACGCAGCGTATATGGTAAGAAAGTTGTCTAAATATTTTAAAACTAAAAAATTTAATAAAGTGCAGGGTGAGAAGCAAAGAAAAATCCGCTGCTACAGCTGCAAGGAAGAGGGACACGTGAAGGAAAACTGCCCCGAATGGAAGAACAAAGGAAAAGGGGCAACAAAGGCAAAAATCCACAACCTAAAGGCGACATGGGACGAGTCTTCATCGGAAGATTCGAATCTCGAGGAACATGTTGAACTTGCACTGATGGCTTCACACTAGGAAGATGAAAGCATCGATGAAGGTGGAGCCACGTCAGAAGATAGCACCTACGAAGGGGAAACTTCAAACTTCAGAAAGGATATGGTAAGTGAGGTATGTCTACTACCTCCTGACCAATTATATTTTGGTATTAAGCAAATAACAAAATCAATGTTTAAATTAAAAAAATAAAAATGTAGAATTAAAAAGAAAATTATCTTCTTCATGCCTAATAGAAATGTATGATAAGTTAAAATATGAAAATAAAAATTTGAAAGTTCAAATTAAAAAATTACAAAATAACTATGCATGTTCAAATTGTTCTCGAAATTGAAAAATTAGATGTTATGGTAAACTTAATTAGTATTTTAAATTTCATAAAAGTTAAATTGTAAAATTCCTAAGACTTATGTTCCATCTAAATTTTTTGTCAATCCAGTAGGAAAGAACTTATATTTGTTGGACCTTGGATGGCTGAGAGGAGGGGTGTGAATAGCCAAACACACAGACTTTTGCTTCTTTGAAGTTTCTGCGATTAGGGTTAGCAGCAGAAGAAAACACAGAAAGACAAAAACAGAAGAACAGACAGAAAACCAACGCTAACTCAGAAGGTTTACAAGGTTTGGGGATAACTTGCCCTTACTCCTTGGCGTGCCCGTGAGGTGGGCGATCCCTTGATCATCGGCAGATCAAACCCTAGAAATCCGGATAGAATAGAACCTCCTTCTCGGTGGAGAAACCTCTCCACAACAGTCTCAAGAATGATATCAGATTAAGCACACAAAGACTCGAGAAAGAACTTACAGACCAAGCTTAAGCACAGGCAGCACAAAGACGAGGCACAACTCAGAGCACAACACAGAACAACCCTAACGCGAGAACCTTCACTCAGCTCTCCGTTCTCTTGTGTCTGTTTGATTTTCAATCAGTTGCTCTCCCCTTCTCTGCTTCGCCAGCCACCTCTTAAGTCTTGCTTCTGATCATCACCAGGCTTCGTAAGCACCCATTGAACCACAACCTGACCCACTGACCTTCACAGAGTGCTCAGTCCACTAAAGACTTCTTCAGTTGAGCCTCGGTCAGTCGCCAGCAGCGCAAGAAGCCGTTGAAACCTGCCAACAGAAAACAGACAAACCTGTCGAAGCGAAAGTCGCCAATTGACCCTCCTTCTTGGTTTGTGTCATCCCTGCATTACCTGCACACTCAACAGAGGCTTATCACAGCAAATCAAAAACAAATCAGCAGTGTAACAGAGAAATCAGAAGCAATTCAGAGCGTTATCAGAAGTCTGACAACGTTTTCAAATTAAAGTTCAGACACTGATCGTTCACCTGATCGGTCACCAGACCGATCAGTGAAGACCTTGATTGATCAGGCTCCTGCCTGATCGGTCCAGTGACACTGTACAATCGCGGATCTAAACCTGTGATCGGTCACACTGACCGATCACATATCAGGGATCGGTCACCAGACCGATCCTTCACTGAACTCTCAGGGCTGAAGACTGATCAGTCACCTGATCGGTCCCTTGACCTGATCGGTCAAGGTGACTGATCAGGTCACCTATGGACTGATCAAGATCCATCCTGATCAGTCCAGAAGGGCCCTAATCGGTTGCTCTGACCGATCAGGGTTTCCTTAATCCCCTCTGACTTGATTCTGATCGTTCACCAGATTGATCAGCCACCAAACAGAATGTTTCTGTTCTCTTTCTGATCATTCTCCAGAACGATCAGACTCCCTGGATCGGTCACCAGACCGATCTATTAACAAGAGAGCTCATGTCAACTCCTGATCGGACTCCAGACCGATCCAGTCACTTGGCTCATGCTCAGTCACCTAGCTTCACTCGCTAGGACCCGGCTTCACTCACAGGGATTTCTTCCACCTAGCTTCACTCGCTAGGACTCGGCATCACTCACCGAGGTTTCCATCACCCGGCTTCACTCACCAGGACCCGGCTTCACTCACCGGTGTTTCCATCACTCGACTTCGCTCACCCGGACCCGACTTCACTCACCGGGGTTTCCATCACCCGGCTTCACTCACCGGGGCCCGACTTCACTCTCCGGGACCCGGCTTCACACACCGGGGTTTCCATCACCCGGCTTCACTCATCGGGACCCTGCTTCACTCACCAGGACCCGACTTCACTCACCGGGGTTTCCGTCACCCGGCTTCACTCACCGGGGTTTCCGTCACCCGGCTTCACTCACCGGGATTTTCGTCACCTAGCTTCACTCGCTAGGACCCGACTTCACTCACCAGGATTTCCTTCACCTAGCTTCACTCGCTAGGACCCGGTTTCACTCACCGAGGTTTCCGTCACCTAGCTTCACTCGCTAGGACCCGGCTTCACTCACCCGGGATTCGTGCCCAGTCCCCGACCAGGACTTAATCTGAATTTACTCAACCAAACTTAAATCGGTGTCAACACCAAAGCAACAATCGAGTCAGACTGCATTAACAATATTGGGTCCCTAAATTTGTCTTAAACTATAAAGGTTTTTTTAGATTATTTTTTGGTAATTGATATTTGACCTAATTAATATATATTTTTCTTATATACTACTTACAGAAAAATTAGGTTATGATTTTTTGATAATAGAATTTGCTTTATTCTATCTACAGAAATTTTTTCGGAATGCTCTGATATGCACGGTGAAAAAACTCAATGAAAATCTCAGGGAATGATATGGCACTTTGTATACACATGTCCGATTGCCGCCCGGACACCATCGGCGGCCTCCAGCCGTCGCCTCAAATCAAACTATACCTTGCGGGCACAGTGAACACGTCGGCGATTACTGTATGCAAAGTGTCACGTCATTCACTAAGGATTTCATTGAGTTTTTTTCACTAAGCATATCATTTTCCTTTTAATAAATACACAGATTTATTATGATTTTTTATTCAAAAATATATTTTTAAATTTTAAAAATACTTTAAAAATTTATTTTATGGAATTCGAAATTTTTTGGGATCTGGAGATTATCTTCTAAGCCTTGAGAAAAAATTTTAAAATTATTTGATGTCAAAATAAAAATTTTAAATTATTTTTTCAAAATTATCTTCATGAATTCAAAATTAATTTTCATTATGATAGAAAATTATTTTCTCTTTGACAATTTTTCTGAAGATAAGTCTATCAAAATTCTAACTTGAATAAAAATTTGATTAATTTTTAAATAAAAATGAATTTTTAAAAATTAGTTTTACAAAATTAGGCTTTATATTTTAAAAAATTAATTTCGATAAAAATTTGAAAAAGGGGAAGACATATGATTAAGTTAAGGGGGTAGACTATTTCAAAAGTTTTACTGCTTTCGCTATCATATATTTATTCCTGTCATATGTAAGTACCTCAGGTTGGTTTTGATATGATAAACCGAGTCATGTTAGGTCCTAGTATTTTTAATCTCTCTTTCTAAGTGTGCAGGAACTTAGGAGCGGATGAAGTTGAGCGTAGGACACAGTGGACAAGAAGAATTGCACGAGGAAGTGAGCCGACCGGCGCGGTGCATCTGAGGGACGCGGAAGCTGCGAAAGAGTACACCGGTGGAGCGAGAAGGACGCGCGTAGCGTCTGAGGAATGAGAAGCCGAGAGGAAGGACGCTCGAGGGGCGAAAGGGCGGAGTTGGAGTTGGGTGAGCCTAACTCCGGTTAGCCAGAAATCACCTAAGAAGATCGGAAGTCGCGCTGGAGAGTGGTCAGTGAATACTGACCAAACCCACTCTCAGGCGCCCGTAAGCATACAGGCACCTGGGCGCTCGGGCGCCCGATCACTCGAGCGCCCCTGTGCATACAACCGCCCGAGAGGCTGTTTTTAGTCGTTTGCGAACGTTGCTCTTTGGATAACTATCAGGCCACGTGTCAGGCGCCCAATAGAACTCGAGCGCCCTATAAGTGTCACGTCAGCAAACGGATAAGTCTAACCGGGGCTATAAATAGACCCCTAGAGCTCAGTTTCAATTCACTCATTCAATTCAAGCATTAGCGAATGAATTCTGTGTAGTTTTCCTTTCTCTTTCTAAGCTTTCCATGTGTAAGAGGCTTCTTCGCCCGAAGGAGATTTATTCAAGAGAATCGAGCCACATTCCGCCTTGGATTAGCAACCTCCCCGGTTGTAAACCAAGTAAAATCTGATTGCCTCTTTCTTTATAGTTTGTTTAATTTTTATATTATTTATTTCTGTTTGATCTAGCTAACATCTTTGTTTAAAGATAAACAAAAAATTTAAATTTTTATGTTTAGGGGCAATTCACCCCCCTCTTGCCGACCAACGATCACCGTCAATTGGTATTAGAGCAAGGATGCTCCAGAAGGACTAATCGTCATCTGAAGCAACCATAAAATGGTCGGACTGATCATTTACCCACCAAAGTTCGAGGGGGAGTTCGCAAGTTGGAAGCGCAAGATGCATGTTTTCTTTAAAACTGATTTCAATTTAATTTTAATTATGAAAAATGGTTTTGTAACTCCCAAGGACGCCGACGACAAATCCAAAGACGAAAGCCTGTGGACAAAGAAGGAACAGACTGACTTTGTAGCAAACAGAAAAGTAGAATATCATCTGCTGACTGTACTCCCTACACAAGAAATCAACCAAATTGGGAACTACCGATCTGTAAAGAAACTTTGGGAAAAGTTCCTTGAACTCCATGAAGGTACCTTCAAAGCCAAATTAGCAAAAAGAGATCTGTTTCGGAATCAGCTCAGTAATCTTCGACTGGAAGAAGGAGAGTTAGTAGCACAACTTCACGCTAAACTTAAGGAGTTGATGACGAAACTCAACAATCTCGAAGAAACGATAAGCAATCGGGATGCGCAAAGGACGCATTGAATACCTTTCCGAGAACCCCAAACTGGACATTGATAATTGGCGCCTACTACATCTCTAAGGATCTTGAGGTAAGTATCTTAGAGCAACTTTTTTCCACTTTAAAACATCATGAATCTAGATGTGTAGGAAATATAAGAAAAATGGACAACATTGCCCTTCACTCAAGGAAGACTCAAAATGATGAAATGTCTTCAGCTGATGAAGAGGAAGCAGGATATATGTTAAGGAAATTTTAAAAAAAATTAAATCTAATAAGTTTAATGAGATGCAGACCAAAAGACACCCTCTGAGAAAGATAAGCAACGAAGAGGGGCATGTCAAGGAAAACTGACCTAAATTGAAGAATAAAGGAAAAGGGGCAACGAAGTCAATAGTCCACAACTTAAAGGCGACCTGGGACGAGTCTTTATCAGAATATTCAAATCTCGAGAAATACGCTGGACTCGCGCATATGGCTTCACATCAAGAAGAAGAGAGCATAGATGAAGGGGGAGCCACGTCAGAAGATAGCAGCGATGATGGGGAAGCTTCGGACTTCAAAAGTGATATGGTAAGTGAGGTATGTTTTCTACCTCCTGATCAACTTTACACAGGAATAAAAGCTATGTTGAAGTCTATTTTAAAATAAAAATATAGAACTGAAAAAATAATTATCCTCTTCTTATCCATTAGAAATGTATGATAAAATAAGATTTGAAAATGAAAATTTGAAGATTCAAATTGAAACTTTGAAAAATAACCATTCATGTTCAAGATGTTCACAAAATTCAAAAATTAAATATTATGAAAAACTCAACTAGTATTTTAGATTTCATAAGAGCCAAATTGAAAAAGTTCCCAAATCATATATTCCATCTAAGTTTCTAATAAATCCTGTTAGCAAAAATTTATATTGGGTCCCTAAATGTATTTTAAACTTTTGATTTTCTTTTGATTAAATTAATTTTGGTAATTAATGCTTTATCTTGTTAAAATTATTTTGGATAATTGTTTGTAGGAAAATTAGTTTAAGATTTTTTTGTTGATAAAAGTTTGCAGTGTTTTATCTACAGAAATGTTCTCGAATTTTTTTTTACAAATAATCAAATTTATTATGATTTTTCGTTCAAAAATGAGTTTTTTTTTAATTTCATCGAATCCGATTTTTCAAGATCTGCAAATTATCTGCTAAGCTTTGAGAAATTTGTTGATGATGAAATCAAAATTTAAAATGATTTTCCCTTAACATTTTACATTTTTTTATGTGATCAAAGGGGGAGAAGTATTAAGTTAAGGGGTAGGCTCTAAATATCATTTTTTTCTTACAATATTATATATTGATTCATTTTTTTGCTTATTTATCCTAACTTAACTCGGGTTGATGCACATCAAAAAGGGGGAGATTGTAAGTACCCCAGGTTGGTTTTGATGTGATCAACCGCGTCAAGTTAGGTCCTGGTGTTTTTAATCTCTCTGTCTAAGTGTGCAGGAACTTAGGAGCGGAGGAAATCCAACATAAGACGCAGTGGACGAGAAGGATTGCACGGGAAGTGAGACGACGAGCTCGGTGCATCCGAGGGACGCGGAAGCTACGGAAGAGTACACCGGTGGAGTGAGAAGGGCACGCGCAGTGTTTGAGGAACGAGAAGGTGGGAGGAAGGACGCTCGAGGGGTGAAAGACCGAAGTCGGGTTCGGGTGAGCCTAACTCCGATTAGCCAGAAATCACCCAAGAAGACCGAAAGTCACGCTGGAGAGTGGTCAGCGGTTGCTGACCAAACCCACTCATGGGCACCCATAAGCATACATGCGTCTGGGCTCTCGGGCGCCCGAGCACTCAGGCGCCCCAATGCATATAGGCGCCCGAGATATTGTTTTTAGCCATTTACGAACGTTGCTTTTTGGATAACTATCAGGCCACGTGTCAGGCGCCCAAGAGCACTCGAGCGCCCTATAAGTGTCACGTCAGTAAATGGATAATTCTGGCTGGGGCTCTCGGGCACCCCTATGCATACGAGCACCCGAGAGACTCGGGTGCCCCTGTGTATATAGGCGCCCGAGAGCTAATTTTATCTACCAACTAGTCGTTTGCGAACGTTGCACATCGGATAACACACAAGCCACGTGTCAGGTGCCCTCAACCACTCAGGCACCCCTATAGTGCCACGTCAACATTCTGATAGAATTGACCGACGCTATAAATAGGTCCCCAGAGCTCAATTTCAATTAATTCATTCAATTTAATCAAGAGCAAACAAATTCTTTATAGTTTTCCATTCTTTTTCTGAGTTTCATTTTGTAAGATGCTTCTCCGCCCGAAAGAGTTTATTCAGGAGAATCGAACTATATTCTGCCTTGGATTAGCAACCTCTCTGGTTGCAAACCAAGTATAATTCTAGTTGCCTCTTTCTTTTTGTATTGCTTCATTTCTGTTATAGTTTTTATATATTATGCTTTGTTTATTTTTGAACTAACTAATATCTTTGTTTAAGATAAACTAAAGATAGAATTTTTATTTTCAGGGGCAATTCACCCTCTATTTCCGACCATCGATCACCATCACTTCTCCTTTGTTTCCTATAGATTATTGAACATAAATATATGGTTGTTTTGTTTCCGAATAGGATTGCTTTATCTTATTCTTGTTCTTTTGATATTATTTTTTGATATTTTCGTTGCTTGATCTTTAATTTAATCAAATTTATGTCCATACAGTCTCATCTATTGATTTTTTGTTCTGTAAAGTACCGCTTGTAAGCAAGTACTTAGGAATAATCATTAAACACAACTAGAGTTTGGTTGACATTAGATATACCCTACCTAGTAAATTAGTTGCATGTTTACTGATTTTGATATTTACTTTACATACCGTTACATAGTTGTGATCTGATTGTTTGTGCATTCAATATCATGCATAATATCTGCATAGTTACATGCTGACAAGCATCGGCTTTCATTTGGTTAAGCCCGTCATCAGACATTTAGCTACTCTGCCCACTCAACCACTCATGAATAGTGGTAGTTGCCGGAGTGCGAGCAGTTGTCTTATTATGTCACACTCGACCACTCATAAGTAGTGGAAATTGGAGTTGTAGGCAAGCAGTTGACACCTCACCGTTATTTTCGAGGGGTATCAAAATTGTTGGTGGCTTCCCCTTTTTCCTGGGGTTTTGGTGTAGTTGACTCCCCAGCATCCTGTCCACTCAACTACTCATAGTAGTAATAATTGTTAGAGTGCGTACAGTTGTCACAGTTCTACCATTCAGCCTCACAGATGTGATATGATAACGGCTTGACTGACATCAAGAGTAACACATGTTATTGCATCATATGTTTACTTATTATACTAAACTGAGCCAACTTTATTTTCTTTTCTAAAAATTTATACACACGGAAATGTATTTATTTATTCATTTACTGTATTTCTGTATATTATCTATCATAACCTTCGTTCCAAAATATTTTTTAATTAATTTTAAAATTGTTAAAGTCCTACCGCCTTTTTTGGTTTTCAATAATTAATATCATCAATTTATATAATAAACAAATATATTAATGTGAAACAATAAAAATTCAGAGAATTTAAAATAAATAAATTGAGAGAGATAAACGGAGAGATTCATCTAGACAAA
>JAGFNQ010000738.1:234849-394451 GCA_024364735.1 Boesenbergia rotunda
TTGGCCATCAGATGTGAATCGGACTGACCGGATAGCGCCTAGGTTGCCTCTCAATGCCAGTCACCGGAACTGGAGAGGTTCCTGGTGTCCCAAATGCGGCAAGTCTTGTCCTGGTTGCCAGTGGCAAATGTGCAGCCATCGGGATTCCATGCCGATGCAAAGGAGTAGTCATGGTGA
Source organism: Boesenbergia rotunda (assembly GCA_024364735.1). NCBI lineage: Eukaryota > Viridiplantae > Streptophyta > Magnoliopsida > Zingiberales > Zingiberaceae > Boesenbergia > Boesenbergia rotunda. The sequence goes on from JAGFNQ010000738.1 coordinate 235,027, forward strand.
CCTTTCAAGATATGGACAGTCTGCAAGAACCAGAGTTATGCAATTATTCACTCAAGCTTTACTTGAATTTCAAAAGCCTAGCCTCCTGGTATAGATTTGTTAAACAACTACCGGCCATTTCATCACTATGACAACCTCTAAAAACAAACATTTTCAAATCATTATTTAAAAAATTGATAGAACAGATGTAAAATTCTTAGGCTACGTAAGTTGTCTGTTTTCCATTTTTATTTTCTAAGAAAATACGATTTTCTGAAAAATAGTATTTGGTTTGTATTTTTTATCTCTGTTTTTCAGAAAAAGAGATCATTTTTTGAAAAATTAAAAAAATATCTAAAAGTCATTTTTCAATAAATAAGAAAATACGATTTTTTAGAAAATAAAAAAGAAAGTGACTCGAATCAAACACAGCCTTAGATTCTCAATAACTGTTCTGATTGTTTCATTCCTAGTACACTTCTTACCAAGATAGATATTTTGGATCATACAAACCTTTCCTGTGTGAGAATCAACCAACATGCCGTCAGGATCATCTCCAACAATGACAAGAAACTTTCCATCAGGACTAATAGATGCATGCTGCAACAAGAACAGAATGGCAGATGTGAGTATACGTAACTGAACAAAAATAGCATTTTGTAAGCAAAACAAACAAATTGTCAAGATCAAAATCCCAGAAGGCTGCCGCTACAACTGATTGAGTTGAGTTTCCTTTCTCAACGAAGCGGCGCCACTACAAGCAGAAATTCAGACTGACATAATACATTAATGTGACTAGAAACTAGATTAACTCAACATGAAATGCATTATATCTTACGTTCACAGGCCATGGAAAGCTGAAATGGCTGCAAAGTTGAAACTTCTCCATGTCAAAATCTCGTACTGCAGAGTCATTATTAGAAGACATGAAGTGAACAGCCCCACTGGATAGATTATAGATGAGTGAGAAAATCAAGCAGGCAACTAGATATTTTTAGGAAAATCATCAGTAATTAGATATTACCTACAACTTTCAAAAATTTCCAGGGCATTAGTAATTGCATTGTCATCATATGTTGTTCTGCAGCAAAAGCTAATTCCTTCCCGATCTAAAAACTGTTTCAATTTGAAGGAAAAAAATTTGAGGTAATATTGACTTCATCATACCACACTTTTATGTAGAGAAGGACAGATAAATTGAAACCAGTTCTGATAATAACTATTGACATCATATTTAGCTAGAAACAAGCACATACGTAAAAAATTCACTCACAAATTTAATGGTAAATAAGAACAAATAATCACAAAGAAGAAAACACAGAAAATAAATAAGCAGAAGTTCATTGATCAGAATAACAAGCGCATAAAAAAATAATCAAAGCACTTTTATACAGACACTAACGAATAATATCAAGCTAATCATGTCAAAGGATGTCACGTTCTAGCTTAAATTTGGTTCCTTGAACAATTAGCTTGAATGGGTATAACCATCATCATCATTCGGCTGTGATGTCGACCACATGAATATCCCTTCATCAGTTATATGCGATGTTAGAGCATCCACATCAACTTCCCTAAACATAAAATTTACCTTAAATTTTAGAGAAGTTAATAAAAGAATTCTTTGCATCAGCTACACTACTCATTCCCTAAATTTAGATTTTATAAATAGTACTTCTTTAAATTTGGAGAATGAAATTCATTCCCTAAAGGGAAAAAATAAAGGGAATGGATTAAGTAGTGAAAAGTGGATATTACATAGGGAAGAAAAAATAATAATAATAAAGATGTGGTAAATTATAGGGAAGTTGATGTATTGTGTAGTGAAAAGTGGATATCCAAATTTAATAAAATAGTTCTACCATAAATTTTAATTTTGGATAAGAAATCTGATGTGGATGCTTTTATATCACTAGTGATATTCAAATTGATTAAATATTTTTTTTATTACATCAAGTATTGTTTTCTTTGGTCTCCCTCTAATCTTAACACCTTCTAATTTGATAGATTTCAACTCTTTTAACTGATAGAACCTATTGGTCATCTTTGATTATGGAAAAAACAATACACCTACAAAATCACAATATGCCAGAATAAACATCCAATAAAGATGAATTTTTTTCAGGTTTCAATTAAGGTTTAGGTTTTAAGTATTTGTGAATTTAGATTTGGGTCTAAATTTCTGGTTTTTAGTTTTTATTTTTTATTTTTTTTGCAAAATTGGTTTTTTCAAGTTTTAGGTGGGTTTCAGCTTTTAAAGCACATATATCACTGAAGAATCCCAAAGGGAACTTGGCGTGTTGGGTGACTTTGAGGTCAAGGGTTCAAGTTATGGAAACAACCTCTTGCAATGCAGGATAAGGCTACATACAATAGACCCAATGTAGTCCAACCCTTTCATAGGATCCCGCATTGACAGAAGCTTCATGCATTGGACTGAAGAATCCCACATATCTTACATACCTTAACATATATCTTATAGCACATGAAAAGCCCCACAATTTTTTTTATTAAAAAAAAACTGAACTGAAAATTGGCTAGGATTTTTTTCCCCAAAGTTAAGGTTCTGATTTTGGGTTTGTTTTCGTTTCTGGTAATCCAACCTTTCAGGTCAACATTTCAACCCTACTCAGTGTCAAGGAACCTGATGGTTATTTATGTCTCAGATGATGTTCTTGATGAGCTAGAATCCACTGATCTTCTCAATGTGGGTGCTCCATTTGGCATGGCAATAAAAATGGTTCTAATAAGTATTTGCTTAAGTGCCAGCTGATTTAGACATCAAGCCATTTTAGATATAGAAGATTTGCTACCTTACAAGGGGCATTCAAACATCCATCTTTATCTGCTAAATTTTCAACAGCTTATACTCTTTCAACTTCAGTGCCAGTATCCCCTTTAAAGCATCCTCATTTCCAAAAGTTAACAACATAATTGACATACAAACAATGCCTACCTATTGTAGCTTATGAAGTCACGATCACTGATGATGAAATTTGCAACTTGGTACTTGATGATACATGGCTCTATGTTGCATCATTCAGACTAGTAAGATGAAGATAAAGAATACTATGGCAAATGAGGACCTTTCCTCAAGAGAAAAAAGTATAGATACAAAGTCATGGTTATCTTGCCATGGAGGCAACCCAAAATTAGTCGTAAAGTGATACTTTAGTAGTATCCTAATTTCTTCCCTGTCGAGTTCATTGAGATCAATCAAATAAAAATTCTTTTATGAAGATCTAAATTTTTACCATATACATTCTTCGATTATTTCTTTTCCAGCTTTCCTTTACAGCATCACCCATGGGACAATAACCTATTGCTTAACCATAAAACATGTATATTAATGGAGTAGTGTTGTCTTGACAGACAGATTAATTGACCACTTGTTGCAGAATGATGCAACGAGCTTGTTGATTAACCACATCTATGGTATGATAAATTGTTCCAAATGTAAGCTGACAACCAGAAAGAAATTACCTTACATATAAGTTCTCCTTGGAATCCTCCTGCTACAAGCATATTATCTTTCACAGCTAGTGTACTAACTTGAGTATGTGAAAATCCTTCCAATAAACTTCCAGGGTGTTTCTGCAGAAAAAGACATGGCGTTTATGAAAGACAAACATAAAAAAGTATTCCATATATCAGAAGGACAGAAGCCCATAAGTACGCAGATCACAATTGATAACTCAATCATAAGCAATAGACAAGTAAACAGATTCCTTGAACACACCTCAAACGGAGCTATGTGCCCCGAAACATTGATAACTTCATATTCCTTGCCATTTAGAGCAGACCAATGAAGCACAGCATCATGTGACATTAGGTAGACATCATGCTTTGATGTAGCCCAGACCAAATTTCTCAACTGAAAATTAAAATATCAATCCAGGTAAGTCTAATGTTTCATATCTCTGTCCATCAATAAACAGAATTAGGACTCCTAATAATTCAGACAGCTTTGGAAATGAAGGGTTGAATAGGATAAATTATAGGTTTCAAAAACCCACAAAATAACTAAGAAATGGATATGGAAGGTCATATTCAACTACTTGTCACGGCAAAATTTTGATACAAATTTGTAAATATTCCACATAATTTAGGTTTTTCAATTCAGATATGAAAACAAAAAGGTCATCCAAAATCTTCTAGTATCATGGAAATTAGCTCCCATGCAATCAATAGGGACTTGCCATGGATATGCAGTAAGATACCAAATAAATTCCTAAGTCTTCAAAGACAGTTCAACTAATCAAAACCAGCAAATATCATCATTCTTTTGTGAGGAGAAATTGATAACAACATTATGATTATATACGAAGAGTTTTTGTCCTAAAGCATTGTCCTAACCAGAAAAATAAATAGCTTGGAGAAAAAATAAGAACGTATTAATGAATGCAATTGGTTCATAACTTATGGATTACTTCCTAACATGTACCACTGAAGACAAAGTTTGCATAATTCTAATTGAAGCCTGAAGGTTAGCATAACACAAAAATTGGCTAAATTAGTATAATCTACAAGCGCCACTGGTGGTCAAATGATAGGGAATCATCATTAACAAGCCCATAAAGTGGTGGAAATGCTTGTCTTGCCCAAAAAACTCACCTGGAAATGAAGGATGTTTGATTTGACAGATCTTGTATTTCTCTGAAACTCGTAATACATGCCACCTTTCTGGGTTGCTTTGCATTCCTGTATGATTAATGAGCAAATAAGTTTATGATAAAAAAAAAGTATAAGCAGCGAGGAAAGTTAAAATTGAGTCACTCTTTCATATAATCTTCATACCTTTTCTGATGCTTTCCCAGAATTTTGTACATTCTCATAGTTTTTGTATTGTTCCAGCCTGGTTCGTCTGTAGCTCTCACGTGTGATGTTTAGCGTACCCCATGGTATTCCTTGGATATCTTTTCCTTTCCTTGCTTGAGCAGAGGAAATATCAATTTCTCTTTCATTCTGAAATTCAAAACAAAGGTAAGTTGTGAACAGTTGATTACTAGAGAAATAAAGAACAGTTTGGATAACAATCCAAAGTACAACTTTAAAGAGAACCACCATCAACCTGCAATTTTCCCAACTATTTCAAGTCTGCTGCGTGGATCTTATTCATTCATCAAGCTCTATGCAAGTTACATAGCTAATAATATTCAAGCCAATTAAGTCTTTTTAGTCTTGTTTAATCTCCCTCTACTTCTTGCACCTTCTCTCTACTCCAAATCCATCGATGCTCACCAACACCACCATCATCATCATTGTCTCATCTAAGTCCCAAACATTTGGGGTTGGCTAATGAATCTTAACCCTCCGTTGCAGTTAATAACTTAATATCGATCTTAGGTTTAGATTTTAATATTGACTAGCAAGGCCTAAAGCAGCCCTCAAACTTTTTCAGCTTAGGCCATCAATTGGTGATTTTCATAACCTATCCTAGATAAAAACTAAAAATAGAACGATAATATTACAAATGATATAATCCTGTTGAAGATAAGAAAGGGTGCAGCGGTAGACACAGCATACCAATGGGTCATAATCTTCACCATCAGAGTCTGAATTGCCTAGCGCTCCACCATAAATTTCTTCATACATATCTTCTCCATCTCCCATTTCATAATTTTCCACCATTTCATCCATATCATCAAACTGGTGGTTTTGCATGGAGTATATGCCTCTGCCAAAGATAAAGAGATTTAACATACTCTTCGAGTTAACTTAAAAATGCATTGTTCATTCATTCATATAGTCAGCACATACTTAAACCAGAGCGATGATTTCAGCATATGCAAGGTTATGCGCCTATTCCTATTATTCTATTTGAAGATAAATTGTCTAAGAGCATGATTATCACATAACAACATGTGTCCTACTTATTGAGAGCTCAAATTAGCAACTAATTTTATAGTTTACTCAGTAAAGGGCACCTTTGATGCTGGAAACAATACATTCGTAGAGTAAGCAGAAGTGCATGCATCATTAAAGCAGTTATAAGAATAATAAAAATAAATAAAGTGGCCTAAATGGTAAGCTTCAGAAGAAGCAACTGTATGTTTATGCTTGCTGATAACAAACAGATTTTTTTTCATAGGGTTGTATAATTGTATCAAAATGTGATGCCTGATCCAAATAAGTATTTGGAGAAGACACGTTTTCCTAACCTGCCCCACCTTCCCTTTTAGCCCATAAGGGCGTGAAAAGAATAGAGATATGGGGAAGGAGATAAGAGTGGCATATGTTGGTTTTGTCTCGGAAAGGAGGAGATGATGATGTTGGAGATGGCAGTGCTGCAGTCAGGGAGAGGAGAGAGAGAGACTACTACAACCACAGGAGAAGTGGAAGCGAATAAGAAGAGAGAATTACATAAGGAAAAAAGAAAGACAGAGGAGGAGAAAGGAGAATGGGAAACAACAGTGGCTACAGGAAGTGGATATGAAGAATCAAGGCAAAAACTTTCTACAGAATCAGATTGCAACTGACAAGAACAAGCCTAAAAAAACAAAAGTTCGAGCCAAATGAAATCAAATTATCCAAAAACATATCAAAATGCATTCAACCCAAAAGAAAGGGATTTTAAAAACCCCGTAAAAACCTTAAACGAGATCCGTCAACAAAGCAACAGTAAGAAGGAACACCTAGACTTTCGCACTCAATTAACGACACAAACGACAGAAGCCGATGGCCTATGAACGGATCACAGACACCAAAGAACTAATCATGACAGGTGAAGAATCGCGGGGGAAAAATCTTAATTTTCATAATTGACAATTTGGTATGCACCTGTGATAGGGTTCGGGAAGCCTTCGGATCTCGATCGAAATGATAATGTCCGAATAATCGGACGCCTTGCGGCAGAAGTCGAGCGATTCTGGGAACTAAAAGGGATCGGATTAGGGTTGGGTCTTTTTTTGGAAAAAAAAAATTGTATAAAAAAATGTGGAAAACGACTGGATATAAATACAGAAAATAGTCGGCGTTATGTACGGAAATATCATTCTCTGAATTTATTCATGGAAATTTTCCAAAAAAAATTATTTTTATTTACTTTGTAGTGAAATCATACTTCTTTCATGTTTTTAATTTGAGCTGAGGATAAAATTGAAAAGAAATACCGATATTAATAACAAGGCGGATTCTAGTATTAGATAGATTGATAAAAATATGTGTCTATCTTAATGAAAATTACTTTAGCAAAAATATAAATTGAAACGCCTTCGAATCTCAACTATTGGCAAAGTAATCATATTCCCTTCGCCTAGATTAGAACTTGATCTAACGGCTGTTTCCAAAAGTCATGAATGCAAATAAAAAATCTCTTCCGAACAAATTTCAACACTTGAAAATCTTCTTAATAGAAGCGGCATTGGCAATAAACTTGTGCCTGTTTGGAGAGATCATAAATTATTAAAATATATTATTCACAATATATAAAATATTCAGTCAGAATCGTTCCCGTGAGCGAGATAGCATTTTATAAGAAGATAAATTAAAAAAGTTACAATTAACTATTATGAAGAGAATAAGATTAATATTTATTTTTTATTTTCATTTTATGTATAAAATATAATTTTCTAAAAAATAGGTTTGGTTTGTATTTTCCAACCTTATTTTCTAGAAAAAACTATAACATTTTCTAAGAAACTAGAGAATGAAATAAAGTCATTTTTTCAGAAAATGAAAAAATACAGTTATGTTTGATATGTTTTTTTTCATATTTTATAAAATATGATATTTTCTGAAAAACATGTTTGGTTTGTATTTTCTAGTCTTGTTTTTCAGGAAAAGATATAGTATTTTCTGGAAAACTAGAGAATAAAATAAAATTATTTTTCAAAAATGACTTTATTTTTTGAAAATGCAGTTGACAGGGTTGAATAGTCCGTGTCCGACACGAGGGATGAAGAAGCCGCGGGGCGTGACATGACAGATCAAAGTGACCTTCCTTCCCGAGGCCGGGCCCCCCCTAGGAGACGCGCCCTGGAAGGTCAGTCTGAAGACCCCTCCCAGGAGCACCCCGAGAGGTTAGGCCCGAAAGCACCTCGGGAGTTATAGCGCCCAAAGACCTCGAGCTCACCTCGGGAGGTGGAGTCCTCGCAATAACCGACCTCAGGTACTGACCTCCCCTCCCGGTACGGATGAGCATCCCCGTTAGAAGAGATCTTCACGACCCTTAAATGTCAAAACGAGTAGAAGCGTGATAACGGTGCAGACCGTTTCAAAGGATATCCAGTAACTGCCGAAAGAGGGGGGAGAACGTGGCGTAAGTACCGGAGACATGGTACCGATCGAAGAGACACGTCTAGTCTGTCGCCATCAGTATAAAAGGTAGTCCGACCCCTCCGGTAAAGGGGTAACGCTCTCACAACCCTACATACATTCTTTACTTCTCGCTACCTTTACCTTTCGGACGATACACTAACTTGAGCGTCGGAGTGGACTCCGCCGAACCCCTGCCGGCGTGTCCCCTAACGCTCGTGTTAACCTTGCAGGGCCCTAAGTTCCTCCCCGCCGCAGGACTTCCACAGGGGCAGAACTCTAGTCACTGGTCATCGTCGTCAACTCTTTCCGGAACAAATTTGGCGTCGTATGTGGGAAATTGGCAAAGCACCTGAAGGAGCACCGATGGCAGGATCGGAGGGACAACCCCTTGCCCTTACAAGAGAGGAACTTAACCGCCTAGTGGCTAACGCCATCAAGAAAGCGCTGGAGCAACACCAAGTTGAACAGGCTGTCCCGCGGCAAGGGGATCCGGCGAGGGAGGAGATCCCCAGAGTTTCTGTCTCGGATTCACGGAGATCCGTTACCCCGGTGGGGCGACAGGACAGAGCAACCCCGGGCCCCCAGAGAGAATCTCCCGGAGACATTGAAAAGGCCCACTCGGTGGCCTCCAGCGCCCAAAGGCACGAAGAGGGATAGGGGGGGGAGGGAAGGATGGACCCAAGTTCTCCCCTAAGGTTCCCTCTACACCTTTCTCTTCCGAGATTGTCGAGGACCCCACACTAAAGCAGTTCCGCGGCCCGGGGATCCCCGATTATGATGGGAAGACATATCCAGAAGATCACGTCTGCAAATTCGAGATTGCTGCATCCTGCACCAGTATACAGACGGTGTGAAGTGTCGGGTGCTCTTAAACACCCTGTCCGAAGCAGCTCAGCGGTGGTTCCAGAGGCTGCCACAGGGTTCCATCAACTCCTTCCTGGAGTTCAGGACAGCCTTCCTTCACCATTTCGCGAGCAGCCGTCGCTACCAGAAGACGACACTTAATCTATTCACCCTCAAGCAGAAACTGTAAGTACCCCTGGTTGATTTTGATGTGATCAACCAATTTAAGTTAGGTCCTGGTATGTTTAATCCCTCTGCTAAGTGTGCAGGAGCTTAGATACGGAGGAAGTCGAGCGTAAGACGTAGCGGACGAGAAAGATTGTGCGGGGAAGTGAGCCGACGGGCTCGGTACAATCCGAGGGACGCGGAAGCTGCGGAAGAGTACGTCGGTGGAGCGAGAAGGACGTGCGCGGTGTCCGAGGGACGAGAAGCCGAGAGGAAGGACGCTCGAGGGGTGAAAGGCCGGAGTCGGGTTCGGGTGAGCCTAACTCCGGTTGGCCGGAAATTACCCAGAAGATGAAGAATCAAAAAGACTGGTCCAAGCGCCCAAAAAAAAAAGAGAAAATTATTTGGTGCCAAGAAGGATCGAACCCGAGACCTCAACATCACACGCAACCCACTTACCATTTGGGATAAAGGGCGATGGCAATAAAATGTTACCGATATTACTACTTAGAGATTACAACAGCAACATGGAGATTCCAACAGCCATCTCGAGCCATCTCGAGGAAAGATAAAGTTTTAATTAAACTTTATTTCTTAAAGGATAATGTTACATTATCCTTTAATCAGATCTAATGGATGCAGTTTAATCCCATCCAAGATTAACTGTCCAGATTATATCCATGGATCAACGGCCAAGAGAAAATTCATCAAAAATCAACAATCCAGATTTATTCTCTTAGGCTATAAATAGGCTTAGAGATTTAGCTTTAGGAATCAATCATTTTTATTCATTCTTGTAAAATCTCTAAAAGTCTAGTGTGCTATTTTTGTAAGGCTTCTCCGCCATAAGGAGATTTTTTATTGAGCGTCCACTGCCTTGGAAGCAACGTTCACAGTTGCGACCAAGTTTTTTTTTAAGACGAGTGCCTCCACTTTCATAATTTTTTTTCCGTCTATTCACCCCCCTCTAGCCGGTCCAACCCGGTCCAACAAGTGGTATCAGAGCCAAGGTCGTCGCAGAAGGACTAATCGCCGACTGCAGCAATTTCAAAAAAAAATGGTTGGAGTCATAATCTACCCGCCGAAATTTGAGGGGGAGTTCGCGATGTGGAAGCGCCGAATGCAGGTATTTTTTAAAACAAATATTGAACTGCTATTAATTATGAAAAATGGTTTTTCAGTTCCAAAAGACAACAACGACAAGGATAAAGAAATAGAGTCATGGACTAAGAAGGAGCAAGCGGACTTTGTAGTAAACGGCAAAGCGGAATTTCATCTACTAGTCGTTCTTCCCGCACAAGAAGTCAACCGCATCGGAAATTACAACTTGGCAAAAGAGCTCTGGGAGAAATTCCTGGAATTACATGATGGTACCTCAGATGCAAAATTGGCGCGACGAGACCTTCTTCGAAGCCAACTGACAAACCTCCGGATGGAGGATGGAGAATCAGTTGCACATCTACATGCTAAGGTAAAAGAACTAATCACCGACCTTGAGAACCTCGGAGAAAAGGTAACAAGTCGCGATGCTCAAAGGTACGTCTTAAACGCATTTCTGAGAACCCCGGAATGGACCTCGGTAATCGATGCATATTTCATTTCGAAAGATTTAACGGTAAGTACATTAGAGCAATTATTTTCTACTTTGGAACTTCACGAATCTCGTTTTGTAGAAAAGAATAAGAAAGCAGGCATCGTCGCACTGAACACAAGGAAAATCCAACTCGACGAGGAATCCTCGACTGACGACGAAACAACAAAAATGGTAAGTTCTTTTAAAAGTTTTTTTAAAGCTAACAAATTTTCAAGAACGCAGAAAAGAAGACGGTCCCCAAAGAAGCGAATAATTAGATGCTACAACTGTAAAGAGGAGGGACACCTGAAGGACCAGTGTCGTAAACTCAAAAACCAGCCAAAGAAGAAAAAGGCACTGAAGGCCACCTGGGATGAGTCCTCATCAGAAGAGTCGGAAGGTCAAGAATACGCGGGACATGTGCTGATGGCAAATCATCAAGAAGGGAGCACTGATGAAAGGGGAGAGACGTCAGAAGAAACCGATGACGAAAGAGGAACCTCGCTTTTCGAAAGCGACCCGGTAAGTGAGGTTTGTTTTCTTCCTCATGATCAATTATATGCAGGAGTTAAAGCCTTGCTCAAATTTAATTGTAGATTAGAAAAAGAAAATTTAAAATTAAAAAATGAATTAACACTTACATCCTCTTCTGATATTTTGAAAAATGAAAATGATAATTTGAAAAACTTAGTGTAAAAATTAGAACTTGATATTGCATATTTACAACAAAAGAAAAATAGCTTTCCTGATAATTTAAATTGGTATTTTAAAAATCACAAGGGTCAATTTAAAAAAGTACCCAAAAGCTATATTCCGCCTAAGTTTTTAATTAATCCTGTAGACAGGAATTTATTTTGGGTTCCTAAATTTGTATTAAACTGATAATTTTTTTTGGTATTATATATGTGCGCATTTTGTTTCTCTAATAAAAATTATGTCTTTATTTTTTTTGCATAATTATGCTGTCTATCTACTAGAACTTCTTTCAAATTTTTCGAAGTATTTTTTCTAATTTTTTAAAATTTATTCTTCAAGAACTCTTATGTGTTGGTTTGTCATTTTTGGACTTGATGAACGAATTAAAACTTAAAATTTTTGTCCAAACTCATATCTTCATCTTCGACTTTAATAAAAATATTTAGATTTTTTTCGATTTTTTAAGAATTGTTTATTGAAATATGATTTTTTTAAAATCCGATAGAAAAATATTTTGACCAGATCCGGTTTTTTTTTATCTCCTCATCAGCTGTGGATTTTATCAAACATTTTTTTAAAGATTTTTTTAAGTCATTTTAAAAAAAATGGAACTAACTTTGAAAAAAATATGTCATTTTAAATTTGAAAAATTTATGGCAATGCGATTTTTTTTTCACTTAGAATATTTTTTATCGCACTTAAAATTTTCTTTTTCCCTAATTATATTTCCCCATTTTTTGATGTGATCAAAGGGAGAGGAATAGTATTAAGTTAAGGAGTAGAATTTTAATTTACTCGAAATTTAAGTTTTTTTTTTGAACTTAAACTGTTTACATTATTATGCATGTTTTTTATTTTGATTACCCTAACTTAACTCGGATTGATGCACATCATAAAAGAGGGAGATTGTAAGTACCCCTGGTTGATTTTGATGTGATCAACCAATTTAAGTTAGGTCTAGTATGTTTAATCCCTCTGCTAAGTGTGCAGGAGCGTAGGTACGGAGGAAGTCGAGCGTAAGACGTAGCGGACGAGAAGGATTGTGCGGGGAAGTGAGTCGACGGGCTCGGTACAATCCGAGGGATGCGGAAGCTGCGGAAGAGTACGTCAGTGGAGCGAGAAAGACGTGCGCGGTGTCCGAGGGACGAGAAGCCGGGAGGAAGGACGCTCGAGGGGCGAAAGGCCGGAGTCGGGTTCGGGTGAGCCTAACTCCGGTTGGCCGGAAATCACCCAGAAGATGAAGAATCAAAAAGACTGGTCCAAGCACCCAAAAAAAAAGAGAAAATTATTTTGTGCCAAAAAGGATCGAAATCGAGACCTCAACAACACACGCTAACCCACTTACCATTTGGGATAAAGGGCGATGGCAATAAAATGTTGCCGATATTACTACTTAGAGATTACAACAGCGACATGGAGATTCCAACAGCCAGCCATCTCGAGGAAAGATAAAGTTTTAATTAAACTTTATTTCTTAAAGGATAATGTTACATTATCCTTTAATCAGATCTAATATATGCAGTTTGATCCCATCCAAGATTAACTGTCCAGATTATATCCATGGATCAACGGCCAAGAGAAAATTCATCAAAAATCAACAATCCAGATTTATTCTCTTAGGCTATAAATAGGCTTAGAGATTTAGCTTTAGGAATCAATCATTTTTATTCATTCTTGTAAAATCTCTAAAAGTCTAGCGTGCTATTTTTGTAAGGCTTCTCCGCCACAAGGAGATTTTTTATTGAGCGTCCACTGCCTTGGAAGCAACGTTCTCAGTTGCGACCAAGTTTTTTTTTTAAGACGAGTGCCTCCACTTTCATAATTTTTTTTCCGTCTATTCACCCCCCTCTAGCCGGTCCAACCCGGTCCAACAGAAGCCTATGGAACCACTCAAGGAGTACATCCAGAGATTCAACCGGGTGGCGCAAGACGTGCTCAGCGCAACATCAGAGATACTCGTCAATGCCTGCACCCAAGGGCTCGTTGAAGGGGACTTCTTCCGATCCTTGGTAAGGAAGTCCCCCGCCAGTTTCGATGATTTGCTGGGACGCTCCGTCAAGCATGTCAATGTGGAAGAAGTAAAGTACGCCCCGTCGCAAAGATCCAGCTAGAGCCCCCCCCCCCCCCCTCCGGTGGCTCCCGATCAGACAGAAGGGAGCCCCCCGCCCCCGCGCGAGGAAAGGACCTTCATCCCGGGAAGGCCCAGTGGACTGGTAGGCGCCGACTGGTGGAGACGGTAGACACCGAGCAGCCGGAGCCATTGCCGAGGTACTGCAGTTACCATGGCAGCTCGACTCATTCCACGGAGGAGTGTCACGCCTTGAAGAAGAAGTTCAGCGAGGAGGCAGACACCAAACCTCAAAGAAAATTGAATAAGTTGGGGTATCACAGAAGGTCGCCAAGGCAAAGCTTTTCCCCTCGGCGACAGCATGCCGAGGAAAACGAGACCCGACATCGGTTTCGATCACGATCGCGAGGTAGGAGTTGGGGACCCGCACCCCGAAGATCCCTCTCCTTAGAGAGAGATCCCAAAAAAGGCAAAGCCCCATGCATGATCCGCCCTCGGGCCATGTGGGAGTCATCTCCGGAGGACCTACTGGAGGGGACTCCAACCAGGCAAGGAAGTCTTACACACGACGATTGGAGAACTACTCCATCGAGACAATCCAAAGCCGGGAGCCAGGCCCTACAATCTCTTTTGGGTCATCCGACCTCGAAGAAGTGGAAACTCCCCATGAGGACGCCTTAGTGATCGTAGCTCGTATTGTCAACTATGACGTGAAGCGCATTTTCGTAGATACCGGGAGTTCCGTGAACATCCTATACAAGGCGGCTTGGGAGCAGATGCAGATAGATGAGAATGAACTGCTCCCGATTTCGACCCCACTATTTGGTTTCACGGGGTATCGAGCACAGCCGATAGGGCAAATCACCTTGTCACTCTCGTTGGGCAGCGACAGGCTCGAAAGAACCCGGAGGACTCCTTTCTTGATTATGGGCACGCCCTCCTCCTATAATGCCATCCTGGGTCGCCCAACACTCAACACTTTTCAGGCGGTGGTCTTTGTTTACCACCAGAAGATAAAGTTCCCGGTAGGCGACCGGGTAATGGAAGTCCGAGGAGACCAGCTAGTGTCTCGGCGGTGCTACAGCGGAGAGGTCAGAACAAAGTCTCGGAAGAACCCGAGAGGCCTGGACGACTAGCTGTAGGAGAAAGGCAAAAACTCAGGAGGTCCGGGCCCGGCAGCAATCTCGGACCCTTCTGGTCTTGTAAGATTTGTGTTTTATTTAGAGTATCTGTCTGTGTATCTCTGTGCCCTCGCAGAAAAATCAAGTAATAAAGAGATATGTTTTCCCCTCAAAATAACAACGCACTACCGAGGCGTTGAAAACCCTAATACCTCACAGTGCAGTCGATCCCGGGGGTACTTAGGTTTGATCTGGGACATATGCGTCCGACCAAGTATCCAAAACCCTAATATCTCGCGGTGCAGTCGATGCCCGGGGTACTTAGGCTTGGTCTGGGACACACGCACCCGACCAAGTATCCAAACCCTTAATATCTCGCGGTGCAGCCGATGCCCGGGGTACTTAGGCTTGGTCTAGGACATACGCGCCCAACCAAGTACCCAAAACCCTAATGCCTCGCGGTGCAGGCGATACCCAGAGTACTTAGGCTTGGTCTAGGACATGCGCGCCCAACCAAGTATCCAAAACCCTAATGTCTCGCGGTGCAGCCGGTGCCCAGGGTACTTAGGCATGGTCTGGGATATACGCGCCCGACCAAGTATCCAAAACCCTAACGCCTCGAGGTGCAGCCGATGCCCGGGGTACTTAGGCTTGGTCTGGACATACGCACCTGACAAAGTATCCAAAACCCTAATACCTCGCGGTGCAGCCGATGCCCGGGGTACTTAGGCTTGGTCTGGGACATACGCGTCCAACTAAGTACCCAAAACCCTAATACCTCGCGGTGCAACCGATGCCCGGGCTACTTAGGCTTGGTCTAGGACATACGCGCCCAACCAAATATCCAAAACCCTAATGCCTCGCGGTGCAGCCGATGCCCGAGGTACTTAGGCATTTGAACTTCACGAATCGAGAATTGTAGGAAATCGAAAGACGAATGGTGTAGCCCTGAACGCGAAAACAACAGTACCAGGATCGGTATCCTCGGATGATGAAGAAGAAGAAGAAAAAGGATACTTGGTAAGGAAATTTAAAAAGTTTGTTAAATCTAATCAATTTTCAAAGTTTCAGGGAAAGAAGAAATCTCCGAAGAGACGAACGGTAAAGTGCTACAATTGTGACGAAGAGGGTCACATTAAAGACAACTATCCCAAATTAAAGAACAAGAAAAAGGAAAATCAGCTGAAGAAAAAGAAAGCGCCAAAAGTGACATGGGATGACACGTCTTCTGACGAGTCAGAAATCGAGGAGTATGCTGGACTTGCCCTGATGGTGAGTCATCAAGAGGAGGACGACGAAGAGAGCTCATCGGAGATGAGTATCAATGAAGGGGGAGAGTCGTCTGACGAAAGCAGCAGCGACGAGGAACCACTAAACAGCAAATACGACGACATGGTAAGTGAGGTATGTAAATTACCTCCCGACAAACTTTTTTCTGTTTTAAAATCTATTTTGAATAGTTTATGCAAAAAGAGGAGAAAGATATTGAAGTTGAAAAAGGAGTTATCTACATCATGTCCATTAAGTATGTTCGATAACTTAAAAAATAAAAATGAAAATCTAAAAAATTTAGTTAAGAAATTGAAATTTGATATTACATGCATGCGACAGAAAAAGAATCATTATCCTGAGGGGCTGAACTGGTATCTTAAGAATCACAAGGGCCAACTTAGGAAAATACTAAGAAATTATGTGCCCCCTAAATTTTTAACTAACCCGGTTGATAATAACCTATTTTGGATTCCTAAATCTGTCTTAAATTAATTTTTGTTGCAGATATTAACTAACAATTTTTATTGTGTCATTTTTTTTTAAATTCAGTACAATTTTTAGTTACTTAAGGAAAGTTGGCTATACACTTGAAACTTTTTGAAAATTTTCAAACACTCTTCGAATTTTTATGATTTTTTAGATGAAACCATATTTTTAAAATTTAAGAATGCGAAGGAAAAAGAGTTTGACTAGATCCGATTTTTTTTGGATCTATAAATCAAATGTTGACTTTGTCAAAATTATTTTCGAATTTTTTAAGTCCATTTAGAATTAAAAAAATTAATGAAATTATATTTTCTTTAATTTGAAAAATTCTTGAAAATGCTATTTTTAAAAACTAATTTTTTTAATCTTTTAAGCTTTAGTTAAACACTTCAATTTTTTCAATATGCTAACTTTTTCGTCCCCGATTTATTAGTCCCCGGGTTTTACTGTGATCAAAGGGGGAGAGTAGGCTAGATTTGTATTGAAACATCTTTTTCATGCTCAACCTGTTTATTTAATTTTACTATGTTTTACTTATTTGGTTTAACCCTAACTAAACCGGGGTTGATGCACATCAAAATGGGGGAGATTGTTGGTGCCTTGGTAAGTTTTGATGTGATCAACCAGGTTAAGTTAGGTCCTGGTATGTTTAATCCCTCTGCTAAGTGTGCAGGAGCTTAGGTACGGAGAAAGTCGAGCGTAAGACGTAGCGGACGAGAAGGATTGTGTGGGAAAGTAAGCCGACGGGCTCGATACAATCCGAGGGACGCGGAAGCTGCAGAAGAGTACGCCGGTGGAGCGAGAAGGACTCGCGCGGTGTCCAAGGGACGAGAAGCCGGGAGGAAGGATGCTCGAGGGGCGAAAGGCCGGAGTCGGGTTCGGGTGAGCCTAACTTCAGTTGGCCGGAAATCACCCAGAAGACGAAGAACCAAAAGGCTAGTCACCCGAAAAAAAAATTAAATTGTTGCTAGGAGGAATTGAACCCAAGACCTCGAGAGCAAAGGCGGCTAAACTTACCAGTTGGGATAAAGGTCAGAGACAGTTTATATTTGCCGATATTATTACTTGGAGATAACAATAGCAATCTCGAGCAGAAGATAAAAATTCCTTTATCTTATAAAGGATAAAGCCTTATCCTTTAATCAGATCCAATAGATGCAGGTTAATCCCATCCAAGATCAACCATCCAAATTACATCCATGGATCAACGGCCAAGAGAAAATTTCTCAACAATCAACAATCCAGATTTATTCTCTTAGGCTATAAATAGGCTTAGAGTTTCAACCTTTTCATTCATTCAATTGATTTAATTGTAACCTCTCTAAGTCTTCAGTGCTACAATTGTAAAGGCTTCTCCGCCTGAAGGAGTTCTGCTTGAGCGTTAACCGCATTGGAAGCAACGTTCCAGTTGCAACCAAGTTTTTTTTAGACGAGTGCTATCTCCATTATTTTTCATAACCGTCTATTCACCCCCCCTCTAGACGGTCCACCCCATCCAACAGGGTACATCGCCACGGACCAACCAGGGTTTGGTGGTTAACAGGATGAGTCATCTCCCCCATGCCCCTAGCGGACCACATAAGGTCTTTTCTGGACTCCTCAAATAGCACGGGAGTCCCACATCCTCCAGGATCTTCAGCGAGACCCTGGACCTCATCTCCACCATGTGCCCCGGTGAAGGTAACAATACAAAAGACTCTACCTCTGAGGGGTCCCTCAGCCAGGAACACTACTGCCTCTCCGGTATTAGGCCGCTGGGACACCGACAAAGATGAAGGCAAGAAGGTGGCATCACGCTACAAAGAAGCAAGCATATAAAAGGGATGAAGGAGACGATACACCCCTCTCCCCCTATTTATAGTGATGGCTGCCTCTCCGTGCAGTTAATGCAGGGAGAACACAAAAACAGCAACAGGCGTCGAAGCGTCATTTCAACTAACGCGCCCCTGCCACACCTAGGAACCCGCGACTCCTTATGAGTCCATTCAATAAGATTGTGAATATTGCGGAGGCGATGGTTCGGGAGTCGCCCGCACACTCCAGAAGGAAACGTCGACGAGGACCCCTCCTATGGAAATATCAAGGATAAAAGGACAAAGTCATACACTACAAAAAAATCCAGCTTTACCGACGGAATTTACCGACGGAATTCCGTCGGTACAAACGATTCTCGACGGAATTCCGACGGAAAAAATATTGACGGAAAATTATTCGTCGGGGGTAATATTTCCGACGGAAAAATGGGTCCGTCGGAAAAAAGAAACGTACCGACGGAAAAATGGGTCCGTCGGCAAAAGAAACATACCGACGGAATATTCCGTCGGTCAATACCGACGGAAACCCGACGGAAATACAGTTCCGTCGAAAAATACAAAAACCGGGATGAAGAAGATTACCGACGGAAACTCCGTTCCCGTCGGAGATTCCCAACGGAATCTCTCTTTCCGTCGGAAATCTCCGACGGAAACTGAGTTTCCGTCAAAAATCTCCGACGGAAAGAGAGATTCCGTCAAAAATCTCCGACGGGAATGGCGTTTCCGTCGGTAAATTCCGACGGAAACGCCGTTTCCGTCGGAGATTTCCGACGGAAAGAGAGATTCCGTCGGGAATCTCCGACGGGAACGGAGTTTCCGTCGATAATCTTCTTCATCCCGATTTTTGTATTTTTCGGCGAATACCGATGGGAATGGAGTTTTCGTCGGTAATCTTCGACGGAAAACACTACAATCCCCGACGGAAACTGAGTTTCGTCGGAAATTTCCGACGGAATGTGAGAATCCGTCGGCGATTTATCGTAAGCCCAATTCGATATATTTCCGACGGATTTTTATTCCCGTCGGTATTCCGTCGGAACGTAATAAAAAAAATTGGATTAATGGTAAAAAAATATTTTGATTGAAACAAATCTCCAATCCTGACATAATAACATAATTTGCACCAGAAATAATTATTGACAAAAAAATAATATATTAAAAATGACTAGTTTGAAAATAATACAATAATATATGTCAAGTACAATACTGAAGTACAATACATATTACAAGTCTCCAAATGCATACTGAAGTACAATACAAGTCAAGTACAATAATACATGCTTGCATCCAATCCTAACTGAAGTATTTTCAATAATACAAGTCTACCAACAACTGTTTGTCATCTAATCTTCTAACCTTCCTTGATGTTTGTGATAATAACACCTGTAAATCATCTGCACCATGAACGATATTATAACGATTCCTCTGAAGCATGTGAATAATCACACAGATTAGATTAATAGAAACCAACTTGCTAGATAAATTTAACCAAATAATAACAACCATTTGAAGCATGTGAAGAAGATAGCAACATGCATGGGTTTGAATTAAAATAGGGACAAAACATAATGCAACTCATCTCAAATTTATATGATAAGCAGGAAGCAAAAACTAATTAGACCTCTGCCTTTATAACTCACCTGTAAGGATGTCTAGCTGTATTTATCCAAAGTCCTGAAAAACTAATAGTTTAACTTATACCTTAAAAAATTCTACTCGTCCATGTCTGTTGGGTCTTGAGTATCCTGTGACTCAAAACCGTGTTGCGATGGTTGTGTTGGAGGAAAATTAGCTATGACCGCGTTTATATGGTCCACCAAAGCTTTATGCCTCCGTTCGTCCACCGCTCTCTACCGCTGTTGATCGGCTATCCAATTACTCATCCTCAGATCCATGTCAACAATTTGAGAGCACAGTTCATGATTTTCCTGACGTAAAGACTGCATCTCTGAAGAAGCGGACGAAGAGGCACGACCCCTAGGCATCCTCAGCCGATCGAAGGCAACTTTGGCCTGTGAGCCAAGCCCGTAGAGGGTGGAGTTTTTTGTCCGTCCACCGACAACATCATAGTAAATCTCATTCAGCTGGTCGGTGGACAATGTCTGTGGCTCCCCCCTCTATCGAAGGCTGAGATGCCTCGACCACTCTATTTGTAATTTGATCCTGTAAAAAAAATATCGGATTAATATTGAAATTAAATTATCATAATAATAAAGATAAAAACAATTAAATAAATAATAAAAATAAGAATTGTACGTGTATGGTCTGTGATCGAGAATCGACAAAAGACCCGTCTTTCTTCTTATGGGTCTTCATAAATATCTCCATACAAGTGGGCTGGCGAGCAAGTTCTCGTTCCTATTTATAAAAATTTATTAGAACCAAATTATACGAGTATGATAAATGATAAATATAAAATTTACTTGCATAATTTTGAATTTACTTACCAAGTCCATTGTATGCTCGACAATAGACTTCGATCCAGATGAATGTCGGGCTGTTCCGGTGCTCGGGCCACCTGGCTCTGTATTTCTATTGGCACGAGCCTTCTCAGCATTTTCTTTCCATCTTTCTTCAGCCCAGGTGGCCGTCCATACACCCCAAGTCTCGGCATCAACATATGTCGGTCGCGTCGCTTTTTTCCTCAAATAATACATATGGTCACGATACAACTTGGCACAATAAGAATTCCAAGTACTTTTGAATTCTGCCTCGTGACCATCCTCCCATGTATATTTTTTCTGCAATACAATTTATTAAAAAGAGTTTATTCAAGTATGTATTAGAATATTATGTATTAGAATAGTAAATATATTAAATATACTTACGACAAATTCATTATAATAAAAAGTCTTCGTCTCCTCGTCTACATGTCTCCATGTAATGCCAGCAGCGCAGGCTCTTTCTTTAAATTTGCCAGTAATATAACTGGATACTCGGTGGCCTTCAGGATAAAACCTGCATATAAATTATATTATTTTTTAAAAATTTATAATAACTAAACTTAAAGTTATTAACAATCATAATTACTTACGAGTCTCCAACGATTTTAAGAGTCTTGTAGCCACGGAGTAGAACTGGCTGCTGACCTGGCTGATGCTCGTCCTGCTGCTGTGCCATAATAGTATCTGCACACAAAAATTACTATAGATCATTATAAAGATTGGAGACATGATCATATAAATAAGAGATAAAATGAATACATAACTTACATGATAAACCAAAAAATATTGTATCCAGTTTTATCTGTAAGAGCACATTAATCAATAGTATCATCTTCTAAATATTCATCGCTAGACTCTATTAGTTCAACATTTTCGTCACTGCTAGACATATTTCCATCATCTATATCCTCGTAGGTAACATTAATATCTACAAGTAATTGGGATGTAGACTGGAGTTGAGAATCAACTGAATATCTCTCTACATAATCATTTTGCATTGCATCTTGATTTAGTGAAGTGATGGTGTTCGACATTTCTATAGTTGACCGAGCCTTCATTCGACACACAGACATCCATTGACTAGATCTTCGTCTCCTCGTAGGGTATTCAAGATAAAAAACTTGACCCGCTTGTACTCCAAAGATAAAAGGTTCAAACTTATTAAACCTTTTGTTCCCGTGCACCTCAACTAAATTATAATTTGGATATATTCGAGTACCTGTTCTTGGAGTCGGATCGTACCTTGCACATTTGAACAACACACATCTTTTTAAAGGTAATGCAGGGTATTCAACCTCTATGATTTCGTCGAGAATTCCATAATAATCGAACTCAATGTTACTATTCTCCATAGATCCTTTGACGCATATACCAGAATTGTAGGTTAACCTGTTTGATTCTCGGTGTCTGACATGGAATTTTAGGCCATTAACATAGTAACCAGAGTAAACCATTATTTTACGAAGAGGACCTGATGCAAGATTCAAGATCCTATCATCTTCGACATTTGAAATTCTACGATCTTTCACCTATGAAAATAATGTTAACATAAATTAGAAGATTGAATAATATTTCTTAAAACTCAAAAATATTCAATTAAAATTGATGTAACTTACATATATTTGGAACCATAATGCAAATTCTGTCTCTAACTTTGCTGCTATTTCACTGGCACCAAAATTTGGATTTTGCATATATAATTGTTGTTCGTATAAGCTGCCAAAGAATTTATTAGATAATTAAAAAATTTAAAATGCTCATTTTAACATTTTCAAATGAATGTAAATTTTATTAGAGAAGGTAACTTACTTTATATATGGTTTGACCTCATTACAGTTTAGAAGTATGTATGTCCTGACAGCATGATATTCCTATTCAGTTAACCATCTAGATGAAGCTCCACCAATTGCCTTGCCAGGATACTTGAAAATAGAAAGCATCGAAGGGTCGATCGGCCGAGCATCATCATAATTTCTTGGACATTTGCGATGTCTGGTTTTTACATGATCAGCAAAATAATATGAGCAAAAAGAGGATGTTTCTTCAACAAGATAAGCATTACTTATTGACCCCTCAACCCTTGCTTTGTTACGAACATTATGTTTCAATTTCCTCAAAAATCGTTCAAATGGATACATCCATCTGTACTGAACAGGTCCAGCTATTTCAGCCTCGTATGGTAAATGGACTGGCAAATGTTCCATTGAATCAAAAACGCTAGGAGGAAAAATTCTTTCTAGTTTACATAGTATTAGAGGAATGTCTGTTTTTAGACGAACCATATCATCCATCATAATACACCTTGATGTCAGATCTTTAAAAAATAAACTCAATTCTGTGAGCGCTTCCCAAACATTCTGAGGAAGTAAGTCATGAAAAGCTACTGGAATAAGTCTTTGCGTAAACACATTGTTGGAAACGAGATGACTATAGAGGGGGGGGGTGAATATAGCCAGACACTCAAATCGCCCCCTCTTTTAAAACTTTCTTCCTGTGATCAGATTAGTAGCAGCGGAAACAAAATGCAACAGGAAGAATAAAACAGAGAAAGGAATCAAACCAACGCTAACACAACGATATACAAGATTCGGGGATAACTTGCCCCTACTCCTTGGCGTGCCCGTGAGATGGGCGATCCCTTGATCGTCGACAGATCAAACCCCGGTGAACTCTGGATAGTAGCAGCCTCCTTCTCGGTGGAGAAACCTCTCCACAAGTGATCTCAAGAAGATACAAGTTAAGCACAGAGACACTCGAGAAGACAAGCTCACAAAGATGTAACAAGATCGCTCAAGCACAAAGCAACAAAGAGCACGAACACAGCCCAGCCAAACTTCCCAAGTTTCTGTCTTGTTCGCCTCCGCTCCTCTGCATCCAGCTTTGTCTCTTAAGCTCATGCTCAACGTCGCCAGCTCCATCAGCACCATTGACTCACACCCTGACCCACTGACCTCTCTGAGCACTCAGTCCACTGGACACTCCTCCAGCTAAGCCTCCGTCAGTTGCCAGCCGTGCCTTCATCAGTTGTCAGTTGCGCCAGACGCCATTGAGACCTGAAAACACAATAGATCCAAACCTGCTCCAAGGAAAGCCTCCCATTGACCCTCCTTGAGTGTTTGAATCACCTGCTATCACCTGCACACTCCAACAGAGGCTTAGCAATGCATATCAAAAAGAAATAAGCAAGTAGCAGAGAATCGGCAGTGAAAACAGACTTCTGACAACATATTTGAATTAAAGTTCTGCTCCTGATCGGTCCCCAGACCGATCCAGTAGTTTCTGCACACTCCTGATTGGTCCCCAGACCAATCAGGCTCCTGCCTGATCGGTCACCAGACCAATCAGGCTCCAACCTGATCGGTCACCAGACCAATTAGGCTTGAGTGAACAGTGATTCTTTAATCAAAACCTAAGTCTCTGATCGGTCACCGGACCGTTCTGGACCTGATTAGCAAGGGAACTCAACTCACTGTTCGCTCCCTGATCGGTCACCAGACCGATCAGGAGTTATGCAGTGAGTGAAACACACACTCCCTGATTGGTCACCAGACCGATCAGACATCGCTGGATTGGTCACCAGACCGATCCACGAAGGAGCAGCGTGCCAACTCCCTGATCGGTCACCAAACCAATCCAGGGACGCAGACCTAGCCTTCCAAGCTAGGATTTCATTCACCTTAGCCCTCCAAGCCAAGGATTTTTCAATCTAACTCTCCAAGTTGGGAATTTGCACCTAACCCTCCAAGTTAGGACTTTTCACCTAGCCCTCCAAGCTAGGACTTTTCACCCAACCCCTCCGAGTTAGACCTTCATCCAACCTAGCCCTCCAAGCTAGGCACCTGACCCTCCAAGCCAGGACTTTTCACCTAACTCTCCAAGATGGGACTTTTCACCTAACCCTCAAGTTAGGACTTTTTACCTAGCCCTCCAAGCTAGACTTTTCACCTAGCCCTCCAAGCTAGGACTTTTCACCCACCTCTTCCGAATTAGGACTTTTCAAACACCTGGCTTCACTCACCAGGACTCGGCTTCACTCACCGGGATTTCCAACACCTGGCTTCACTCACCAGGACCCGGCTTCACTCACCGGGATTTCCAACACCTGGCTTCACTCACCAGGACCCGGCTTCACTCACCGGGATTTCCATCACCTGGCTTCACTCACCAGGACCCGACTTCACTCACCGGGAGTTCCATCACCTGGCTTCACTCGCCAGGACCCGGCTTCACTCGCCAGGACCCGGCTTCACTCACCGGGATTTCAACCTAGCTTCACAAGCTAGGACCTGGCTTCACTCACCAGGGTTTCATGCCCAGTCCCCGACCAGGACTTTAACCCAAATTCGCTCAACCAAACTTAAATCATTGTCAAACACCAAAACAACAATCGGGCCAGACTGCATCAACACACATGATAGTCATGACTTTTCATTCCGAACATCTTTAATCTATTCATATCAACGCATCTACTCATATTAGAAGCATACCCATCAGGAAATTTTATTTCTTTCAACCAACTACATAATGCTTGCTTTCCATCTTTGTCCAATGTATAACAAGCCTTTGGATATCTGTTAGATGTTTCATCCTGGTACAATTCTGGTCTGTTAACTAGCTCTTTTAATTCTTCACGTGATTTTGCAGTGTCTTTAGTTTTTCCAGGGACGTTCATCATGTTGATGCAGTCTGGCCTTGATTGTTGTTTTGGTGTTGACATCGATTTTAGTTTAGGTTGATTATGATTTTGATGATTATGATTAAGTCCTGGTCGGGGATTAGGCATGGTATGGAAAATCCTAGTCTGGGAGGCTAGGTGTTGGAAAATCCTAACCTGGAGGGTTAGGTGTTGAAAAGTCCTAGTCTGGGAGGCTAGATGTTGGAAAAGTCCTAATTCGGAAAGGTTGGGTGAAAAGTCCTAGCTTGGAGGGCTAGGTGAAAAGTCCTAACTTGGAGGGTTAGGTGCAAATTCCCATCCTGGAGAATTAGGTGAAAAAGTTCTGGCTTGGAGGGTCAGGTCCTAGCTTGGAGGGCTAGGTTTGGAAAGTCCTAATCCGGAAGAGTTGGGTGAAAAGTTTAGCTTGGAGGGCTAGGTGAAAAGTCCTAGCTTGGAGGGCTAGGTGAAAAGTTCTAACTTGGAGGGTTAGGTGCAAATTCCCAACTTGGAGGGTTAGGTGAAAAATCCTTAGCTTGGAGGCTAAGGTGGATGGAAACTTAGCTTGGAGGGCTAAGTTTAAGTCCCTGGATCCGGTCTGGTGATCGGTCAGGGAAGCTGGCACGCTGTCCTGTTGTGGATCGGTCTGGTGATCGATCCAGCAACGACTGACCGGTCTGGTGACCGATCAGGGAGCACACAGTGAGGTTGGGAACCTACTGTATTGCTCCTGATCGATCCGGTGACCGATCAGGGAGCAAACCAGTGAGGTTGAGTTCCCCTGCTGATCTGCACCTGATCGGTCTGGTGACCGATCATGATCACTGTGCAGATCGTTCCAGAGAATGATCAAGCGTCACAGGTTCCTCTCTATGATCGATCAGGACGGAGCCTGATCGGTCTGGTCATGATCTGATCGGTCTGGTGACCAATCAGGAGGTCTGGACTGCGAAGCTCAGAAATCGCCCAAGAAAGGGGTGGATCGTTCGGGTGATTGATCCACAACTAGGATCGGTCTGGTGATCGATCCAGGAGAAGTCACAAAGAAATCGCGATTTCTGATTGAGCGTTGGGGACCGATCAGGACGGAGCCTGATCGGTCTGGACCTAGCCTGATCGGTCTGGTGACCGATCAGGAGTCGCTCTGATCGGTCGGGTGACCGATCACTTTAATTCAAATTGCACTGTCAGACGCTCTGATCGCGTCTGACCGTATCCGATTCGCTGATGTTTACCTCTGGTATTTGATTTACTGTGTGATATACTGCTCTAACAGTCTGATTAAGCTGCAGGTGACAGGGGAGGATTCAAACACTCAAGGAGAAGTCAATGGAGGCTTTCCTTGGAGCAGGTTTGTCCATTTGTCATCTCAGGTTGCAACGGCTGGAGCTGCAGGACTGAAGCCGCTGACTGAAGCTTGGCTGAGGGAGCTCAGGAAGTTCAATAAGGGTTCAATGGTAGCCGGCGTTGGCAGTGAGGCTGCTGGAGGCTGCTGGAGATGAGGTCACTTGATGCTTAGTGGAGAAACAAAAGGGACGAGAGACAGCTTCGGTGAAGCAAAGTTCTACAGCCTGTGTTTTGAGTTCTTGCCGCCTTGAGTTCTCCACAACTGCTTGCTGTGTTCTTGAAGTTTTCATCATTCTGAGCAAGCGATCGAGAAGCAATCATCCACTACTTGAGTACTTGAAGGAGAGAACAAGGGGCTGGGAGTCCGACAGTGGGAAGACACGAAGAAGGGTTCTTGTGTGAGATCGCCACTGGGTGGAGCTCAGGAAAGCTTGCTGTGTTCTTGTCCTTGCTGAGTGCTTGAGTAAGATCCTTCTTATTGTTTCATTGAGCTTAAACATTTATCTGTGATTGAAACGCTGTGGAGAGGTTTCTCCACCGAGAAGGAGGTTGCTTTATATCCGGTGCCAACCGGGGCTTGATCTGCCGACGATCAAGGGATCGCCCACCTTAAGGGCACGCCAAGGAGTAGGGGCAAGTTATCCCCGAACCTTGTAAATCCTCCTTGTTAGCGATCTTGCTAGCTGTGTTTGGTTTGTTTGTGTGTTAGTTTTCTGCATACCTTATTTTCTATTCTTTCCGCTGTGCTACTGACTTCTAAGTTGCAGAAACTTGTTAAGTGCCAAAGAGAAAAGTGATTGGCTATATTCACCCCCCCCTCTCTATCCATCTCGTTTCCAACACATCACAGTGTTGAATATATTATCGAAGACATTTTTTTCAACATGCATAACATCTAAATTATGTCGAATTAGCAGATACTTCCAATAGGGTAGCTCCCAAAATATACTCCTTTTCTTCCATCCACACTTGCACATCCGGACAATGTACTTGTTTATGTCATCTGCACCAGGTTAAGCAACTGGAAGAAATCCATAACTGTCAATTTGTTCAATAATATCTTCACCTGAAGCAATGACTGGAGGAGATTTGCTGACTATTACATTCTTTAGGAAATTTTTTTTATTTCGCCGAAATGAGTGATCAATGGGTAAAAATTTACGGTGGTTATCGAACCAAGAAACTTTCCCACTGCAAGGTAATGAAAATGCATCAGAGTCCATCATGCAATGTGGGCATGCTAATTTTCCCGATGTACTCCATCCTGACAACATCGAATATGCTGGAAAATCACTGATTGTCCATAATAATGCAGCATGTAATGTAAAATTAATTTTAGTTGCAACATCAAAGGTCAAGGACCCTACATTCCATAAATCAGTCAACTCGGCAATCAAAGGTTGGAGGAAGATATCTATCTTCTCTTTAGGATTGTTTGGACCAGGAATCAGTATAGTAAGGAACATAAATTCATCTTTCATGCACATCCATGGCGGTAAATTATATGGTGTTAATATAACTGGCCAAGAAGAATATTGTTGTCCTGATTGACCAAATGGTTGAAATCCATCTGCAGAAAGTCCCAATCGCACATTACGTGGTTCCGTATTAAATGAAGGAAACACACTATCAAGATGTTTCCAGGCAGGGGAATCACATGGATGACACATTACACCTCCATCGTGTACATGCTCATGATGTCATATCATGTGACTAGCTGTAGCAGTAGATGCATATAAACGTTGAAGTCTTGCAGTCAATGGAAAATAATACATCACTTTCCAAGCAATTTTTTTCTTTTTCTTCCCGGGTATGCGAGTAAGAGGCTTATAACGAGGATGACAACATATTTTACATTCACTCAGTTCATTGTCTTCATTTCAAAATATCATGCAGTTATTGATACAACAATCTATCTTCTCAACTGGCAAACCTAAACCGTTGACCAATTTTTTGGTATTATAAAAGCTATCAGTCATTATGTTATCAGCAGGAAGCAACTCAGACATCAATTGACATATGTCATCATAGCATCTTTCTGAAAAATGATGTTCTGCTTTCAAATTTAATAATCTTGCAGTAGCTGAAATTTGCGAATGACCAGAAGGAATGTCTTCCCACAATTCTCTTTCACTGGCCTTTAACATTTCAGATAATTGTTGATATTCTTGTGTTGGTATATCATCTATATGAGAAAATTGAACAACATTGATTGCATCCTCAACCATTGTTTGCATTCCAATATTAGTTGTTGTATCAGGTGCAACAACATTTATATCAGATGTTGAACGAGCAGAAGGCCCAATTGGTTCGTACACATAAGGTTCTCCGTGATAATACCAATTATAATAATTTGGCACAAACCCATTTCTACATATATGAACTCTTACAGTGTCCTCATCACGAAAAGCTCTGTTTCTGCATTTTTTGTGATTACACAACATCGTAATTCCGAACCATTCAAACATTCAGGATGACTTTTAGCAAAGTTCATAAAAGTTTCCAGCTCAGAAACAAAATCATCTCTGATAAATCCCTTATCTAATCGATTGTACATCCAAGCTTTGTTCATATACATTTTTGCCTAATAAAGAGTAATTCAGTTGTAGGATGAGAATATCAAACAAATAAAATTAAATTAAACCTATATCAAAATTTCATATTAATTACATGTCATAAATAAACTACCAAGGTAACAACTAGTAAGATAACAAGTAAGATCAATGTATATAAACAGTGAGAACACATACTAGTAAGATCAATCTAAGTAAGACCATTTATAATAAATTACTAATTTACACCAGATAATAATAACAAAAATAAATTTAATTAATAACAAAAATCTAAGTAAAATCAATCTAACACATAATGTAAGCATTGCAACCAAACTAAAAATAAAATATATACCTTAAATCAAGTGTACGTCTAGAAGGGAAGCAGCAACTGCAGTTACCTATATAAGTACAAATAAAATAATATTAATAACAAATAATGGAGTATTAAGGTAACGACTTGGCCAGCCGGAAGCCAAATTACTACGACAACCGCCCGAGATACGAACGGACATGACACTATCCCAATGGGCCGCCGCCCCAAATGGCCAAGCAGCGGCCAAAATGGGCCGCTGGCCTTCCGGCAGGCCCAATTGGGCCTGCCGGGGTTGCGGAGCTGCCCGGGCGCCAAATTGGCTTGTCGGAGTGCCAATTGGCACGCCGGCTAACCATCTGCCAGCCAGGGTAGGGGGCCGACGTGGCCCTTGGCCGCAGGGGCACGCCGGCGAGTCCCTAGGGGTGGCGCCGCCGTGCCCCCGGGCCGCCGGGGCCGCCCGCCCTGGGGCCGCCGGCGTGCCCCCAGGGCCGCCGGGCCACGAAGGGGCACGCCGGCGTGCCCCAGGCCGCAGGGGCGCGGCGGCGTGGGCACAGGACCTGCGCCGAACCCCTGCGGCCAGCAACGCCTCTCCTGGGCCGGCGGCGAGACCATGGGATGCCGACGACGCTTCCCGACGAGGAGGATGATGGACGGAGAGGCGCTTACCGACGAGACGAGGAGGAGGATCGAGCGGCGCCGACGCGAGCGAGGAGAAGAATACGCATGCGTGAGGAAAAAATCGACTGTGACCTAATTTTACCCATGGTCACCGACGGAATACCGACGGATCTAATTCCGTCGGTAAAATTTTCACGCCGAATATTTAGGACACTTTCGTTAGCCGCCGAAACCACGTTTCCGACAGAATAGGGATTCCGTCGGAAATTTCCGACGGAACAGTGCTTCCGTCGGATATTTCCGACGGAACAGGGCTCCCGTCGGAAATTTCCGACGGAAAAGTAATTTCTGTCGAAAATTTCCGACGGAAGCTCTGTTCCGTTGGAAATTTCCGACAGAAAACAGTTCCGTCGGAAATTAAATACAAATTTTTTTTAAAAAAATTTACTCTACCGACGGAAGAGAGCTTCCGTCGGAAATTCCCGACGGAAGACCTGTTCCGTCGGAAAGTAAATACAATTTTTTTTCGAAAATTTCCTCGGGGAATTTCCGACGGAAGCTCTCTTCCGTCGGGAATCAAATACAAATTTTTTTCGTAAAAATTTTCTTTTCCGACGGAAAAGTTTTCCCGTCGGAAATTTCCGACGGAAGAACTTTTCCGTCGGAAATTACCGACGGAAGAACTTTTCCGTCGAAAATTTCCGACGGAAAAACGTTTCCGTCGGAAATTAAATACAAAATTTTTTGAAAAAAAATTTCCACTTCCGACGGAACTTAACTTCCGTCGGAAATTTCCGACAGAAGCTTCATTCCGTCGGAAATTTCCGACGGAGGGCCTGTTCTGTCGGAAATTTCCGACAGAACAGGCCCTCCCTCGGAAATTTCGGACGGTTACCGATGGAAAATTTATTCCGTCAGTATATTCCGACGGAATTGAAATTCTGTCAGGAAAATACCAACGGAATGAATTTCCGTCGGTAATCCTCAATCTTCTTGTAGTGATACATTATCACAGTCACGGAGGTTAAGTCGGATCTCGACTTTTCTTTTTACTTGGGTAGTAATGATGCATTGCTAAATATCGCTCATTGCTTATGTGTCTAAAGCGGTTTAGGCACATTGCCAACGTTACGAGAACCTATTGGGTCACACACTAAGGATACGATGCTTTGGAGATTGATTGATCTTAGTTTACTAAGATTTGATCCAAATTTGATTGATTGAGTTAGACTCAAGTAAATCTAATTGGATTATGAGATTGAGATCTAATTTGAGTTAGACTCATTTAGATTATACTCAACCACATTTGGATGAGGTATTAATTTATTAAAGTGTTTAATTAATTAATAATAAAGGAAGAGAAAAAATTCTCTTCATTGAATGGAGAGAAGTTGAAGAGTCACATGAGAAGATGTGCTCTTTATTGGCTGAAGGGAAGCTAAAGGGACAAAAACTCTTCATGAATGGATGAGTATAAAAGAATTTTCTTGTCATTTTGGATGAAGTTAAGTCATTTTTCTTCCTCTCTTCCTCCTCTTCCCCTCTTTGGCCGAAACCCACATTTAGGTTATTGGTGCTTTTATGAGCTACCTCAAGTTGCTAGCACAACTAAGATAGCTCTTCTCCGAAGTTGAGATATCGTGTTTGTGTGGATACGCATAGAGGCACAGACACTTGAACGTGCAAGAGATCCGACGGCACTTGGACGAGCGGGATAAACGTAAGGCACGCTTCAAAGGTATACACTTTAGATGGATTATAAGATAGATGAATTTCGTACGAGTTTTTTTTTGCATGGATCGCTCAAGGGATCTTATTTTCGCTGCGTTTATTTGTTTATGTCGCCGGAAGATGTCTACAATTTCGTACAGTACTTCTTTATTCTCACGATATATCCGCAACACAAATCCTGCTGATTGCAGAATTAATTATTACAGATAAGTCGATCTCCTCTTTGCTGCTCAACAGCAAGCACCGCACACTCCGTAGCCTCCGTCACAGTCGCTGTCGCAGAAGGAGCGCGGCCGCTCAGACGAAGCGGCGGCTCCGCCGGCACTTCCTGCTCCCGTCGCCTTCGTCGTCGACGCCGGAGAATATGATCCAGGAGATGATGGAGAGCCACGCGATGATGAGGCAGTACATGGCTTCCCCCCAGAATCCTCGGGCGTCCATCCCTTCCATTCCACGTCGCGCCCTGGCGCACTCTTCTACGCCCGGAATTTATAGGAGAGGCGATGAAAAGACTGCCGGCGATTGAAGTACTTGAAGATGTGGATAGGATTCAGACGGTGACGAGTCGTGCATGCCATGAATGACCAAGTGACGCGTAAAAGGACGAACGAGGAACGGCGAGGTGGTTGTTCATCACCGTTCGCATTGAAAATAATTGCAGAGGCTTTACGGATTTTTCTTAGATTCTGATAGTATGGAACATCGATCGACCGGGAATCCAAGAAGCAGCATCATTTGAAAATAATTGAAGAAATTTATTAGGCAATATCTTTCTTTTTTATAATTATTAGTGTAGTACTTATGCGATGCATGAGAATTTTATACAATTCAAATAACATGTTTAATGATAATATATATATGTTAATTTTTATTATTAAATAAAAAATTATATGCAAAGATTATATTTTCTATATAAATTGTAAAGATGAACATGTAAAGATTACATGTTCTATGTAAGATGTAAAGATCACATGTAAAAATCATATGTCTTATTTGGTTTAGATGTGAATCATAATTCTATGTGAATATTACGTCTGTATACACAATGTAGCGTGTTTTCTAAATATTAATAGATAAATTTTTAAATTATCAATGCTATTATTACTAAAATTAATATGGTAAGTTAAAACTGTAATTAAACGTGTCAACCCCGTAACTGTTACGAAGCATCAACCCCAAAGCCTGACTCATGAGGAATCATTCCCAGTGATCGACACGTACCACTAGAACCCCGTAAAGCAATCTCCTTTCCTTCCGTTTCTCTTTATTTCATCTTCAACCGCTTCTCCCATGGATCCTCTGATCTATCTCTGCATTAATAACAAATGGATGTTCCCAAAGGCTTCTTGGCTTCACTCTGGAGTTTCGTGGCCTTCCTTCCGTTCTTCTTCTTGCTCTTGATCCTTGGCATCGTCAAAGGTATGCAGGCGCAGACAAGGTGCTTGTTTGATTAACGTTGAACCGTTAGTATCACTGTGAAGTATTTAGTCAAGGGAAAATCTTAAAAAGTTCTATCTTTTTTGCATATCTTGCTGACTTAATATGTCCTTGCTTAGCAGTAATTGAAATATTCTGCAAAATTATGCATTTAATGGTGGCTATGTTCACGCAGCTGCTATAATCGGCCCTGTTGTGACTTCTATAGTTTTAGTTGGGAATTCGGCTGTGGTGATCGGCATGTGGCCAGCACATTTCATCTGGACTTGTTACTGCATGCTGAAGTAAAGCCCCTTACGTTTTCTTTACATCCTTGATTTTGAATTAGTAGGGATGTGGGAGATGGAGACTGCTTGATTTGAAATTTTTGCCCTTGTTTTGGTTTTTAAGGATAAACTGCAGTCTCGCCTTCACCTTTTTACCTTTGCAGGACTGCAAAGCTTGGGCTTGTTCTAAAAATGTTCTCATTGGTTGTGTTGCCATTTCCATTACTTTTGTGGCCAGCATTAGGCGTTCTGGGGAGCCTTCTTGTTGGAATAGGCTACGGATTCTTTGCTCCTCTAATTGCAACATTTGAGGCTGCTGGAGAACAAGTGGTTGACAAGCTTTATCATTGCTTTGCTGTAAGTTTCATGAACCATTGATGGTGATGAAACCTCACAGCCGAATAGTATATCTGTTTCTTCAATTGCACACGACGAGATATACAAATGATCATTGAACTCGATGAATTGAGACGAGATAGTAAAACATGCATGCAAACATGACATGGTGCTTTGGCAGGATGGATGTGTAGACACTATCAAGGGAGCTTGTACGTTGGTGGTGGACTTCACAGATTTTTGCTTCCACTCCTACTTCTCATATATGGATGACCTCATTGAAAACCTTGGAGCTGGGGAGAAACCAATGGATGTCAAGTATGAGTTATTACTCCTTCAGTTGCATGTAGAATTGTGGTGTCACTTTACAAATTATTTTGTAGGTACTTTAGAATACCACTTGGTAACATACAATGTTGATCAAAGATCCTATAAACACTAAACCCTAATGCCATCTAAGTTTGTAGATTCTGTCAGAATCTAATATTTTTTGGAAGACCTATAGCTCCCATATTAGCCAAAGCTATAGAACATAGTTATCTCTGCTGATTTAGTATAAAGTGAACTAGCTATGAAGTTTCAACTATTTTGCTTTTGTACTGCTAGGTTGGCAAAGCTACCAAGTTGTTTGCTAGTTTCTCTTATCGGTATCCTAGTTGATGTGCCTATGATCAGTATCGTTGCACTGTGCAAGAGTCCCTACATGCTGATAAAGGGCTGGCATCGCCTATTTCATGACTTAATTGGAAGGGAGGGACCTTTTCTGGAGACAGTTTGTGTACCCTTTGCTGGTTTAGCTATCCTATTATGGCCACTCGCCGTCATCGGGGCAGCAATCACTGCATTTCTGTGCAGCTTCCTTCTAGGATTTTATGGGGGCATTGTTGTTCATCAGGTATGTATGCTTGGGGGCATAACATGTCTCTTCACTTTTCACCGTCTCATTTGTTCTACACCTTTAGGAGGACTCTTTTCGCATGGGAATTGCTTATATTGTGTGTGTGATCTCAATGTTTGATGAGTACACCAACGATCTACTTTATCTAAGAGAAGGATCATGCTTTCCGAGGTATCATACATTCTTGCTACATGATTGAAATTGTAGAGCTAATTATCTCATGAATATTACATTTGTTCTAGCCTTAATCATTCTGAAAATTAATGGCAGCCAGGCCCAAGTATCGAAAATCAAATGCTGATCGAGAACTTCTTGAGAACAAAGAAGAGGTTGAGAAGAACAAGGCCCAAAATGGGAAAGTTCTATCAAGCTCGAATACAACAAAGTTAGCCACTCAAAGATCAACAATGAAGGAAACAATACAGCAACTGAAACCTATTCAAGTTAGCCATCTCTGATGCTCCATATGAATATATGCTCTTGCACAAAAAATAACCAAAGATGCTCTTATAGATATGGGATTGGCTCTTCATGTCTTGTGAGATCAATGGAAGGATACTACTCGGAGATGGCTTGATCACAGTAGAAGATATAGAAGAATGCATTGTCAAAGGGAAATGCAAGAAGTTAAGCATAAGATTACCTTCATGGTGTATTCTCCAGTGCCTGCTACAATCCGTGAAATCCAACGCATATGGCCTTCAGATATGTATGAGAGACTGCTTCTTTGCATTCCTATCTACCTGTATGTAATATCGATTTATATCTCTTTGAATTCTTCAGCTGATGAAGTGGAGCTTACTAATTTTAACTGGCCAAGGGACAAGGTGTTTGATTGGATTATAGGACCACTCCTGATCATCAAGGAACAAGTAAGAAAACTTCAATTGAAAGAGAACGAAGAAGCTTGCTTAAGGAAGTTGATACTGATAGGAAAAAATGAGAAGCCGGAGGACTGGGATGAAGTTGGTTTTCCATCGGATGGCAATGTAAGAAGAGCTCAGTTGCAGGCGGTATTGAGAAGGTATTGCCGCTGCTTTTCATGATTTAGTCCAATCTTTGTCTACCAAAACAATACTCTTCTTTTCCTCCACAACAAAAAAAGCAGGCTATTTCCGTCACTATTCCGTCGCTAAACGACAATAGCGACGGAAACAACGCCGTCGACTACCACACCGTCGTAGCCGAGGATAGCGACGAAACTTTTTTATCCGTCGCTAATATCGACGGATATTAAACAAATAATCCGTTGCTATTTGCGACGGATATGAAAAAATTCCGTCGCAAAATAACGGAAACTGGTGACCATCTACGGTATAATAGTGACGGAATCAAAACGTTCCGTCGCTATATTATCGTAACTAGCGATGGATATGGTAAATATCCGTCGCAATTAACGGCGGAATATTGACTATTCCATTGCTATTAGATAGGTAGTGGACTTGGTTTTCCAAAAATAGCGACGAAAAGTTAAATATCCTAGTTAATAATCCGTCGCTATTAGCGACGGAGTAGTCAACTATTGGTCGCAAATTGTGACGGATATGGTAAATATTCGTCACTAATTGTAGTAAATTTTCAGCAACCATTCCCCAATTTTTTCGCTTACGATATTTACATTCAATACATGCATACATATTCAAGTAACAACACATATCCAAATAACAACACATACATACATATCCAAATAACAACACATCTAAATACATATCCAAACGCATACAAAACAATAAAACTAGTAACTGTATCAAATTCACATATCCAAAAAGTTGGATCAGGACAAATCCATATCCGAATCCAAAGTAAAGCAATTTAATGATGGACAATACATACATGAACACATAGTCAAGTCATATCCATATACAAAAAATAGTAGCGAATACATACATAAACATAGTCTAGTAAAAACGGTGTTCAGAAAATCAGACTGGATTGGTCGGTCGAACCGGTTGAACGGAGAACCGGCCAGATTTCTGGTCCGAGTTAGCTCTGAAAATCGGCTACTCAAGAACCGGATGCGAACCGTTCTGAACCGGCCGAGAACCGGTGAACCGGACAAACCGAAAAAATCGGTCAAACCGGCTTGGTTTATTTTATTTTTGATTTTTTGATTTTTTTGCCCTTTTGCAATTTTGGTTTTTTACTGAAAGTAAAAATTGAAAAATAAAATGTCAAAAACCTAGTTTGCTTTCACCCAAAGTCTCAAACGAACAAACCTGTTGTTTGCTTGCAAGAGAGTCACCGCCACTAGCCTCTCGCCGCGCCGCCCTGCCTCTATCAGCCTCATCGTGCCGCCCTGCCTCCGCTAGCCTCGCCTCGCCGCCGCTAACCTCGCCCCGTCTCCAGCCTCGTTGCGTCGTCGTGCTGACATATGAAGGTAGCAATATATAACATATTTGGAAGTGTAATTTTGCATGTGCTTTACTAGTGTCTCCTATTTAAGTGTTTATGGGTGAACAAATGCTATTGTGATATAGTTTTAACTTCTAATAAGATTCTTCAATTCGTATCTAGATTTCTTGAATCCAATGATTTTAAATTTGAATTTTTCTTTGAAACTAATCTTTTTTTCAAGAATATCCTACTGAGTTGTTGACAAAAACATATCACATGCTTGACCTAGTTGATCTAATCTTGAAAAAAGTAGTTGGATAAGTTGTTAGTTTCATATATTTATATAAATACATACTTTATTATATCTCGGTTGGACCCCCGGTTAAATCTCTGAACCTCTGAACCCTTGCTTCGACCGGTTCAATGTCCGGTCTGGTTCTCAGAACCTTGAGTAAAAGATAAACACTTCAAAACTGGATCAAAAAGAACAACATTCTTACATAAAAAGAAGAGAAACGATATAAATAAAAGTGAAATACAATGATAAAGCAATATTAGTGAAAATATAACTAGTTATCGTAACTGATATAGAAAATCTAAATAACATTTAATGATATATAAAATATCCAAATATACAAACCTTTCAACCAAACCAATGTCTGAATTCAACTCTCAAATTGTAGAATCTGTAAACGAAAATGAAAAAAATAAGATACATTTAGTGATGCATATAATAACAAACCAAATAGTATAATAATTTGATTTTGTAAATGCAAAGAAAAAAATAACATACCACAAAAATCTCTCTGCTCATCTGGGGTATCCTCAGGATTCTGCGTCTCCTGAGATTCAAAACGAGGAGGGGCGGACATCTGTGACATTGGCGATAGAGTTGTTGCAAAAGCTTGCATGTGACACACTAATGCCTCAATGTGTGCCTGGTGGGCACACAGTTCCCTCGGCTCTGCATCCCTCTCTGCGTCCTTCTCGGCTCACGTCGTCTCCATTGTCGTGAGTCGAGTCATCAGAGCATTATTCCCCTCCCGCAATTAACAAACCTCACTAGAGGAGGAGGAGGAGGAGGAGGAGGAACTTGGACGTTCCCTAACCTTTGGAGCTCTCATCTGATCATATGTATCTTTTGCCTGAGAGCCCAAGCCGTATAAGGCGGTCTTCCTCCTTCCACCGACAGCATCATAGTAAATGTCATTCACCTAGTCGGTGGAAAGAGGTTGTTGTTGGGTTCTCCCGGCACTAAACAATAAAAACGCAGCGGAAACAAGAACCCACGAGCGATTCATGCGAAAGAAAATTCGTACAAAGCTATCTATCTAATAGATTTATCTACTGTTTATACCTTTGAAGCGTGCCCTTCGGTTATCCCGCTCGTCCAAGATGCGCCGGATCTCTTGCACGTTCAAGCGTCCGTGCCTCTATTCATATCCACACGGACACAATCTCTCAACTTCGAGAGAACTACCTTA
Organism: Boesenbergia rotunda; assembly: GCA_024364735.1. Taxonomy (NCBI): domain Eukaryota; kingdom Viridiplantae; phylum Streptophyta; class Magnoliopsida; order Zingiberales; family Zingiberaceae; genus Boesenbergia; species Boesenbergia rotunda. Next base: position 273,717 of record JAGFNQ010000738.1, read on the forward strand.
GTTGTGCTAGCAACTTGAGGTAGCTCGAAAACACCAAGAACCTTACAATAAGGTTTCGGCCAAGGGTGGAGGAGAGGAAGAAGAGAAGAAGGGAAAGAGAAAAGCTAAGACAAGAAGAAGAAGCATCCAAAGTCATAAGACCCTCTTTTATAATCATCCCATGAATATGAAGAAGTTTGTGTCTCTTTGGCTTCTCAATAAAGAGCACATCTTTTTATGTGGCTCTTCATCTTTTCCCATGCAAGAAAAGAATCTTTTCATCCAATGAAAAGAGACTTTTCTCTTTCCTCCATGCAACTCCAACCGGGCCTCTCGGGCTTCCGACTAGGTCTCCCGACCAAGTCTCCCGAGTGGCGAGCTCCCGACCCAGTCTGTCGAGCTCCGACCCAGTCCGCCGAGTGCCGACCCAATCCGCCGAGTTCCGACTCGGTCCGCCGAGCTCCGACTCGGCCCGCCGAGCTCCGACTCGGCCCGCCGAGCTCCGACTCGGCCCGCCGAGCTCCGACTCGGCCCGCCGAGCTCCGACTCGGTCTCTCTCGAGTTCCCAACTCGAGTCCCCCAAACTGACCTCCCGAGTTCCCAACTCGGGCTCAGGTCTCCCGAGTTCCCAACTTGGGCTCAGGTCTCCCGAGTTCCCAACTTGGGCTCAGATCTCCCGAGTTCCCAACTCGGGCTCAGATCTGCCGACCAGATTTCCCAAAGCATTGTGTCCTTTGTGTGTGACCCAATAAGTTCTCGTGACGTTGACAATGCGCCTAAACACTTCAGACACATAAGCAATGAGCGGCATCTAGCAATGCATCATTGCTACCCAAGTAACAAGAAAAAGTCGAGATCCGACTAAACCTCCGTGACTATGATAGTGTATGACCTTGTCCTTCTATCCTTGATATCTAGATTGACCAATGAGGCATAGACCGTGTCATCCTCAATCAATCTTGTGTTTCTTGATCCCCGAGTAGACTCACTCAAATAAATGAGCTCAATATCTCATATTGACTCATTTGAGCATGGTCATGCGTTCCAGTAGTCCTACTCGATCAAGAGACCCACAGATATCACTCCCGTCATATGGGAGGGATAGATCCCATCTACATCACTCACATCCCTCCGCATAATTCATTACATACCCAGTGATCGCCTTTATAGTCCACCCTGTTACGGATGACGTTTGACGATACCAAAGTACATAACTCCTTATGTAGGGAACCGTAGTGACTTCAGGTCTAAGGACTATTCATACCAATAGTCACATGAGAAAGTCTATGACACTCATATGACAATCTATGAAACTTTCTCATGACGGGTCATTCAGTACACATTCTCCAATGTATACCCATGTGTCAACTTGATATCACATATCCATGACTTGTGAGCTCAAGTCATCAGTTGACCTACATGCTAGTCTCCATGCGTCAGTATTGTCCTTGAATAATTGATGCTTGACTAGGAATAATTTAGTGTAGTGTTCTCTACATTATCTCACTATCGATTCAACCAATCAATATAATGTAGATATGAACCTACTACACAAGGATATTATTATACTTAGTTATTCGGCACAGAATACAAAGTATAATAACCAAACATGTCTTTATTAATAATAGAATATGATACAAAAATGTCTTTAGTCAATCATCACATAATTGACTCTAGGGCTCCTACTAACAGTTGTGAACCCTCCCTCTCTGCAGTAGGATGAGACGCCTCTATAACTCTAGTGGTTATTGCTTCATGCGAAATAAGAATTAAATTAATCTCTATAAAATTTCCAAACAAATATACTAAAGTTAAGATACTTATGTTGATTGCTAACGAGCGTCGATCGACAAATGACTCATCTTTCTTCTTATGAGTTTTGTTGAATATCTCCCAACTAGTGGGAGGTCTCTGCAACTTAATAACATGTATACAGAAAATACAGTGTTTAAATATATCTAAAAAACATAATGAATGTTTATTATAACTTAATAAAAATCTACCAAGTTAGTGGCATGCTGGATAATCAAACGGGATCCAACAATGTGTTGCGTGGATATGGTCCTAGGGTCAGCAAGCTTCGAGTTATGATTGGTTCGAGCAATCGCAGCATTATATTTCTAATGCTGGGCATCCCAGACGACTCTCCATACGCCCCAAACTGTCTCAGGGACCTCAGAATGCTTAATTTCCTTCTTTCTCCAGTTGTATAGCATGCCCCTATACAGTTTAGAGCAATAGGCGTTCTAGGTTTTCTTGAATTCCTCCTCTTGACCTTCCACCCAAATATATCTCTTCCTATATATATATATATATATATATATATACACACACACACACACAGAGATGTCCCCCTGCGTGAGTGGAAAACACGACTGCGTGTGCGACGGGCGAAGCTGGCACTCGACGTGGCTTTTTTTATTTTATTTTTCTGTTTTTAAACATTTCCTCTCCCTCTCTTAATTCTTTTTTAAAAAAGAATTTCTTAAAAACAAAACTCCCAATCTCGCGTGACTCACCAAGGCGAAAGTTTTCGCCGCCTTCCTCTCTTCACTCTCCTACTCTTCGTCGACGAGCCCTCCTGCTGTTCAATCTGGCTGCGCCTCCAAGCTAGGGTTTCGCCGTCGAACCCTCCTCCAAGCTACAACGCCTCCAAGCGTTTCGCTTCGTCGTCGACCCTACCAACGGGACGTGGAATCGAGAGGTGGAGATCACCAAGAATAGTGAAAGCTTTGCTGCTTCTTTGTCTCGTTCGCGTTAACTATCTCTGGATCTTCGATTCGAGCACCCGAGTAGTGGAGACTGAATCCTGACGGGTTCGCACTTGAAGGTACTACTAGTCTTCCGCTTTCTCGCTCCTCTCCCTCCATCCTCTGTTTGGGTTTTGTACGCCGGCGTTCCCCTGTGTTAGTTTTATCGCGCGATCTTTTTTCCCGTGTGTTCGATATATATATATATATAGTATCATGTTAGTTTTAACATTAAATAAAATATATATCTAAACTACTTAACAGAAATTCACCATATAAAAATTCTTCATATCTTACTCTACATGACCCCATGTAGTAGCAGTTAAGGATAATCGTTCTTTGAATTTCTTTGTAATGTAAGGTGAAACCTGGCGACCATCTGGGAGATAGTTGTAGCAAAAAATCATATATTAGCAAAATTTAACCTGAAATATATAAAAATTACATATTCACTTACCAATCACCCACTACTCTCAAAGTAATCTGGTCACCATGTGGTCTCTGTCCCGACTGCATGACTATAAAAATCCAAAATCATAATATTAGATATGCACATTTGCAATAGTTAATCCAACGAAGATAAAATACAAACAACTAGTATCAACGAAGATAAAATACAAACAACCAGTAATATTCAATATTTAATCACCTGATCTTATTCCGATGGAACTAAATTAACATGTAAGTTTTTATCGCTTGACTCCGTTGATGCATCAACCTCCTCACTACTGGATATTTCACCATCATCTATTTCCTCACAAGTGACATTATAATCTATAAGTAATTATGATATTGATTGTATTTCTAAATCAACGGAGTTCATTATGACTTTTTCATTTTGATAAGCATCGGGGTTTTGGACAGTTATCATATTTGGTATTTCAATGCTTGACCTAGGCTTAATTTGACAAACAGCTAGCCATTCACTTGGTTGTCTTTTCTTAGTTGGGCACTCAAAATAAAATACTTGACCGCCTTGCACCGCAAAAATGAAAGATTCAAACTTGTTGAATCTTTTGGTTGAATTAACCTCAACTAAATTATATAAACGATGTTCTCTTGTGCTCGCCCTTGGAGTTGGATCACACCAAGAACATTTGAATAATACACATCTTTTGAAAATTAACGTTGGGTATTCAACCTCGATAATTTTCTCTAGTATGTCATAATAGTCAAATTGTGTATCATTGTTGTTTGTTGATCTTTTGTCACAAACACCAGAATTATACGTTAGCCTTTGTATCACGTTAGCCCACATGAAATTTGTATCCATTCACGTAATAATCGGAGAAGACGGTCACAGTACGCAGAGGTCTAAATGCGAGATTTTTTATTCGTTCGCCTTCTACATTTGAAATTCTATGATCATTCACCTATAATAGTGGTCGTTGATAAACTTAGATGAATATATAATAAAGAATTATAAATATAAAAATGTATATTAATTCACTTACATATATTTGAAACTAAAATGTAAATTCATCCTCTATCTTCTGATCTACCTCATTTGCACTTATAGATAGATTTTGAATGTATAACTGTTATTCGTACAACCTAACATATAAGGTAATTTGATATCATATTAGATTTTTAATTATATTATCACATAGTAATTTAATACAAATAAATATATAAACTGGAGCTATTATTTCAGGAATGATTTGACATCTTCACAGTTCAGGAGTATATATGTCCTGACAGCATGATATTTTTGGTCATTTAACCGTCTAGATAGAATTGCACCCATTGCTCTTACACGATACTTGAAATAGAAAACATGTCTCGGTCAAATGTTTGAATGTCATCTTGATTGCGTGGACACTTTCGATGTATGATTTTCACATTATCAGCAAAGTAATACGAGCAAAATGAAGTTGCTTCTTCAACTAGATATGCATTACATATTGATCTCTCAACTCTTGCCTTATTACACATATTATTTTTTAATTTCTTAAGAAACCTTTCAAAAGGATACATCCATCTGTATTGTACATAACTACCTATTTGTGCTTCACTAGGTAAATGAATAGGTAGATGTTCCATTGAATCAAAAAAACTTGGTGGGAATATTCGCTCAAGCTTACATATTATTAATGGAATCTCTGTCTGAAGGCGTAACATATCTGATACCGTAATAACCCTGGAAGTCATATTTTTGAAATAAAGACTTAATTCTGTAAGTGTTTGTTAAACATTATTAGGAAGTAATTCTTAGAAAGCTATTGGAATTAATCTTTACATGAACACATGATAATTATGATTCTTCATTCCAATAATTTTTAATCTATTTGTATACACGCAACGAGACATATTTGAGGTATATCCATCTGGAAATTTGATTGCTTTTAACTAAGAACACACTGCTTGCTTACTTTCTTTATCCAATATATAACATGCCTTGGGATATTTATCAGTTGTTTCATTCTGATGCAACTCAGGCTTGCTTACTAATTGTTTCAATTCTTCGCGTGATTTTTTTGTATCTTTAGTTTTCCCATGAACATTCAGCACAGTATTGATGATGTTATCAAAGAAATTTCTCTCAATATGCATCACATCCAAATTATGTCGAATAAGTAAATATTTTCAATATAGAAGCTCCCAAAAAATATTTCTTTTCCTTCAACTACATTTATTGACTCTAACAATGTACTTATTGATATCATCTAAACCATCCTAATATACTGGTAGAAATCGATAACTAACAATTTCATTAAACAGTTTTTCACCTGACATTCAAACTGGGGGTAGTTTTCTAATCACTTCATTCCTTTTGAAATTTTTCTTATTTCTTCTGAACGAATGATCAACAGGTAAACAATTTCAATAATTATCAAACCAAAAAATCTTTCTACTATAAGGCAAAGAAAATGCATTAGACTGACTTATACAATGTGGACATGTTAACTTTCCAGTCGTGTTCTATCCTGATAACATTGAGTATGCAGAAAAATCACTAATCCATAACAATGCTACATGCATTGTAAAGTTTGATTTACTTGCGATGTTATACGTCTCTGAGACTATATTCCATAAATTGTTCAGCTTAGCAATCAAAGGTTGTAAAAATACATCTATTTATCCTTTTGGATTATGAGGACATAGAATTAGCACGGTAAGAAACATTAATTTATCTTTTATGCACATTCATGGTAGTAAGTTATATGGTGTTAAAATAACTGATCATGATGAATATTGTTATGCATAATTTTCAAATGGTTGAAATCCATCTACAGAAAGTTCAAGTCTCACATTACGTGGTTCCATTGCAAAGGAAGAAAATGTTGAATCTAAATGTTTCTATGCAGGGGAATCACAAGGATGACACATTATGTCTCCTTCATGTACATGGTTTTGATGCCCGATCATATGACTTGCGCTTGCTGCTGATGCATACAAGCGTTGAAGTCTAGCAGTCAAAGGGAAGTAGTACATGACTTTGCAGGAAATATTTTTCTTCTTCTTCCCAACCATGCGACTACTATGCTTATAACGAGGATGATTACACATTTTGCATTCCATCAACTCACTATCTTTGTTCTAATAGATCATACCATTATTGATACAACAATGTATCTTCTTAACTAACAAACCCAAGTCTCTAATTAATTTTTAGTATTGTAGAAACTATCAGTCATGTAGTTATCTGTTGAAAGTAATTCTGACATCAATTAGCATATGCCATCATAATATTGTTCTGAGAAATGATGTTCGACCTTCATATTCAATAATCTTGCAGTAGCAGACAAATGAGAATAACTAGAAGGAATACTTTTTCATACTTCTCTTTCACTAACCTTCAATATGTCATATATTTTCTAAACTTCAGGAGTAGGTATTTGTTACATTTGATTGATCAAATGCATTCATTGCATCGTAAACCATTGATTGCATTACATCAGCAGAGCTATATAATGCCTCTGAACCAATTGGGTTGGATGATGAAGCGACGGAAGGTCCAACAGGTTCAAATACATACGACTCTCCATGACAATATCAGTTATAATAATCTGGAACAAACTCATACCTACATATATGTGTTTTCACTATATCCTCATCATGGAAAGCTGATTTCTACATTTGCGTTGATTATATGGACACTTTAACTCGGCGTCATTCAAACACTCAGAATGACACTTTGCAAAGTTCATAAATTCAACTCCAGCAAAAAAATTCTTCGCGGATTATTTCATTATCTAACCTATTATATATTCATGCCTTGTTCATATATATTATATCTTAATAACAATAAAATATTCAATATTGATACTCATACAAACATCTATATCAAAAAGATTCAGCGTAACTACTTTAACAAATAATAAAATAGCTAAACTAACTTACAATTTGATTTGTCAACCACAAATAACAATATAAATTATCCAACTTTATTTCTGATTAATCAAACATAAATTAGTATCCTAAATTTTAAAAATTAAGGATATTAATTATCCTAATTAAGGATAATTAGTATCCAAATTACCTTGCAGCTACGGCCGCAACCGACAATTGCGGACGCACGTGGCCTCATGCGGCAACTACGGTCGCGCGCGTCGTCATGAGGCCTCGTGCACCGCCAGCAGGGGAGGAAAAATACACCAATTGCGTACTTGTGACCGGAGGAGGTGACGCTGGACGACAGAAACGTCAGAGGAGAAAAATCCTGAACGCATGAGCGGCGGGGGAGAAAGCCACGGGAGAAATACACCCTAAAATAGCGACGGACAAGTCAAATCCGTCGCTAATAGCGACGAAATTTAACTTTTCCATCGTTATTTTAGAGAATTTATAATGTAACCTTAAAATAGTGACAGATTTATTTTATTCGTCGCTAATAGCGACGGACTGCTTAAACGCCTATCGCTATTTAGCGAATTTTTTGTAGTGCTCCCTCTTCTTTCTTCAGCTTTTTATATAGCTAAGGTCATCTCCAATGGATACACCATTGCACCAAATATGGTGTGAAAATCACACCATATCCCTCCAACCCATCACCATATTGCAACACCAAATTTGGTGTTGCAACAGTGCATCACTAAATTTGGTGTTGCACTGTTGCAATACAAAATTTGGTGATATTAATATTTTAAAAATTTATTATACTATATAATGAGTAAACATAATATGTATTAGTCCATATTATATTACTAATAAATATCATAAATAAAAATTGATTTATAATAAATATTTTTTCCATAAATATTTAATAATATTAATTATTTATTATAAATATAAATTAAAAAATATAATAACATATTTTAATTTTATTAAACATAATTTATTTATAAGTATATTTTAATTATAATTAAATTTATAAATTATATCATTAATTGGATGTAATTTTTTTAAAAAATATTAAATATAAATGAAATGTTAATTTTAAATATAATAATTATATTTAAAAGGATTACTAAATTAAAATTTAGATCGATAATTAAATTATGAATAAATGAATAAGAAAAAATAGAATATTCTAATGAATATTCCTTTTGGTGTGATATATAGTGTGAATGGGTTGGAGTTTAAATAGTGTTTGGTGTTGAAATTGTACCATTTTAATGTGAAAATGACACCAAATTTGGTGTTATGATTGGAGATGGTCTAAGTTTCTTAAATACTCAAATCATATACCTAACTTTTAAAATGATCAAATTACGTATCCTATATCTATTTTACCCTTCTCATTTACTCCATTCGACTACTACACTGTAGCAGCCGATGTAGCAGTCGATTGGTGTATTTTTTAATAAATAGTTTTTTAAAATGATCTATTCATATTAAAAAAATCATTACTGCCCATATATTAGATCAGATTGATGTTTAAGAGTATGGATATAATCAGAAGAACTAGACAAATATAATGGATCTGGTTTCATATCATTCCGAATTCTCTAGATATTTAATTTCGATTGAAATCGGTTAATGGACATAGAGAGTTTGGAATTGCATGAAATTAAGTTTTTTTGTGTCGTATAGGTCTCTTGATTATATATATGTCCTCAAATATTAATTTAATATAATATATTAAAAGTAGTAAATTTTTGAACATGAATGTATTTGAAAATTTTAATTCGTATTAAAAAAATTTAATTCGTATAAGCATGAGAAGAATTAGGCGAACACATAGGATTTTATTTCATGTCATTCCGAATTTTTTATGTTCATCAGTCAGTTTTGGTCAAAATCGGATGATGAATCTAGAAAGCTCGGAATGATATGAAATCAGATTTTACGTGTTTATTTTATTTTCTTTGATGATATTCATATTTTTAAATATTAATTTAACGTAATATATGAAAATTAGTGATTTTTTAAATATGAATCAATATTTTAAAAAATTATTTATTAAAAAATATTATACCAGTTGACTACTATACTATAACAATCAATTGGTGCAAAGAGAAGATAAAATAAATATAAGATACATAATTTGATCATAAGAAGCTTAGTTATATGGTTCGGTAATTCTTTCTTCGTCCGTTGTGATTAATCTAGCACAGAATTTTTTTCATTTGGTTGACCTTTGCAGGCTTCAAGGGATCGTTGCAAACATGTCCAGGATTCCAAGTTTTCGTCGCAGGTTCAATAGTCTGATCAAATCCTTGTATCTGGAGGCAATACAAACTGGTGCTTTTGGCAGCAAGATTGGAGAAAGCAGCAGCTGGAGAAAGAGAAACAAACACCTGATGAAATCAAACAGCCTCGATGTTTGACAGTGCACCAGATGATTTTGTTTGGAAATTCGATCGCTCAAGTGGAATGTATTAATGTTTATTTTTGTTGTCGACACTTTGTTTACTTATATTTGTCTCCAGTTTAATCACAGACACATTCTCAACGTAGAGTACGATTGACGATGATGACGTGTACTATAGACTATAGACACGTGGACCCATTCAAACCGTCCGGTGATAAAATAATATGGGTCTTCATCGTCGACTAATGAAAGATCGGACGGTCGAAAAGTGTCATCTAGTGCCCTCTGTAAGAATCTTGTTCCGATTCCTGTAAAATACGGCTATATATATATATATATATATATATATATATAGTTTATATATAATCACCAATGACTAGAAGTTAAAAATTGAAAACAATTAGATGAAAAATTTGAAATAATTTTTTAGAAATTTTAAAAATATTGACGGGATTAATTAGACTAATTAAGATTTATTTGAGAAAAAGATTAAATTTTTCCTTATATATATTTCTTTCAAACTCCTCCTTTAAATCTCTCAGTTACCTAACCTCCCCTCGCACACGTGAACCAACCGAAGACGCCGCCGACCAGGGGCGTAGCCAGAATTCAAAATTACCTTGGGCTAACAGAACCGAGAACCTTGAGAGTTGAAGTATCAAGAATTGTGAGCAAACAAGCAAAATTGAGTAATTGAGTATGTTTGTATAAGATTTTTTAGAGGATGAAAAAGAAATAGATTTGATATCATATTAATTTATGTTAAATAAAATTATGAGATATAACTTATATTTACATATCTAGACTTATGCCGCTCATTACTTGACAAAGCAGTGGTCACCTCACGTGTGGGCGCTTGCAAAGTGATCACATGCGAAACTATTGCTAGTAGCCTCGGGAGGCAATGTTCACCTCGTGTGCGGTCATTTTGCGAGCGGTCTCACAGTAAGCAATTCCTGATCGCCTGGCAAGGCAGTGTCCGCCTCACGAGGGTCTTGTCGACCATCTCTCGAGTGGCCAACGTTTATTGGCTCTTTGTCAGCGACGGAATTAATAGATTAGAGTAAAATTAGAGGAAAAGAAATGATATTGCGGAGAGGAAAAGAGACCTTACTATCAACAAATTCAGAATAAAAATATTAAATAAATTAAAAATAATATATTTATTAATTTATAAATATAATAATTTTTATAAAATTTATCATTCTAATTTTATATTTTATTTTTAAAATTAATTATTTTTAATTTGATGTTTTATCAATTAATAAATTTGTAATTAATTATAAAAAATAAGAAATAATCAAAATTATTAATTTTTTAAAGAAAAATGGGGTAGGGTTGGAGCCCACCCTAGCCCAAGGGTGGCTCCGCCCATGCCGCCGACCCCCTCATGCCGACGCCTCTCCCTCACGCGAAGCTAAGCGTCGCCTGCCGATTCTTCTTCCTCTCCTCTGCGTGACCGTGATTGGCGTCGCGGTTCCTTTCCTCACACCAAGCAGCCGACCATAATCGTCGCTCCTTTTGTGCTCCTCCTTTCCCGATCATCGCCGACCGCCAACTTCAAGCTCCGTCCTGCGTCCGCCAGCGCCGCACCTTGCCTGGAACAAATTTGAACTACGATCAGCTGATCTCGCCGGATCTAGCTTTTTGGTCAGGTTCTCTAGCCATGGGTAAGGATGTTTTGTTTAACTTATTTTTTTTCCGATCAGGTTTGTGGTCATCGAAATCCTAGGTTTAACATTGAATTCGATTTTGGTTGTTGTTACAAGTTGGGATGTTTCTAATTGGTACAGGGTAGCAGTTGAGTTGTTGATTGGTTGGGGTTGTGTATTAGATGTGGTTTAACTTTTTTGTGAATGTTGGGTTTCCACCGTGAGTTTTATTTGGGATTGACGATAGAGTTAACTTTAATTGTGTTAGTGGGTGGGGTGTGATATGATGTGAATTGGATTAATAAAATAGTGAAAGTATTAGATGAAGTGGAGTTTGGTATTTTGTATTGATTGGTGATATTGGTTGTTGTTAACTTAGCATGAGATTTTGGATAGCTATTCGATTCTTGTATAGGAATCAATTTTGGATTTGTAGCTTGGGTTAGATTAAGGCTATAAATGTTGCATTTGATATTGCTATGTCCTTGATGTAAGTTTCAATTGAAGAGTTAATCCTTATTGGGGTTAGGTAGTGGTTTGATTATTATGATCTTGTTACCGTATGAAATTGTGAGGGGATAGTTTCGATTAACATTTGGTAGCACTTGGGTGAATCATTAGATTAAATGATAAGGATTAGACCTAATTACAAATTTAGCTTTTAAATTGGAGGATGACTGTTAGGGTTAGGGTGATTTAAGTTGGTGGTGCTATACTTAGCTATTTGGTATTTATTAAAGTAGCTAAAATCATATTTGATACATGACATTGACTTGGTATGGACGTTGGACGAGAGTTCTTTGCATTTACGAGCATATATTTCGAAGACGGATACTTCTTGCTTGTTTCTATAGTTCTGTTTATCTTTAAATGCATGGTTGTTTTATTATCTGAGTAGGATAATTTACCTTAAATATATTCCTCTTATTTTCTTGCTTAATACTTATTCTGTGCTTGACCTTTGAGTGATAATTCAAATTATTCAGTTATACAGTCTCATCTATTGGTTTCTGATCTAAAGCGTACTGTATGTACGCGTGTACTGTAGAATAATCATTTGACCTATCTAGGATTTGGTTGACATTAGATAAACTCTACCAATAGATTAGTGCATGTTTATTTACATTGGTGCTGATTGTGCTTTTCGTATGTTTCTTTATTTTGGTGTTATTGGTGTTTTCTATTTCACATGGTTTTGGGTTTGATTGAGGTGGTGTATATTAGTGACATGCATCACAACATTCAGGCCGACGATCGCAGGCTCCTTGGTGGTTGAGACGGGTCGTCGGGTATATTTTCCTGTTGTGCCACACTTAGTCGGAGTTGTGTGCAAACAGTTGATACTCCCCAAGTATTTGGAGTCCCCACAGATATTTTGAGGTTTTAAGCCTAGGTATTTTGGCTTTTCATATCAGGGCCACTGTTGTCATGGTGTATTTGCATAGCCCCAGGTTTTGGCGTTTGTATCTTGTCCACTCAACCTACCCAATATAGTGGTGGTTGATGTGTGTACAGTGCAGGTCATGACATCATGTGCATATCATACATTATGCATTTTGCTTGTGTTTGTTGCATTTGTTTGAGCTATGGTTGTTGCATTTGATTAACATGTATATACGGTTATGATTTGCATTTTATATGATCTGGATATGTTCGGCAGTATTAGCTGTTTATGGAGGTGTTAGAGGGGATTTCTGATTTTGCTCCTACTTATTACATGGGTTTCAGGTATGTTTTATTTGTATAGATACATTTTATTTATGTTCTTTATTCCGGAGACTGTATACTTTTTGCTCTCGTTATGCTTGTTTTACCCTTTTATGTACTGATGGGGTTGGATAGCCCGTACCCGGCACGGGGATGAAGAAGCTAGGGGCATGACATGATCTCCCCTCTCCCGGGGCCCCCTTTCAGGGGCGCGCTCGGGAAGGTCAGGCCGAGGATCCCTCTCGGCAGCCCCTCGGGGGGTTGGGCCTTGAGAATACTTCGAGAGATACCGCACCCAAAGACCCCTGAGCTCACCTCGGGGGCGGCGTACTCGCCATATCTGACCTTGGGTACCACCCCCCCCTCTCGGTGCGGACAATCGTCCCCGCTAGAAAAAGTCCACGCATCCCCCAAATGTCTCAACGAGAGTGAGAGGGATAACAGCGCAGACTGTTTCAAAGGATATCCCTTCATCATCGAAAGCATGGAGAGTGACCTAAATATCGGAGATGTGGCACCGATAAAGGGTGCACGACTAGTCTGCCGGCGCCAGTATAAAAGGTAGCTCAACCCCTCCGGTAAGGGGGTACGATCTCTCATTTTTACATACTATCTTCCTTTCTCACCACGATTACTCTCCGGACAACCTACTAACTTGAGCGTCGGAGTGGACTCCGCCGGACCCCTAACGCTTGTGTTAATTTCGCAGGACCCCCAAGTTCCTCCTCGACGCAGTAACCTCCACGAGGGTTAAGCCTCAGTGACTGGCCATCGCCGACGACTCCTTCCGGAACATGTACCATGCATTTAACTGCTCTTATATACGCAGAGTTCCATCCGGAACTCACCACCCCTCGTTCTCCTTTTTGTTTTAGATAGTCGATAGATGTGTCTCGTGTCGCTAGGAGAGGATCAACTGCCAGTCCCCAGTCTTGAGTAGGTTGTTTCCGTTTTCATTCTCTCGTCGTGTTGAGGTCGTGTTAGTATTGTTTTGTTTCTGAGGATATTTGTTTCTCTATAGATGTGTATTCGTACTTTCGTGTTATTTTTATCATATTGGTGTTGTTTTAATTTTATTATCATATCGGATGGTGTTTGGGCTTTCGTTAGACGTGTATTAATTTATTTCCGTTAGATTTCGATTTGTTGTACTTAGCTATTAGGATTTATTCATTATATTTATTATTTATCAGTTATAATATTTAACTGTATGGTTGTGATGGTGCGAATATCAATCGAGTGTGGCTATGCTAAATTATGGATAGAATGATGTGTATATGAGTTTCAGATTATTCGTCGTACAGAAGAGAGATTATCCGATTTTCAAACGAGCCCAGATCTCTGAAAAATTCGATCGCTCAAGTGGAATGTATTAATATTTATTTTTGTTGCCGACACTGTGTTTACTGATCTTTGTCCCCAGTTTAATCACAGACAGATTCTGAACGTAGAGTACGATTGACGATCATGACGTATACTATAGACTATAGACACGTGGACCCATTCATACCGTCCCGTGACAGAATAATATGGGTCTTCATCATCGACTGATGAAAGATCGGACGGTCGAAAAGTGACATCCAGTGCCCTCTATAAGAATCTTGTTCCGACTCCACCCACCGCACCTCACGTCTCCTTGGCGGCTGCGACGTTCCTCTCGCCCCCGTCGCCTTATCGGGAGTAGGCAATTGCTCCGGCGTACTTAGGGGGAGTGGAAGATCGGAAAGGTGTGCGACGAAATTAATGAATTGAATTCCAGGTGGCCGGTGGCAGCTCTCGCTCTCCCTTTGCCTATAAATCTGATTCGCGTTTTATTTTGGTTTCTATTTCTAATCTGTTTTGCTGCTCGATCGACTGACGATTGGCTCGATCGTGCTTCTTATCGGTAGAATCTTCTTTTGTCGAATGATGGCCCTGGAGTTGTACAGTAGTAGGACGACGAACCGTTATCTCATGTATCCACGGTTCGATTTTTCTTCAAATGGGATACGAACTCCGTGATGTTAGGCTTCTAGACCATCCACCGTTTGTATTTTTCGATTTATTTCGATGACCAATAAAAAATTTTCATAGGATTAAATTGATTACCTCATATTCATCTGCTACATGATATAATATTTTTTTTTCTTTTGTAGAATGATAATTTACCGAATCCTGACATCACTGCAACGATCTGGATTTTGACGACACTCGTTAACGAAGTCAAAGGTAGGCCAGTCGAAGTTGTTATTTTAATGCCGGACTGGTTTATGAACTCTTGTTTTTTCTTCAGAAATATTGCAGGTTTGGAAACACTGAGGCATCTGGTTTTTCTTCTCGGATCAGGTTCCATCGATCTCCTTTTCATCGTACCGTCGCGTTCTCCTCCATATCTCTATCTGGCGGTGAGAGCGAGCGACACGAACAGGGTTAGTTTTCATCTCCATCCCTTCTTCTTCGAGTCGTCTTTATGGCACTCCCTTTATTCCAAGTGGGCTGAGAGAGTGTTTAGGCGATGGATATATGTGTGTTTAGGAGATAGATAATTTGGGTGTGGATCAGGTGGCACCGAGGTGTGGAGGCGACTGAGTGGTATCTTTTCTTTTTGACCTAATGTACGTCTTATAGTGTTATTCGTGTTTCTTTCAGTTTGGATATTAGTGGTGGTGGATTTGATCTGTTGTCGTTGGTAACTTTTCATATTCTCTAATTTTCTGGGGCTAAATGTAAAATACGGTTAAGAGAAAAATAAATAAATAAATCCTTTGCTAAGGAAAAGTTTGAATTTTGATATGTGTATATAAATATATACTCCTTTGCTTTCTCCCGTGCCTTGATCTCTCGCTTCCTCGCCTGATCCCTTCCCCTTCTCTCCGCCCGACGTCGCCGATCTCTTCCCAGCCGGTCGCCGTTCGCCGGAGTTGAGCCAACCCTCCTTGAGCCGGCGCCGTCCTTGTCTCCTCCTCTCTTCGCGGTCGCGAAGACAGCCGAAAGGGCGCCGCCTCTCCTCGCTTTCGATCCGATACTTAGCGTCGCGCGCGGAGGAACTGCTGGCGCTGCAGCAAACTCGGTGATTTCCTCTCCTGCGTTGATTTATCATCGGCGTCAACACCAACCCGAACTTTTCCTCACCTGATACCACACTCGGGTTGCAGCGATCGGTCGTCGATGCCGGCGACCCTGATCTTTCTTCCCTCCGATCTCGAAGAGCATCTGTATTGAGTCGAGTTGGTGCGTGCCGATCGTCGCAATGGCACTCGATGCATGCTGCACCACCGCCCACCTGATTCACACCGAATTACAGCGTAGTTTTTGATTGGGATATGGGTGTCGTGTGATACCATAGAGGTGTTATTTATCATAAAAGTTGATCAGTAAAGATAAGCTAGTCTCTAATCAGATTAAAGATAAGCTAGTCTCTAATCAGATTAAAGCTTTGGATAGCTATTCAAGGTTGGTTTGGTGTTTTGATCTTGTTGTGCAATTGGATTTGAATTTTCTATCGTGCATGAGTGGTCTGGAGATAGCTAATGGAGTTGGAATCTCGCCTAAGTTGTGTGGGAGTGTGGCTTTGTGATGGGTCTTGTTTGATGATTGAGTTTTAAATTAGGCCATGTGTAGATTTGCTTGTGTAGGGGTATAGCTCTGTCTAGGGTTGCTTAGTTGTTGGATTATTGTTTGTTTAGGCTTCAGTTATGGTTGTCACTTGTGGGATCTAATTAAACGGATGAGGTAATTGGGATTTATTCTAGCTTTTGATTATTGTAGTTTAGCTAATTAAAACAAATTTATAGATAGCTAAACTTTGTGATACAGGACCCTGATTGGATATGTACGTTGAGCGTGCGGAGGTTCTCTCTGAACCAAATACACTTCATTTAAGGCGGATACTTCTTGCTTGTTTTTATAGTTCTGTTTATCTTTAAATGCATGGTTGTTTTATTATCTGAGTAGGATGATTTACCTTAAATTTATTCCTCTTGTTTTTCCTGCTTGATACTTATTTTGTGCTTGACCTTTGAGTGATAATTCAAATTGTTTAGTTATACAGTCTATCTCTTGGTTTCTGATCTAAAGCGTACTGTGTATACGCGTGTACTGTAGAATAATCATTTGACCTATCTACGATTTGGTTGGCATTAGATAAACCCTACCCAGTAGATTAGTGCATGTTTATTTACTTTTGTGTTGATTGTGCTTTTCGTATGTTTTCTTATTTTGGTGTTATTGGTGTTTTCTGTTTCGCATGGTTTTGGGGTTTGATTGAGGTGGTGTATATTAGTGACATGCATCATAGCATTCAAGTCGACGACCGCGGGCTCCTTGGTGGTTGAGACGGGTCATCGGGTATATTTTCCTGTTGTGTCACGCTCAGTCAGAGTTGTGTGCAAACAGTTGATACTCCCAAGGTATTTGGAGTCCCCATAAATATTTTGGGGTTTTAAGCCCAGGTATTTTGGCTTTTCATATCAGGGTCACGATTGTCGTAGTGTATTTGCATAGCCCCAGGTTTTGGCGCTTGTATCTTGTCCACTCAACCTGCCTAATATAGCGGTGGTTGGTGTGTGTACAATGCAGATCATGATATCATGTGCATATTGTGCATTGTGCATTTTGCTTGTGTTTGTTGCATTTATTTGAGCTATGATTGCTGCATTTGATTGACATGCATATACGGTTATGATTTGCATTTTATATGATCTGGATATGTTCGGTAATATTAGCTATTTTTGGAGGTGTTAGGGGGGATTTTTGTCTTTGCCCTTACTTGTTACATGGTTTTCAGATATGTTTTATTTTGTATAGAGGCATTTAGTTTATATTCTTTATTCCGGAGACTGTATACCCTTTGCTTCTTGATGCTTGTTTTACCCTTTTATATACTATGTCTGTTCATATACCCGCAGAGTTCCATCCGGAACTCACCACACCTCGTTCTTCTTTTTGTTTCAGGTAGTCGATAGCTGTGTCTCGTGCCGCCAGGAGAGGATCTAACTGTCAGTCTCCCAGTTTGAGTATTATTATTGGTTTTTGTACTCTTGTAGTGGTTTTATAGTATTAGTGTCATTTTTTGTTTTATTATCGTTTTGGATGGTATATGGTTTTTTCCTTCGAACGTGTATTTACTTATTTCTGCTAGATTTCGGTTTGCTGCTCTTAGCTATAGAGATTATATTTATTATGTTTATTATTTGTCAGTTATATTATTTAACTTCGTGGTTGTGTTGGTGTGAACGCCAGCCGAGTGTGGCTGAGCTATATTGTTATGGTTGGGGTGTGTGTATGCATAAAGGTTTCAGATTGTCCGCCGTACAGGGGAGGTGTTGCCCGATTTTCGAGCGAGCACGGGCCTCTAGGAGCGTGACACTAAATTTCTTCCTCTATTTTCTGTGGATCGATGTTTCTATTTAATAGTAATTGGTTTCTTCTTCTGTATAGCAGTTAGGTCTCTAGGAGCAGAGAGAACAACTGACTTGGGTGTAAAGAGAGAGAAAGAGAGAGAGGGAGAGAGATACGATGTCAATAAGCTTGAAGGAGAAGCCGACTCTTCTGGGATTCCACATGCCTGCGGAGTGGGAACTCCATCGACAATGTTGGATCGGATGGCCTGTGAGTATTAGATTTCTTCTTTTTCTTAATTTATTTTATGTTGATGTTGAGGTGTGATAAAAGTTGCATCTTTTTTATTAAAATCTGCCTCTTGATTCCTCTGTGTTTCTCTGTTTTTCTTAGTAGTGCAAATTTTTCTCCACAATTTAGAATTGAAATAACCTGTTGAAGATTGTTTTTATTTGTATGGATTAAAAACCTTCATGAGAGATTTTATTTTAATCTTTTCATGAATGACTGCATTCTTAGACACAAACTATTTAGTCTTTTGTCATTTGTTTAGTTATTTAATGAATAATTAATCTGGATGATTAGAAGAACAAAGTGTTTTTTAGATGATTGTTTTTTGATCAATCTGTTGCATTTCCTAATCTTCCATCATTTTTATTAGCTCTTAATATGGACTGTGTCTCAATTTCTGTTTTTTTAAAAAAAAAGTTGATCAAGAATCATTTGCATTTCAGGAGCGCCTTGATAATTGGCGGAATGGTGCTCTTCCTATCCAGGACACTTTTGTTAAGGTGGCAAAAGCAATTTCAAAATTTGAGCCCGTTACAGTGTGTGCTATCTCAGATCAGGTGAACTTTTCTCTGTATTATGAACCTAAAATTTGTTGTTGACATGGCTTCTCAATGTGGAGATGCCTTTCTTGTGAATTATGGATTCAAATTTTTATATTTGATTTATATGTGAAACAGTATAGAAAAGCTTATGATAGGCTTCATGAAAATGGTAACATCCGGGTAGTGGAGATGAGCATGAATGATGCCTGGTTTCGTGATATTGGACCAACAGTATGCCTTTGTTATACTCTTTGTTCAGTTATCTATGATTTTGTACTGTAGCTTATCAAAAAATTTGTATCAGTTTGTTCGGCGTGACAAGTCTACAACAGAAGATCAGGAGCATCAAATTGCAGGAATTGACTGGAATTTTAATTGTTGGGGTGGTATGGTTCGAAATTGTTTCATATGTTTATTCCTTGACCAATCTTTTTCATTTATCTAGCACCACGATTATTCAACATACTAATCATTAATATTCATTTTGTGAGCCCTTGAATGCAATGAATAAGAATGCTAGAAAGAAATTGCTGACAAATTATGGATCATCTTCTTCCACATAACATGATTTTTTTTTCAAAAATGACATGAACAAATATATTGCTCAAAAGAGAGGATATTTACAAGATTCCCCTATCCTATACATCACAAGAGGAAGCAAATCCCAAAGGGAATGGTAATTTCCATGTCCAAGAAAAGAACTACACCAGAAAAGGATGAACTATATCTCTAGTTGTTGCAACTGTGCAACCAACCACGGTTTTACTTTTTGCAAAACAATACCATCAGTTCCTTGCAAATAGTTGCATTTGTGCATTCTTTTTTCTCTTGCCAACCACTGCAATCTGAAACTATATTGCTATATTGCAAATGACTTGTTTTTAATAGTACAATCTGTTCTTTCAAAATGCTCCAACACATGATGTTTCCAAATGCAAAATATATGCAAATTTAGCACATCATTTTGTACCAACAGTATATACAAGGATGATAAAATTTCTAGAAGCAACATCCTCTATCTTAACACCTAATTAGCAATGCTCTATACCTTTTTGAAAATGTCTCAAGTGTGAGGTGCTTTTTGTAGCAAGTAATTCAACATGGCTCAACATAGTATATGGAAGTATGGATCAGAAACACATATTTACAGGAAAAGTTCATCTACAACTATTGCCACACAAGCTTAATCAACACCATATTTCCTCTGATTATGCCGATTATTTAAGCAGAGTTTTTATCTTGGTTCTTTATTTATGTTGTTCCTTTTGTTGGATAGTAATGGGAGTCTTATGGCTTGTAATCCAGGACCAGAAGATGGTTGCTATAGTGATTGGACACTTGATGCTCTTGTAGCCCAGAAGGTAATTGATACGTGCCAGTTTGATTCAAATTTTCAGTTTCTACTGACCAATTTTCTTGAAGCTTTCTGTGTTTGATGCTCAATATATGTTATTTTTTGTTTTTAGATTCTCGAGCTTGATAGAATAGCTAGATTTTCACATAGGATGGTTCTTGAGGGTGGAAGCATTCATGTAGATGGAGAAGGTACTTTCCTTCTATGTTTTTTAGTGGCTGTTTGTATTATTTGGGGATATTATATATTTGTCGTCAAAATACATGTTTTCTCCACAAAATTTGAAGTTTGGAGCTTGATTCATAGATGAATACGCCTGACTACATGTGATTTTATTGCTAATTAGCCTTGCTACTTGAAATCTATAGTTTCTATTAGAAGCATCTCTTAAATTTGTCTATATTTCCTTACAGGTACTTGCATTACAACTGAAGAATGCTTGTTAAATCCAAATAGGAATCCTGATATGACAAAAGAAGAGATAGAACAGGAGCTGATGATGTATCTCGGGGTTAGTAAGGTCATCTGGTTGCCTAGAGGACTCTATGGTAATTATAAATGTGTGCTTAACAACTATCATCTATAGTGGTTGCTTACCAACTCTTATCTTCAGAAAGATTTTCAAATCTGAGGTTTCAAAGTTCTTGTTGTTGGTTAATAATTGCATTTATCAAGCTTTCAAAAAGCCTATGTAGGTGTTATACAGCCTTTCCACTATAGCACCTATGGATATGCAAGGGCATACGTGGTCAAATATTAAAAATAAAAAAATATTTTAATAAATAATCACTAACATATATACAATAATCAGCGCATTCTCTCAATTGAAGAAAGCATGTTCTCTCAATTTATCATCATTCTTTTTGCTCCTAGGGGCAAGGTGTCGTGGTTAGACTCTCCAATGATAGACCAGACATCTGGAGTATGAGACTCAACCGCAGTGTATTGTGGAGGATTTCCCCCTCAATGGATAGCGGACCTGAGAACGCTCTCTTTTAGGATAGGCCTCTACATGCGCTTCTCCGATTTACCGTGATGGTCTGTGAAAAACTTTCGTAGGGCCGGGTTGGTCACCCCAAGATTAGTCTGACCGAAGGAGCTAAACATTCTCTACTCAAACTTGTAACACACTTTTGCTACCGAGCCACATCTCAAGCTTATCACTGACAACTCATATCTCTCTGATCTACCCACCTACAGGATCACTAATGAAGAGCAACTATTATCAATATATATAAGTCATGCCTCAACTGCAACCAGTTCACAGACTTTGCCAGACCCACTGAGTAGCATGGCAACTATGAAATTGAATTCACAACAACAGATAGTAATAACATATAATCTTTCATATCAACTTTCACCATTTTCTAGCTGGAACAGTCTATTCTTTTTCCGTTGTAACTTTCTCTAAAATGAGAAATATATACAGTTATATTGACAAATAAAAATTCTCTTTTTTCCCTTGAGATATGTTCACTTCTTAGTTTCAATTTTTATTATTGTCTAACATCGCGAATAATGTGTATTAATGTATTTGCATGAATAGACTCTCTCCTTTTAGCTTACAAATGCCTTTTTCGCTTGTTTGATCCTTGGTGGTATGGCATAATCTTGTTAAGCTCTCTATTCTAACTTGTTTAGGTGATGATGATACCAATGGCCATGTAGACAACATGTGTTGTTTTGTTAAGCCTGGTGTGGTGCTTTTGGCTTGGACTGATGATGAACAAGATCCTCAATATGAGCGTTCGGTTGAGGCATTTTATGTTCTTTCCAACACAACTGATGCTAAAGATAGAAACATAGAGATTATCAAACTTCACATACCTGGCCCACTTTATATGACTAAAGAAGAAGCAGATGGGCTTATTTCTTTGGTTAGTATTATAGTTTTTCTGTATTCCATTCATAATTGCTTCTAATAAATCCTTCTGGAATGGTGATATTCAGACAAAAGAATATTACTCTTTCTTTCACGAGGCTTCACTTGAAGAAACATAATGGCAGAGGCAAAGCAAACAATTTAACACTTTGTTCTCTTTTAAAATATGCTTTCATTGAATAACATATTGATGTGTTTTGCACTATTATTATTCATAAACCAAATGGGAAATGTAGAATACTACGTCATATAATGTGGATATTTCTTGTTTTACCCAATTGGAATATGCATTCATGTCGTTTCTCCAAATCTCTTATGGAGTTGCATCATTATTTAGACAATGAAAATCTCTGTTATTTTATTATTGCCATTGTGATTGATATTCGATATTTGTAGGTCTTCATTGCTCTTGTCAACTTTCATTAAAGAAACATATAATTAAATTGGCTTTTGAAGCTTTCAATATTAACTAGTTCCAACATGGAAATTTCTCACTATTTTGTATATTTGATCGTAGGATGGGAATGCAAAACCAAGACTTGCAGGTACAAGGCTAGCTGCTGCCTATGTGAACTTTTATATTGCCAATGGCGGAATCATAGCACCAGCATTTGGAGATGAAAAGTGGGACCGACAAGCGTATGCCGTCCTTGCATCTGCATTTCCTAATCATGAGGTAATCCAAAATTTCACCAATAACATCTTTTTTTTCTTTTCTTTTGGAGTTGATTCCATGTCGACATCACTGAAGAAAATATATTTTATAGTTAAACAAGTCAGTCTGGTTTAATTGGCTACGAGATCTCCGTTTGCTTCGTGTATTAGAATAATGTATTCAGATCTTTTGAATTGAGGAACACCCACTGGTTGATTATATGCTTCCACAGGTTGTAATGATTGAAGGTGCAAGGGAGATTTGTCTCGGAGGTGGCAACATCCATTGCATCACCCAGCAGCAACCGGCTGCCATGAATGCTCCATTTGTAGCTTCCAAGTAATGGATCTGGACACATTACCAATAAGGATTAAAGACGTATTCTTCTGTGACAAACGATGTGAATAAAAATGATAGAGGTGGTGATTCTTATCATATCATTTGCATTAAAATATATATACATATAAAGAGATTTGTACATTTTTAATTGTGGCATGTTATTTTTAATTATTTTATGTTCGATTTTAACCTCTGTTTTTTATCTGAATTGATTTAGTCTGTTGATCAATTTACCCACGCTTTTGCCTTACCATCCGCCCCAGAATCCGAACAAAAGTCAAATCCCGTTGACCAATACCGATTCGCACAGCTCGCCGGTACCCCGACTGCCATGTTACCGTCCTAAGTCCTAACCTCTGGCCTTGGCCTCCCCTTGTCTCTCCCCCTCAACCACCAGTGCTGCCAGCAGTGGCGATTCTCTCGTAGTCTCCTATAAATTTCTCCTACCCCTCTTCTTTCCCTCCAATCCCAACCACCGCAGCCCCTCCTCTCCTTCACCTCCCTACCAATTCTTCCCCGCCGCAGACGTGTGGCGGAGCTCTCGTCGTACTCCTGGCCACCGTCACCTCCAGCATGGCCGAGGATCCCTCGGAGTCACCCAAGGTCTCCGCACTGGCTGCAATTGGGATCCCTTCCAAACAGTGTCGGCTTAAGACATAAGTCATTAAAAAAAATTTAACTAGGTTAAGTAACGTACAGAAATTTTTTATTGGCTATTAAGATAAATTGAAAAAGTACACATGGAGATTCATCTTAACAACTACATTCTCAAATACGCTACTCATTAAAGAATTTTTTTTTGGTCGGTCCCAAGCCCAGATAAAGGATGAAGGTTACGTTAAGTTGTCAGTCAGTGTAAAAAATTATGACAAATACTCAATGAATGAATCTATTAAATTATTATGTTAATTCTAAGATGTTTTTCGAAAGGAACGCGTTGCAAGGTCCGATTGTAACGTCTCGGTAATGACCACTATAGTAAAATATGCGCGGGGGGGGGGGGGGGGGGGGGGGGGGGGATTCTAAAGGTTAAATCAAGAAATAATCTTGTAGACGTTGTTTTAGAAATTTTCAAGATTTTTTTTTGAGATTATTTAAGAATTAATGGGGATAAAACGGGTTTATGAAGGGCTATTCTATTTAATTGAAAAAAAATATTTATTTAAAATAAACATTTTTTTATTTATTGCCTATATAACTCACTAAAACCTAATCTACTGGGTCGAAGCCGCCCCCGGGGCTATGGTGCAGCGGTAAGGTCACTAGTTGTTAACCCAAGCATCCGCGGTTCGATCCCCAGCTACGGCGCATTTTGCAGAAATTTTTCCTCCAAATGGGGCACAAACCCTGGGACGCTGGGCTTCTAGATTGTCCACCGCGAGCGCTTCCCGATTTACCCTGGTGACCGGTGGGAAACTTTCGTGGGGCCGGGCCGGTCACCCCAGGTTCAATTTGTCTGCTACCTGGTTCATCATTTTTTTTAATTGGGTCGAAGCCACCCCTCTGTTACCTGATCCATCTTCCTCTCCTTTGCGTGATCGGCGTTGCAACTTCTTGTAGTCCCCTTCCTTGCGCGAGCACGTCGTCGGTGATCCCCTTCTCCTGACGCCAAGTCTTGCGATTCTTCTTCTCCTTCTAACCTCTGCGATCAATGCCGACTGCCACTCTCCACCTGCGAATACACGCCGTCGACGCCTCCCTTGCGGTTCCCTTCTCTACGCCAACAGCGCCGACAGCGAGCAGTACCGACCTCCCTCATGCCTCACACAAGCTGAAGTCGCAAGCCCCCCTCCCATCGCGATCCGCAACCTCTGCCGTGAACCCTAATCGTACCGTAGCCCTCCTCGCGATCCTACCTTCTCCACGAGACCAAGCCACCGTCAACCATCATTCAGGTAAGATTTGGTTGCGTTAGATTGATCTAGTATAGGTTTTGATGATGGATTAGTAGATAGAAGTTAGATCAGTGTAGCTCTGATTGAATTTTTGCTTCCTTCTTGCCATGAGCAGATTTTTGAAAAATTGGTTAGGTTTTGGATTACTGTGGAGTGAAATTTGTTTTTTTTTGGATATTTGGTTCTTAAAAAAGATCAAATACGATTTTACAAAAGAAATTCGAGGTACCATCAATCTATGAAAGTCAGAATTGACTTCAAAAACGAAATCTACATTTCACGTAGATGAATCTAGACTATTAATTTGCTCAAAATCGATTACGGGTGAATGAGAAATTAATTGTTTAAAGTCAGTAAAAAATTGGCATAGAAGGAAGAAGATGGGGATTAGCCTCACATCTGAAATTTCCGAAGCTGTTTGCTTCCATATATGTGTTCCTGTGTTAATGAAATTAAAAAAAGAAAAACACAGGTGATCTCTTTTCACAGACGAGCAGGTGCTCTCACATGCTAGCCCGCCACCTGCCATGCGCGCAATGGGCGCTTTGTTGGCGCACTTTGCACTTTGCACTTCGCACTTACGCATTGTCATGAGGAGCATTGAGGAGCTTAAATTTATACTCTAGGTGACGTTGACATGACAGTGCCTACGTGGCACTCAGGTAGGAGGAGAAAGATGACTAGACTGTTGACTGGGTAAATGAATGACACCCGTTGGATCGAAGATGAGTGTTAGATCGCAAGTGATGCGATCTAGAGTATTGATCGCAAAGAGTCACGATCTGACCGTTGGTAATGAGACTTGATCTGAAGCGTCAAATCAAATCTGGCGGCTGAGATCAAAGGGAGTTCTGAAGGGTTACAATTATCCAGATATGTTGGATGAGATCAAAGGGCTATCTGAAGGGTTACAACCCTCTAGATCGAACGACTTCGATCAATCATAAACTAAAGGTCATACTCACTCACCAAAGGGTACCTCACATCTTTCCTTGTATAAATAGAGTCCCCTAAATGATGAATTCATTCATTCAATCATCAAAGTCATTAGCATTCATCCCATCCTGTGCATCCAGAGTCCAAAAAGTCTACGAGAAGGTTTGCTGGTCTCGAAATTTATAGTGCTGCTACTTTGAGATATTGTCGTTATATTTTGGAAAACGAATTGCTACTATCCGTGAGCACCTGTAGCAGAGCAATATCGTTTTATAGAGATATTGTCTAACACTAGTCTCGATGAAATTATATCAGTTTGCATCCTCCAGGCAGCAATCCCGGAATCGACTCCGAACAGTTTTAATATTTACCTGGATAGTTGTTTGTTCGGTTCGAAGCTTGGGGGGCAAAGAGATGCTCTGTTTCTGTTGATGATGAGGCTGCCGTGAGACTCAATCTTACTTGGAGTTTTGGACCTTGCATAGTAGAGGTGAGTAGCAATTGGAGTCTCTAGTTCTAATATTGCTTAACGTTAATTTCTGTTTTGGGGTGATACTGTGACTGAAGCATGTGTTCATGGTTAGGGAATTTGAAAAAAAAAACATGTGTTCAATTGCTAGGGTTCTATTGTTGTTTTTCATATACCGTGAGGCCTTGGTTTTGGAAGTCTGATTTGGTTATATATTTAGTTGTTGTTTGGTTGATATGGAATAGTAGGGGATGAGTTAGGGTTTGGATAGGATTTTAGATCAAGAGTTTATTTTGTTTCGATTTTTGGCTTTTAGTTGGTTAGGTCCATTTTGGTCATCTTATGGTGGGTTGTGGTGTTGGTTTAATTCATGTGAGTTTGAAAGTCCTTGTAGTGGGCTACGTTTTGGGTGTTGCTTCGTTTGGATTGATGGGGTTGGGTAGTCCAGGCCGGACACGGGGATGAAGAAGCTGGGGACCCGACCTGCTCTCCTCTCTCGGGCCAAGGGATCCCCTCTTGGGGGTGCACTTGGGAGTGCACTCGGGAAGGCTACCTCGGGAGATATCACAGTCAGAGACTCCCGAGCTTACCTTGGGAGGCGGGGTCCTCGCAACAACCGACCTCCAATACCGACTAGAAAAAGTCCACGCACCCCCCTGTAAAATTGGCTCAATGAGGGAAAGAATGGTAACGGTGCCGACGGTTTCAAGGGATATCCCTTTATCACCGAAAGCAGGGGGCGTGACTCAAGTATCGGAGTCGTGGCACCGATAAAGGGGGGAGGGCACGACTAGTCTGCGAACACCGATATAAAAGGTAGTGCAATCCCTCTGGTAGGGGGACGATCTATCATCTCTACACATTATCTTTCTTTCTCACCATTCAGACACCCTACTAACTTGAGCGTCGGAGTGGACTCCGCCGGACCCCGGTCGGCATGTCCTCTAACGCCTGTGTTACTTTCGCAGGATCCTCGAGTTCCTCAGCAATGTAGCAATCTCCGTAGGAACTGATCCTCAGTGACTGGCCATCGCCGACGACTCCTTCCAGAACAAATTTGGCGCCGTCTGTGGGAACTAATAAAACACCTAAAGGAGCGCCGATGGTGGAAGCGGAGGATCTCGCTCATCCGCGGGAGGATGAAGGGCCTAAGCAAGAGCGACGAGAAGTGGAAAGTGAAGAGGTGCAACTCCATCCTCATGGCGGAGGGGGAAATACGCGCATCGCTCTTGACCTCGCGCCACCATTACGAAATCGCCTCGTCGAATGCCTGCGGAACCATAGAGACGTATTTGCTTGGGCCGCTGAAGAATCAAGGGGGTCCCCCAGCGCTGGCTATGCATCACCTACATGCATCGCCAGAAGCCCGTCCTGTGAAGCAGAAGAGGAGACACTTCTCCCCAGAGCAAGATAAAGCTATTCGGGAGGAGGTTCAGAAGCTATTAAAAGCCGGACACATCAGGGATGTCCGGTTCCCAGTATGGCTGGCCAACGTAGTCCTGGTTCCCAAGACGGGGGTAAATGGCGGGTCTGCATCGATTTCAGAGACCTAAATAAAGCCTGCCCGAAGGACTGTTACCCCCTGCCCATGATAGATAGGCTGGTGGACTCAACAGCCAGCTGTGAGTTCATCTCCATGTTAGACGCCTACCAGGGCTATCACCAAGTCCCCCTCACCCCCGAAGACCAGGAGAAGGCCAGTTTTGTGACGGTTGACGGCACGTACTGCTACAACATCATGCCCTTCGGCTTACGTAATGCGGGCGCCACGTACCAGCGGATAATGGACAAAGTCTTCCGGCACCAAATCGGGCGGAACATTGAGGTGTACGTGGATGACATCCTGGTCAAGACGGAGAAAGGAGGGGACATGATATCTGACCTGGAGGAAACATTCGCCACCCTGAGAGCACACAGGTTAAAACTAAACCCAGCTAAGTGTGTGTTTGGGGTCAAAAGTGGCAGGTTCCTGGGATACATGGTGACGGAAAGGGGGATCGAAGCCAACGCGGAAAAGGTAAAGGTCATCCTGGATATGCCGCCCCCGCAGAACTTTAGGGAAGTCCAGCGGCTGAATGGCAGAATCACCGCCCTATCACGGTTCATCTCCAAATCCGCGGACAAGGCCCTCCCCTTCTTCAAAATTCTTAGAAAAGTTGTTAAATTCGAATGGGATGACCAGTGTGAGAAGGCCTTCGAAGAATTGAAGACCTATTTGGCAGATCTCCTGACCCTGCATAAGCCAGTAGAAGGGGAGACCTTATTCGTCTGTTTATTAGCGGCCGAGCAAGCGGTAGGGTCAGTGCTTGTCCGAGAACAAGACCGGGTACAACATCCCATCTACTTCTTTGGACACCTACTCAAGGATGCTGAGACGCAGTACACCATGATGAAAAAACTGGCCTACGCCTTGGTCCTGATGGCCCGAAGGTTATGGCCATACTTCTTAGCGCATCCCATCGTAGTTCTCACTAACAGCCCGCTCGCCCGAGTCCTTACTAACCCCGAGGCGTCAGGCAGGCTAATCAAGTGGACGACCGAGTTAAGCGAATACGGCATTGAGTATCAGCCTCGAACGGCTATCAAAGCACAAGCTCTCTCCGACTTCATGTTGGAGACAGTTCCGGAGGCAGAAACCGAAGGTATGTGGAAGGTTTATGTGGATGGATCCGCCAATAGCCAACATAACGGGGTGGGACTGTTATTGATTTCCCCCAGGGGAGACACGCTGCATTTGTCCATCCGACTTCACTTCAAAGCTACCAACAATGAAGCCGAGTATGAGGCGATCCTGGCAGGATTGCAAGCGGCTCGACACATGGGCGCCCGCCGAATCACTATCTACTCGGACTCACAGTTAGTGACTCAACAAGTAGCAGGCAGTTTTGAAGTCAAATGTGAACGATTGCAAAGGTATGTAAACCTCTATGAACAACTAAAAACCACCTTCTCGGAGGTCATCCTGCAGAAGATCTCCCGGTCGGATAATGTGCGGGCCAACGAGTTAGCCAAGTTGGCCAGTTCCATATCTACTTGGCAGTTGGAGGGGCCCAGTGTGACAGAAACAATGGTGGCCCAAATCGGAGGAGAGCTCAGATTAGATGAACCTGTGGACTGGAGGGATCCATATATAGCATTCCTCCGGGACGGATCCCTGCCGAGTGGGGGCCCCGAGACTCGATTGTTCCGCCGACGAGCAGAGAGGTTTACACCGATTGGGGATCAGCTATACAAGAGAGCCTATGCCCGACCCCTCCTCAAATGTGTCGGGCAGGAGGAGATTGGCTACATAATGCGAGAGGTGCACGAGGGCATCTGTGGAAGCCATATCGGAGGAAGATCCCTGTCCCGCAAGATCCTTTTGGCGGGATATTTTTGGCCTACCCTGCAGGCTGACTCGCTCAACTTCGTGGCCAGATGTAAGGCTTGTCAGAGGCATCAGCATGTCTCTCATCGCCCAATGGAGTCGTTGAGAGTGTCTACAGTATCATGCACGTTCGACCAGTGGGGAATGGACATTGTGGGACCTTTCCCCATCGGGCCCCAGCAGAAGAAATTCCTCCTGGTCCTCGTGGATTACTTTTCTAAATGGGTAGAAGTCGAACCTCTGGCCAACATCACAGAGGGGGCGGTAATGAAGGTTTTATGGAATGATATTGTCTGCAGATACGGCATCCCTCATAAGCTGGTGTCGGACAATGACAGACAATTCTCCGGACGAAGATTGAAGGAATGGTGTGAAGGGTTGGGCATTCAATAGACTTTCACCTCCGTCGCCTACCCACAAAGCAATGGGCAGGCGGAGGTGGTTAATCGGGAAATTCTGCGTGGGCTCAAAGTAAAGCTGGATCATGTCGGAGGCAGCTGGGTCGAAGAACTTCCCAGCATCTTGTGGTCTTATCGAACAACCCCAAAAGAAGAAACCAGCGAGAGCCCTTTCCAATTAGTCTACGGAGCAGAGGTTGTCCTTCCGGTGGAAGTAGGAGAGGAGTCTCCACGACGGCGACATTATCGCAAGGAAGATAACGACCAGGAGCGATTGATTGATCTAGACCTCATATCAGAGGTACGAGACAAGGCAGCGGTGAGGTTGGAAGCCTATCGCCGAAGGATGCAGCTGGCCTACAATCGGAGGGTGATCACCCGCAGCTTCGAGATGGGTGATCGAGTCTGGAAAAGAATCAAACCGATGGGGGAGCCCGGGAAGTTAGAGCCGCAGTGGGATGGCCCTTACGTCATCATTAAGAAACTTACAGGGGGTAGCTACTATTTGGAAGACTGCGAAGGCAGAAGACTGGAAAGGCCTTGGCATGCGAGGCATCTTTGCCCCTACTATACTTCGTGAGTGGTCATGTGATGCACTTTCGTTGTCGTATGTTTTCAATTCCCCCTTGTCTTGCAGTATCATTAATAAAAGAAAGGCACTACATGTCATTCGGGAAATGTTAAGGCTCCGTTTCTTATTAAAACCTTACACCCTCTTGGTGTGTAGGCTTGGCCTCGGAGCTATACACGCCCGGCTAAGAGTTGAGTAAAACCCTACAGCCTCTCGGTGTGTAGGCTTGGCCTGTACACGCCTGACCAAGAGCTGAGTAAAACCCTACAGCCTCTCAGTGTGTAGGCTTGGCCTCGGAGCTGTACACGCCCGGCCAAGAGCTGATTAAAACCCTACAGCCTCTCGGTGTGTAGGCTTGGCCTCGGAGCTGTACACGCCCGGCCAAGAGCTGATTAAAACCCTACAGCCTCTCGGTGTGTAGGCTTGGCCTCGGAGCTGTACACGCCCGGCCAAGAGCTGATTAAAACCCTACAGCCTCTCGGTGTGTAGGCTTGGCCTCGGAGCTGTACACGCCCGGCCAAGAGCTGATTAAAACCCTACAGCCTCTCGGTGTGTAGGCTTGGCCTCGGAGCTGTACACGCCCGACCAAGAGCTGATTAAAACCCTACAGCCTCTCGGCGTGTAGGCTTGGCCTCGGAGCTGTACATGCCCGACCAATAGCTGATTAAAACCCTACAGCCTTTCGGTGTGTAGGCTTGGCCTCGGAGCTGTACACGCCCGGCCAAGAGCTGAATAAAATCCTACAGCCTCTCGGTGTGTAGGCTTGGCCTCGGAGCTGTACGCCCGACCAAGAGCTGAGTAAAACCCTACAGCCTCTCGGTGTGTAGGCTTGGCCTCAGAGCTGTACACGCCCGGCCAAGAGCTGATTAAAACCCTACAGCCTCTCGGTGTGTAGGCTTGGCCTCAGAGTTGTACACGCTCGGCTAAGAGCTGATTAAAACCCTACAGCCTCTCGGTATGTAGGCTTGGCCTCGGAGCTGTACACGCCCGACCAAGAGCTAAGTAAAACCTTACAGCCTCTCGGTGTGTAGGCTTGGCCTCGGAGCTGTACACGCCCGGCCAAGAGCTGATTAAAACCCTATAGCCTCTCGGTGTGTAGGTTTGGCCTCGGAGCTGTACACGCCCGGCCAAGAGCTGATTAAAACCCTACAACCTCTCGGTGTGTAGGTTTGGCCTCGGAGCTGTACACGCCCGCCAGAGCTGATTAAAACCCTACAGCCTCTCAGTGTGTAGGCTTGGCCTTGGAGTTGTACACGCCCGACTAAGAGCTGATTAAAACCCTACAACCTCTCGGTGTGTAGGCTTGGCCTCGAATCTGTACACTCCCGGCCAAGAGCTGAGTAAACCCTACAACCTCTCAGTGTGTATGCTTGGCCTCGAGCTGTACACGCCCAGCCAAGAGCTGAGTAAAACCCTACAGCCTCTCGGTGTGTAGGCTTGGTCTCGAAGCTGTACACGCCCGTCCAAGAGCTGAATAAAACCCTACAGCCTCTCGATTGTAGGCTTGGCCTCGGAGCTGTACACGCCCGGCCAAGACTGAGTAAAACCCTACAGCCTCTCGGGGTGTAGGCTTGGCCTCGGAGTGTACACGCTCGGCAAGAGCTGAGAAACCCTACAGCCTCTCGGGGTGTAGGCTTGGTCTCGGAGCTGTACACGCCCGGCCAAGATCTGAGTAAAACCCTACAGCTTCTCGGTGTGTAGGCTTGGCCTCGGAGCTGTACACGCCCGGCCAAGAGCTGAGTAAAACCCTACAGCCTCTCAGGGTGTAGGCTTGGCCTCGGAACTGTACACGCCCAACCAAGAGCTGATTAAAACCCTACAGCCTCTCGGTGTGTAGGCTTGGCCTCGGAGCTGTACACGCCCGGTCAAGAGCTGATTAGAACCCTACTACCTCTCGGTGGGTAGGCACGGCCTCGGGGCTGTACGCGCTCGGCTGAGAGTTGATCAACGTTCGGGGCTGTACCCTGTACCAGCCCTACCAAAAACCAGATAAAAGTCTCGTGTCCGCTTCAGCTACATAGGGCCGAAGATGAACAGGGAATCATGCTAAAAACAAGGAGTTTAACGATAAACCAAGTAAATATTTGCCCTAAGATCAGAGAGTTCCAAAAGAATAAACTACAACAGTCAGAGGAGTATGGAAGGATGACAAGCACATAGTAATGAGACACCCTACAGAGCCTGCTCTTCGGGGGAAAGGTCGTCCCAGACACGTTGAATAGTTATGGCGTTCAAATCGGAGCCCGGCTTCAATAACTGATCCTTCTCCAATTGCTTGATGGCATCATAAAAGCCATGTTTGGGGGTTTTAAATGCTTGTGCAACCACCAGATTGGCGTACTCATCCGAGCCCAAAAATTTGGTTTTGTAGACTGCCTCCATCGGAGATACGGGAGGTACAAAGTCTTCTGGCTGCTGCAAGACCTTGGGTTCAGCGTCGGCTTTGGCCATTTTGATTGCCTCCACCTCTACGAGCGGTTCTGCGCCCCGGTCCTCCAGGTCCATCTTAGCCGACTCCAAAAGGGTAACTTGGTCGGACAACTCCTTAACGTGGGCCTGGAGTTGCTCTCGCTCTTGCGATAATTTTCGTAAGTCCTCTTCTAGAGCCTTGTTCTTCTCGGATCCTATGCATTCCCGGAGCTTGTACCCGTGCAGGGTATCCTCGGCCGATATTAAGGAGGACAGGTAGTGATCAGCTTTCTCTCGAAGGACCTGGTTGACCTCTAGCTGCAGGAGGCCGACCTCACGGGCCCGGCCCGTTTCCGCCTCCGCATCCGCCACCTGCTGCGGGAGACTCTCAGTAACCCCTCCGGAGTGCAGTAAACGGCTCGTGGTCGCGCAGTTTGAAGCAACCTGGGGAGGTGAATAAAGATAGTTGGTAAAAAGGAGGTTAAGAAGAATTGAGGAGCACGAACAAGGGATTTACCGTCCGCAAGGATTGGTGCAGCATGCCCAGGTACTGGGCTGATCCGGCTACCTGCCAAAGCGGACTAGGAGCCCCCATAGTAGGGGGGCAGAGGAGCCAGGGACGTCACGGGGGTGGGGAACATCTTCCTCCGAGCTAGAAGCACTCGGTAATGCCCCTGCAGTGACTCCCTTTATACGGATAGACTGGGCACTATCGACAGCCTTCTTCACCGTTAAGGGAGCCTTCCGATGGGAGCGAGGTGGTCCCGTAGGTACCTCCTTGCTGCGAGGAGGGTCAGCTGTAGGGACTGCGACACTTGCAACGGGAGCAGACATAGCAACGACGGAGGAGGGGGGTTCGACCCCGGCGACTGGAGCCGGAGAGGTTGCATCCTCAGCGGTGGTTGAGCATAAGCCTTTCCTCAACCACTTTAAGGGGCGATCCCGTGGGGATCGTCGTTCGAGCCGTGTCTTCCTAGACACAGGGATAGTGGTAGGCACGCCAGACAAAGAGGAGGCATCTTTTTCCTGTGGAGCCCCTGGAGAGGGGATTAGGGGCTCTCCTTGAGAGCCCAGGGGCGGGGCCGAGATGTCATCGCTGTGGGGGACCTCCGGCGCTGTGGGACCCGCTGATAACTCTCCCTCCCTTTCATCACCCTCGGAGGGGATTCCTGCGGGAATCGAAGATACTATCCCAGGGATCAAGGCTTGTTCATGGGCCTGGTCCCACTTCAGAAATTTATTCTTCTCAAGAGAAAGCAGGGTGTCGCCTGCAGGGTAAAAGACAAGAGGGCGTCAGCAAGTATCAATTGAGCATTATACTATGGGCAGAGCTACTCACGCAGATTGGAGCCGAGGGGGTTATCTTGGACTAATCTCTGCCCGGTAAAGGAGCTCCTCGCATTGCACCAACTGTAGCCCATGGAATTCCATCCCGGCCAAGATACTCTTAGCCCGTTGATATCCCGCATCCTGTTGGAAATCACCCAGGTCGGGGGTAGGAGGCAAGTTCTCCAACCAATGAATGTCGCTGAAAGGGCGCTCGGGAAGCCGGATATAGAAAAATCTCTCTTTCCACCCCTTGTGAGAAGAAGGAAGGCCTCCAAAAATCTATGACCGCCCCGAGCGGTGAAGCCAAAGGCCCCGTGAGTGCCAACAGGAGCGAAGAAGAAATGGAAGAATCAGGGAGTTAGAGGAATGCCGAAAAGTTTGAAGAGAACCAGAGCCCCGCTCGTCTGGGCGAAAGCATTCGGAGCCAGTTGGTGGAGGGGGATGCGGAAATAATGTGCGACATTCATGAAGTAAGAGGGGATAGGGAAGCGCAGCCCTAGTTCCATTTGTCCTAGGAAGAAGGTGTAAAAACCCTCATCGGGGGTTACCGGCCGTTGATCTGCGGTTGGGGCCCTCACCTCCCAATCTGCTGGAATGCCATATTTTTGACAAGCGGCCTGAAGGGAGTCCGACCTCACCTTGGAAAAGATAGTTTCATACCACTCAGGATGAAACCCCAATTCTTCCAAGGAGCATTCATCCGAGCCGGAAGATTTCTTTGTCTTTCCCATCGTGGTCTAGGAGGAAGAAGGAAGAGCGCGGAGAACAATGAAGAAGATACTTTCACGGGAAAGCGCTGGCGAGAAGGGCAAGTAAGGGAGGAAAACTCAGGACAGCGACTAGGGTAAGGCTGTCGCAGGGTGTCGTTACACCCACTTTTATAGGAAAGCGACACCTCC
Source organism: Boesenbergia rotunda (assembly GCA_024364735.1). Taxonomy (NCBI): domain Eukaryota; kingdom Viridiplantae; phylum Streptophyta; class Magnoliopsida; order Zingiberales; family Zingiberaceae; genus Boesenbergia; species Boesenbergia rotunda. The sequence continues at coordinate 309,157 of JAGFNQ010000738.1, forward strand.
CCCGAGGCAATCGGAGGCTAGCATGTTGAGGATATTCTCGGGCCATCCCGAGGATCAGCTAGTGATCAATTGTCGGCGCTTCGTATGACCCGTAGGGCACCGCAAAGCAAGGAAAAAAGACACGTGGCACCGCGGCACGCGCTGGGCAACCTTGATATTTCAGATGCCACAAAAATCATAGGGGTCTGGGGACGTATTCAAAGGAGCAGCCTGGGTCAAGAGACTCTGGGAATATGTCCAAAAGCCTAAAAAAAAGGGAACATTTCAGGATTATGGCAAGGACGAGCGCAAAGACACAGACCTAGGCGAGTTCAACTTCTTCATCCCGGTACTAGTCTGATCAGTCAGCCACACTTCCTTCTATCAGACTTGAAGGGGGAGACTTGTGATGGGGCTGGGTAGTCTGGGGCGGACACGGGGATGAAGAAGCTAGGGATACAACCTGCTCTCCTCTCTTGGGCCCCGGGATCCCCTCTGGGGGTGCACTCGGGAAAGCTACCTCGGGAGATATCACAGCCAGAGACTCCTGAGCTTACCTCGGGAGGCGGAGTCCTCGCAACAACCGACCTCCAATACCAACTAGAAAAAGTCCACGCACCCCCTGTAAAACTGGCTCAACGAGGGAAAGAATGGTAACGACGCCGACGGTTTCAAGGGATATCCCTTCATCACCGAAAGCAGGGGGCGTGGCTCAAGTATCGGAGTCGTGACACCGATAAAGGGGGCACGACTAGTCTGCCAACACCGATATAAAAGGTAGTTCAATCCCTCCGGTAAGGGGGGGACGATCTCTCATCTCTACACATTATCTTTCTTTCTCACCATTCAGACACCCTACTAACTTGAGCGTCGGAGTGGACTCCGCCGGACCCCTGCCGACGTGTCCCCTAACGCCTATGTTACTTTCGCAGGATCCTCGAGTTCCTCAACGACGTAGTAATCTCCACAGGGACTGATCCTCAGTGACTGGCCATCACCGACGACTCCTTCCGGAACACTATTATTTATCACCGAGGATGGAACATTGAGCATCGAAAATAAACCTAATTGAGTTGATTATCATATAATAAATTTATAAAATTGAATAAAAATTAAATCTCAATAAAATCTAAGAAAATATCATCTTTGTGATGATTAATTTCAATTTTTTAATTTACTATTAATATCCATTAATAGTTCGAGGCAATTGTGAATTTGTGGGGGCATGTCAAAATGACCGATTTCATCCCAGAATATCAAAAATAAAATGAACTAAGAAAAAAAATCAATTGTTTTATTGTCAAATTATAGATTATAAAAATGGGGGAAGACATTTTGGATACCAATTGATACTAAATTAACGGTCTGTTACCAAACGGGAGAATTTTTTTTTATCTCAAAATTAATATTTTATTTTTATTTTATATAGGATTCACTTTCCTAATTAAATTATAGTGTTTAAGTTAAAAATAAATTAAAAATTAAAAATCCTAGGATTCACTTTCTCATTTGGATTATAGTGTTCAAACTAAAAAAAATAAAAATAAAAAACCCTGAGTTCACTTTCCTAATTAAGTTATAGTGTTTAAGTTAAAAAAAATAAAAATTGAAAACCCTGAGTTCACTTTCCCAATTAAGTTATAGTTACAGTGTTTAAGCTAAAAAATTAAAATTAAAAATTCTTAGGTTCATCTTTCCAATTGAATTACAGTGTTCAATCATAATTTTTTTTAAAAAAAAAAGAACTTGAGGCATCTCCTATTGTATATTAAAATTATTATTTTTAAAATTTGAGATTAAAAAAAATAAACACTTAATTTTGAGAGTATAAATTTTTTTCAAAAATTATATATCAGAATCGTCAATTTAATATCAAATTCGAAACCTGAGGAGTATCTACCCTTGGATCTATCTGTCTATACACTCCAATCATGCCATAATAAAATTCCTAGATAAAAATTTTCACAAAAATGTCTAAATTTTGTACACAAGAAAATATTTAAATTTTAGGGAAAAAAATTCAAAGAGCATATCATTTAGCGTTGTATATTTTATTTTATAAAATTATCTTTATTGTTTTGCACTTTTATAACATCTAATGAATGTTATATAATTATAACGATTACGAAACCGATACGCAATGATACAAGAGCTATGAATGGCAATGGTTACAATACAACATTGTTAATGTTGCTTAGAGTGAAAGTGTTATTATAATATAATATTGATATTAGAAGCTATGAACAATAATTATCATAATATAGTTCAATAGCGTCAATCAGAATTGAAGTATATATATATTATAATATATATGAACTATAATTATTATAATACTGTTTATTGTGATGAACAATAATTATCATAATATAGTTCAATAGCGTCAATCAGAATTAAAGTATATATATATATTATAATATATATGAACTATAATTATTACAATACTGTTTATTTGTGTTGATTATAGTCTTAGAGTGTTATGTATTTAGAGCTACAATAGTATAAAAAATATGGATAATTTCGAAAATAAAATTGTACTAACCCGAAAAGGAGCGCTCTGGAAGGAAGTTCTTTTTAATAAGATTCTCACAAAATCTATTTAAATTAAGCGTAGATTAACTGACTTCAATGACAATCATTAACCTCCTCATGTGATGTCACAACTGAATTAGAAAGGCTCCCACGGGTTGGATCGGATGGTAAGGTGCTTGGCCATTTACATGGAGGTCACAGGTTCGAAGGTCGCCAGTTACGCACGGGGATAAAATCCTGGTCTGCTGGCATTAATTCCCTCGACCTCAGGCGCCTGGGAGCGAGCGTTTCCCCTTTTTACTTACTTACTTACAACTGAATTAGAAAGGGTCAAAGTGTTTTGGCCCAAGTGGTAAGCATGGAGACATATGTTGCCTGAGGTTCCGGGTTCGAATCATCTTAGCGACTAATATTTATTGACTGAGATATTATTGCCAATAATATGCTCGATATTGTTTCAATAATTATGCTCTTATCAATCAGTGGTACTATGCCTCCAGAAATCCCGGAAGAGGGTTTCTGATAAAAGAGACCGTTTCGGCGGTGGGGCTGGTCACTATAAAAAGTTTATCCATTCCAATTTTGCCCCCACGGGGCTGGATCGGATGGTAAGGCGCCTGACCGATTTGGTCGAGGTCACAGGTTCGAGGGTCGCCAGTTACGCACGGAGATAAAACCCTGGTCTGCTGGCATTAATTCCCTCGACCCCAGGCGCTTCACCACACCAGTGATAACCGTGATTTACCTCCTCCGTGTTGGTCCTGGGGCGGGCTGGCGGGGGCGCTGGGGGCGAGCGTTTCGCCTTTTTGGTTTGGACAACTGAATTAGAAAGGGGCAAGACCAGGGAGGCGCTGAAGTGATGGATCCACCTTTTGAAACAATTGAATTAAAAAGCCTCCCAAGTGGATGGACTGATGATTAATGTGTAAGTGTTGTCAATATGAGGTCTGTGAGTTAAAACCTAGCAAAATTAGTGTCCACCCTTCTCACGTACTAGCCACAGTATCCAGGCTAGTAGTCCCCATGATTTAACTCCTCCGTGTTGGCCCTGGGACGAGTTGGTGGGGCCGATGCAGGTGAGCGAATCGTCTTTGCCAACCCAACTGAATTAGAAAGGGTCCTCACGGGATGGACTGATGGTTAACGCGTGAGTGTTGTCAACATGAGGTCTGGGGGTCAAAACCTGACAAAGTTAGTGTGCCCACCCTCCTCACGCATTAGCCACAGTATCCGGGCTAGTAGCCCCCGTGATTTACCTCTTTCGTGTTGACCTTGGGATGAGTTAGCGGGCGGCACTAGGGGCGAGCGAATCGCTTTTTTGTCAACAACTGAATTAGAAATGGTCCCCATGGGATGGGCTGATGATTAATTCGTCGGTATTGCTAACATGAGGTCTGGGGGTCAGAACCTGGCAAAACTAGTGCGCCCACCCTCCCCACGCACTAGCTACAACATCCGAGTTAGTAGCCCCCGTGATTTACCTCCTCCGTATTGGCCCTGGGACAAGTTGGCGGGGGCGCGGGAGGGGGGGGGGGGCGAATCGCCTTTTGCCAACACAATTGGATTAGAACGGACGACTAGTCGTTATTTTAGACATTCACGATTTGATTCCCAGTTACGACGTATTTTATAGAAATTTTTCTTCCAAATGGGGCGCAAATCCTGAGACGTTGAGCTTCTAAATCATCCATCATGAGTATTTTCGATTTATCCTAATAATCGATAAAAAATTTATATGAAATTAAATCAACCATCCTAAATTTATCTGCTACTTTGCTACCTGGTCCAACTTAACGACTGAATCAGAACATCTCGAAGAGGTTGAGCGAAACGTTTTTAGGGTCCGCAACATCGTGACTTAAATCGTGAAGCGATTCGCACCTCCTGCCTTCTCCCGCTGCGCCGTCGCCGTCATCAGTCATGTTCTCCATACTCGCCTCGTCACCAGTCGATCATTATGTGAAATAACGATCCCTGCCGGTGGTCCCAGACGCGGACGAACAGGGTGACGAATAAATGAGTACGACGAACAATTCTGACGTGGCGTCTCGCGGTGACTAATTTCGTCGTTAATTACGTAGAAGTCTACGTATAATTCTGGATCTATGCGGCGTAGCCGTATATGAAAAAATATAAATAAAGCCTCAGCTATTTTCTCCGTTCTTTCTGAAATTTTGGAGGAAGCGGAGGACTGCGAAAGGAAAAGGCCGACGACGTTCCCCTCTCGCTTCTTCGCCGTCGATGGTCCGACAGAGATTTCTTCGCCGGTAGGATTTGGGATTTCACGGCCATCTCGGTAAACCCTTGGATTCCCCTTATTTCATCACCGCTTCCCGTTCCTTATTGATTGGAATGGAGTGACTGTTCGATTTCCGTGTTCTTTCGTCGAATTGGTGTTTGAGTTAGATCTCTGCGCTCCTCTTTCTTCCTGAAATTGTAAGGGGTCTGCTCTATTTTGTTTATTTAATTTGAGGATTGGATCTACCTTGGGTCCGAATAGGATTAGACCGATGTCTTAAACATCCATAACAATTCGATTATTTGTCAATGGAGTCCTAGCATCTAATATCTGACAGGATCGATAAAACAGAAAACTTTTAATGCGAGTTATTAAATTAATTGAAGCTTTTGATTATATTAGACGACAACAAATTGTGGGAAAGATTTCAGTATAGTCTATTAACATTCTTCTTTTTTTTTATAGTTTCCATTTGAAGATTGTGCTTTAGAACTTCTAGTTTTTAACGTGTCTACATTCTTAAGGTCAGTTGTATCTCTGTATTGCAAATATTTGACATTTCGTATATCATAATAAAGCCACCCAGGAAACATATTGTTTGAACTTTGAAGAGCACAATCAAGGAAACATACAACTGACAGCAGCTCTCAACAATGATATGTCAGACAACTTGAGTTGTTTCTTGCTTTCCTGCATTTAAGCTAGGACAATGTTGGGACCTCTTTGAGTTTGCTTGTTTTAATCTTTGGTAACAAAAAGTGAAACTGTTGCCTCGGCGGCCCTCTAGGGTGACCCCCACTGTCTGGAAGGGATGTAAATCACAGGGGGCTTCGCTTAGCAATAATAATGCATGCAAGGAGGGGTTGAGGCAACCAGCGGGGCATTCCGTACCCATTGGGAATCAACTCCAGATCTATTGGCAGCAACACCCTTGCATGAACCAACTGTGTCAGCTTGTGGAGGCTTGCTTGTTATAATCTTTAGTTTGCTACTAAGTGGAGCAACATTTATTCCAAATTAGTTGATAATGGGCAGTTTCTATTCAGGTCTTACAATGACTATAGACTTGGTAAATTCTTCCTGGGACACTGGATAGCCAATCTAATCTTTGGTTTTCCCTTTGCAAGACCATTGAGCTATCATTTTAAACACATGTCTCAGGAACTTTTACTTGAGGATTGAAATACCCATCAACAATGCTTCGTTTGAAGTGTTTCATTTATGGAATTAGTTGAAGTGCCTCATTAAAGAAGAGAAGGCTATCTTTATTTCTATCTGCTTATGTAGTTGGACTGATATTATTAATTATGTTTGATGAGTTAGCATCCTTATGTATGTATGATTGATGCCAAATTTTACTTTTAAGGAGTGCAGATTATTACATGGTATTTGTGCTGTGTCAAAGATCTAACATGAATTTATGCTTCTTATTTCAGATTGAAAACTCAAAGAAAATTATGTAAAGATCCCGTGCACATTTAACTGGGATTGTACTTTCGACTTAGACTAACACCAAAAAATAAATTGGTAATGGGAGGTTGTTGTTGCTGTTCTTCAAGAGGAGTTGAATCAGGCCGACCACCAGCTTACTACTACGTGAGTAGATCTTTTCCTTTGGATTACTGTGCTTGTCATGTTTATTCTAGTATGCAAACTTAAACATCCCTTACATACATCAGTTGCTCAAGGATTTCTGCATATAACTGTATTTAGTGGTTGGTATTTCACACATTGTTTTGTTGAGTTTATTCCTAAATATTTCATTGATTATGCCGGAAGGAATTTTTTTATTTTGTTTTATTTAATGATTCAGCCTTGGCAAAAATTACTTAGCTTCAAGCTTCACAAGCTGTCCATGCATTACAAAACTTTCTTTCATTAGCTGATTAGTGATAAGCATTTTTATAGTACAATCAGTACTTCTTATGAACTTAGATTAATATAAAATGTGCCATTATATCATTTGGTCACTGCCTTTCCTGACCAGTCAGTCAGATACAGTACTTGCTATCAACTTATACAAGTGAAAATGAGAGTAATGCATTGAAGCAGGGATAAACTCAAAAATAGTTGTCATTAACCTTATTCCTTTGGCTCATTATTCAGGGAAACTAACACTACAAGTTATCTCGGAACGAGAAAGACTTCAAAAAGGTAGGGTAGAAAACTAGACCTCAAGGCATCTCGGAATTGTAAATAGGATAACCATCTGGGAGTTTGGATATGAACTATGGTCTACAATTTCTACTTAAAGCTAGCACTTGTCTAGGAAAGTCTCTCTACTTCTCCAAGTAAGATGAATCAGGTAACATCGAACCTGGGACAATCGGTCCGGCCCCACGGAAGTTTTCCACCGGCTGCTGTGGTGGGAAGCACTTGCGGCGGACAGCCTAGAAGCCAACATCTTGTGGTTGCGCATTCTATTTGGAGAAAAAATTTCTGCAAAATGCGTTGTAGCTGGAGATCGAACCGCGGGTGTCTGGGTGACAACTTGGCGTCCTTCTGCTGCTCCATAGTCTCGGGGGCCTCTCTACTTCTCCAAGTGATCCAACTGAAGGGTGCACAAATAATTCTCCGGAGATGATCAACAATAACAACTAAGTTTTATCCCACTAGACGGGGAAGACAGGGAAGACCGAAGACTTCCTCGGAGATGGTCCAAAAATATTAAATAAAGCAAGTTCATTTGTCATTTCTCTGTACTGTACTGAACTTCCCTGTCATCATATAAGTTAATTTTGAGGTTCATCTCTTTGTTAGGCTTAACAACATTGGGCTTTCTAAGTAAACTATTGTCGCAAAATCTTTTAAGTAGTTATCCAGTTTCTAGAGGTATTTTCTTCCAGCCAAGTTCAGTGATCTTTAATCAAAATTGTGTGTGTGTGTGTGGGGGGGGGGGGCGGGACTAGATTATGAATCTTCGAAAACCACAGGAACCGTAAATAGGATGACCATCTGGGAGTTTGGATGTGTGTTTGGTGGCTACAACATCTGCTTAAAGCTATCACTTTTGTAGGAAAGTCGGCTACTTCTCCAAGTGACCTACTGAAGGGCACAGATTAGTTACCCAGAAATGACCCAACTCCTCAAACTAAAGATGCTTACAATTGCATTTGTCATTTCTGCACTATATTGGACTGTCCTATCATCTGATAGGCTAATATTCAGGTCTTAGGCTAAACAAAAATGGTTTTTTTTTTTTAAGTCTATTGTACCATGAATCTGATAAAAAGTCGTTCCAGTTTCCAGAAATATTATCTTCCTCCAAATTTGGTTGATCTTTGATAAACATAGAGCTCATTTGATATAAAGGAAACTAGGACTAGTATGTACTATGAAACGAGAACTTCAAAATGGGAGTGGCATCTCTGCAGTAGTAAATGGGATGACCATCTGGGAGTTTGTGTGGCTGGTGGCCTACACGTGTTTAAAACCAGCTCTTGTTTAGTAAAATCTATTGCCTCTTCAATCGATAGTGCTGAAGGACGGGCAGATTAATTTCTGCGAAATGACCCATCAACTTAAACTAAAGATGCTTGTAAATTTATTCATTTTCTGCACGAGATTGAATTGCCCTATCATTTTGAGGTTCATCTCTTTGTTAGGCCTAACAAAAAAATGGATTTTATGAGTAAACTGTTATTCCATGAATCTCATATGGAATTTTCCCAGTTTCCAGAGATATTTTCTTCCTCAAATTTCAGTTAAGCTTTGATGAGTGTTTTTTTTTAATCTTGTCTATTGCACCTATGCAGCTTTGATGAGTGTTTGCCGACCCCACCTAGTGGGATAAGGCTTGGTTGTTATTGTATCACTAAAGATGATTCTGGGTTTTTCATAATTTTGGACTTCTTATTAAGAACCAAAAAATATCGAAGTATGTTTATTTCACATCTAATTTAGATCCTCTCACTATTTTTCCTTTTAAAATTATAATGATTAATCCAACACAAAAACATCTTTTGATCCGATATTATTGTGTTCTAAGCTCTAAACTAAAGTTTTCTGGTAGTCCCATAGAGGAAAGCATTTTCCGAGAACCATGGAAAAGTTAATCTGGATCTGAGTGGATATTCTTGGAAGCATGTTCAACTCTGTGCTTTTATTGTTAGTCTTTCTCATGTTTAGTTGTGGCTTGTCATGTAACATGGCTACATATGAAGAGAAGTTTTAGTAGAGAGCGAAAATGGCGGTGAGCAAAATATTTGAAGAGTAAAAGTAGAAAGCAATGATCAGTTGTAATCATGATGCGTATTGGCAATTGGCATATGAAACATCTTCGTGATTGCATATCCATCATGTATATCTGTGTTATGTTTTGCCTACTAGTGACATAAGGAAGCAACTGTAATTTCTCAACGCCTAAACAAAAATTAGTGGCCTTTTGAAAAGTAAGCATGAAAACATGAGCTATCAATCTACTGCATATAATCTATGTTGTAATTTCATAGTAATGGATCTGTCTTTTTGGTAATAAAATAAGCTGATCAGATTTATTGTGAGCCTTTGAGTCAGCTTGGAATATCTTTTTTTGTTGATTTTTAATTGTCTTTTATATGGTTGCCTGCGTATTTCTACAGTGATAATAGGCTTCATAATCATTACTGCCTGTGAAATATCTGGTATCAGAAGAGTTATATTCTAAATTTCTTAGCACAACTTGCAGTGTCCTCGAGATTTGGAAGAGCACGAACCACTGTCATCTACCAACCTTGACACATTGCCTGCAACCTCTTTAGGATTGCTTGTCGATACTAATCTGGACACATCAACGCCTGACACGTACCAATCACCTCCTGTACCTTTGCCCTATGACATGAGTTTGGAGAGGCAATCAACATTGCCCGAAGATGTTGAGATTTGTGGCAACAAAACTGATCAAACACCTCTACTGAATTCCCAGACGACAGGACAGAATAATGATTGTTTTGAAACCTCAGACTGCAAGAAGAAAACTGACAGTGAGAAAAATTCTCCTAAAATTGGTGAAGATGAGATCAGTAAGCCCGCCACAATTTCAGATGAGGAGGATGTTTGCTCTATTTGTCTTGAAGGTAGTTTTTTTTGGTACTCGAAGTGAATTATTTTTCCAGTAAATTTTTCAACACTGGAACACAGTTATGATATTAAGTGATTAAAACTCAGTTATAGTTAGTTTCAAGTTTGACAACTTTTACTTGATCTACTTTAGACTTTTAGCGGCATCTCGTTTGTGCTAATTCTTTTTAAGATAAAATAATTTTCTTTTAGATAAGTTGGACTTCTTCTCTTGAAAAGGCAATCTTATGTGCCTATTTAAAGAGACGTTATGTATCTTTGGAATACAAGTAATTTCTTTTGGTTAATCAATTTCACTTGATTATTAGAGGCCGATCCCCTCGAAGTGATCACCCTATCCCTCTTCTTATATTCTGAATTTTCCACGTGATAGGCCCTTGGTTCCTATCCACTTGGTAATCATCCTCTCCCCCTTTTTATTTTCTTTTTCTTTAATTTTCCACCTGATAGACCCTTGGTTCCTATCAACTTGGTATTAGAGCAGAAAATCCACTAATATTCGCATGGTCTCAACCCGACTTCAAGAGAAGAAAATCCACTCTGACATGGCGACCAGAGGATCTCAATCTGACGCCAAATGGGCTCTAGAATTTGAAGCTAAGCACAAGACAATAATAGACAAGCTAGAAAAGACTGTAGCATCATTGGTTACAATAGTACAAAATTTTGAAGGGTTCATTTGAATAGATCCATTAAAGGATACACCCTGTATTTCATGTGTCTTGTTTAAAGAAGAAATTAGGCGACAAATTTACTCAACGACATCTTCTCAAAGTGAATTCTGATGGTGAAGTCAAGTTTCAACCTTATGCTATTTTAGAAAGAAGACTTGTGAAGAAGAACAATCAAGTGGCGGTTGAACTATTAATTAAGTGGGACAATTTATCTATTGATGACACAACATGGGAGTTATATGATACAATTCAAGAAAAATTTTCAGAGTTTATTGCTAAACAACCTTGAGGACAAGGTCATTTTGAAGGGCGGCGGAATGATAGGATCCTTTAATGGATCTATTCAAATGAACCCTTCAAAATTTTATCCTTAGGATAAGATCCTTTAGATCAATTCAAATAAACCTTTTTATTTTCTTTTCTTTTTAAGATAAAATAATTTTTCTTTTAGATAAGTTGGACTTCTTCTCTTGAAAAGGCAATCTTATGTGCCTATTTAAAGAGACGTTATGTATCTTTGGAAGACAAGTAATTTCTTTTGGTTAATCAATTTCACTTGATTATTGGAGGCCGATCCTCTCGAAGTGGTCACCCTATCCCCTTCTTATATTCTGAATTTTCTACGTAATAGGCCCTTGGTTCCTATCCACTTGGTAATCACCCTATCCCCCTTCTTATTTTCTTTTTCTTTGATTTTCCATGTGATAGGCTCTTGGTTCCTATCAGATTTGATATTGCAACTAGACTGATTTGGATGCTTATGTTTAAGTTTTCTTGGGATGAAGGAACCATATTTAAGCATTAAATGTGAACACATTTCCTGTGGAATGACTGTTTCTAAATGTTCAGTTTGTGACAAGGGAAGCATGTGAAACTATACCTTGTACTCGGTTTTGAAAATCTGATTAGTTCCTTTGCTGTCCCTTTTCAGATTATGATGCAGAGAATCCTCGTATCTCGACAAAATGTGAACACCATTTCCATTTGTCTTGTATTCTAGAATGGATGGAGAGAAGTGATACATGTGCCATCTGTGATCAGGTAGGCATAGTTTTATGTAACGTATTGAGTCACAGCATGATATTAATTTTGATGCCTACTTATCGTCATCAAATATTGTTCACTTTTCATTTCAAAAGTAAAGCCGATCAATCTGGGATCTGAAGATTTGTCTCTTTTATTCCTTGTTCATGGCGCCGATGTAAATTTTTCTGTTTGCAGATAATGATGATTGACAACATGTACAATATGGTGTCTCATGATCAAAGTTCCTAACGCCCAATGCAGTCGAGTGGATTCTCATACAAATGAAGTTTTTGGGTGGAATCCTACATGTATACAGTCAAATTCATCTGAAGTCGCTTGCTTATTTGAAGGTCATGATATTTATTCAAACAATTCCATTTAAATCCTCTCTGATCACTAGTGTTTCACTACGAGATGATGTAAATTCCGTTTGACACTAGAACAGGTATATGTTTGTCCAGCAATTCTTTCTGCATTTTTCTCCTATTGATAACTTCAGCCCTTTTTCCTCTTCTTTGTATAAATTTTCCTTGTGAATAATTTTATATTGGTCATTGTCATCTTGCTAAATTAACAATTCATGATCAACCGTAGCCCATGTCTTTTGTTTCTTTCTAGCTGTATGATTGTTTTTGTTCTGCTAATAGCAATAATATGTTAATAGGCAGGTGTACTGTGTGGTGATGCTCATACATGCTCCCGTCAATTTAATAAAAAGAGAGATTTTGTAGTTGAAAGGGAGATTGACACATTGTCAATGTTACGAGAACTTATTGGGTCACACATAAAGGACATGATACTTTGGAGATTCATTGATTGATTTTAGTTTGACTAAAATGTGATCTGAATTGAATTAATGAATTGAATTAATTGAGTCAGACTCAAATGAATCCAATTGGATTATGAAATTGGGTCTAATCCGAGTTAGACTCTTTAAGATTAGACTCAACCAATTAGATGGGATAATAATTCATTAAAATGTTAAATGAATTTATTATTAGAGAAACACGAAGAGTTTCTCTTCGTTGGATGAAGAGAAGTTGAAAAGTCAAAAATGAGAAACATGTGTTTAATTGTGTTTATTGGCTTTAATGTGATGAGAAACTCAAGGGATAAAACCCCTTTATATTCATCTCATGAATATAAGTAATTTTCGAAAATTGTAAGTGAGTGTGTGTCATTTTCTTCCCTTCTTCCTCTTCCTCTCTTACTTGGCCGAAACTCTTTTCGAGGGTGTTTGATTTTTGTACTTTGTGAACTACCCCTAGTTGCTAGTACAACTAAGGTAGTTCTTCTCCGAAGCCGAGATCGTGTCTGTGTGGATACTACTAGAGGAATGAACACTTGAACGTGCAAGAGATCCGACGAATCGAGGAGGAGCGGGATAAGCGAAGGGCACACACCAAAGGTTAACCCTTAGTTAGATAGATCGAACTTTGTACGAGTTTTTTTCGTATGGATTGCTTGAAGGGATCTCAAATTTCCGCTGCATTTTTAAGTGCTTTTCGCATAGAGATCTCTACAAATAGTACCTCGGATCTTGCCTTAGGCGCTCCCCTTAAACTTGAATTCACTCCTTTATTTTTCCTTAAAAGCCTCATCTTTGGACATTCATGTTGATAATGTCCTTTTTGATAGTACAAGAAACACACAATGTGTTCTTTGTCCGTTTATATCAAGGATTTGATTTTCTTTGATTTCTTCTTTATCTTGGGTGTCATTTTAATATTTTCTTGACTATTTTTGGACACTTACTCTTATAGTGTCTTTTCTCCCTATACTCAAAACATATTATATAATCCTTATCTTTATGAATTGAGTTTGTTTGTTAGTACCTTCTTTAATCATAGGGGTGACACATGATTCTTCTTTATTGGTTCAGGATGTTGGGGCTTCTTCTTATTCTAGTGTCAATGACCCATACTCCCCCTCAATCCTTGAGATGGATACTTCTTCAATTTCCTTTTTAGATGTTGAATATCTCTCAACTTCTAAATCCTTTTGTACTTGATCCAGAGAGTCTACCTCTTTAAATTTTTCTTCCTTTTGCATTGAGGTTGGACCTTCATGGAGCTTATACAGGTTGCTCCATAACTAATTGACATCTTGATATATGCCTGCTCTACTCCATATGTCATTAGGATTCAAATTAGCTAAAACTTTGATTACCTTGTCATTTGTCTTTGATTTTTAGAATTGTTCCTCGGTCCATTTCTCCTTCTTGAGGAGTTTTCCTTTGCTATCCCTTAGGGTTTCAAATTCCTCCATTAGAATGAACCAATCTTCAATATTCATCATGATTCTCAACCCTAGCCTTCCATTAGTCTAATCCTCCTAATCCAAAGGGTGAAGGTGCCTGAATAACATATCCGAATCCATCCGAGGGTTTCATTGTGAAGTTGAGCTCATTCGATGATTAGTCCCTTGACTTGTTGATATTGAGGGCTCAAAATTTCAATTTTTTCTTCTTCCTTTAGCTCTTTGCTCCTTCCGACAATTAGTCTAGTGAAGAGTGATCTCGCGATGATACCACTTATTAGGACTCATGCGAGCAAAAGTGGGGGGAGGGGGGTGAATAGTTCCAATTGCTTCATCTCGATCTTATGCTCGTCATTTGAATGCGTAGCGAAATCTTGACTCAAACTTATAGCCACATGCACAACTCCGAAATTTACTTGGTATCATCTCTTTGCTTCGACTAATCCAAGTCTGACTCTTAGTGATCTCCCTCCACTATAACAATCTCCTTCTCAAATACCTTCTGGAGGCGGAGAACTCTCTTACAACATTGTCCTTACAACAACACAATAAGAAAATCAAATACAAATACAAAGGAAATCGAAAATGAATTTACAATAAAGAACCTTGCTTTATTTGCTCTTTAGTTGTTTTGGATTGTTTCTTGGTGGTGAGAAATACAGTATCACTTCGTCTTCAAACTCTCAAGAACTGACCCCTTCCAATCTCAACAAAACCTCATTTTCTAGGGTTGAAATTGGGTTGAAATACACCTGTCAATCAATTGGCCTTACTCACCAATCGATTGCCACATTGAATCTGACTGTTCAAACCTGTAGAATGACTCTTTTTTACTTGATCAATCGATTGGTGAACCACACTAATTGACTGATTGAAGACAATTAATTGCCTCAATAGATTCGACAATGTTTTGTTCTCTGGCTCCCTTCTGCCAATTGATTGCTTAACTGTTAATCAATTGCTTCAATTGATTCTGAGGTCTTCTGTTAGTTGTAAATAAGTTGTCAATCGATTGCCCCACCAATCGATTGGTTAAGCAACACATCCGAAATTCCTAATTTAAGGTTTACCAATCGATTGCCACTTCCTAACAATTGATTGCCAACCCTAATTTTAGTCTTTTTAAGGTTGAATTTATGCCTTTTTGGTATCCTATTGATCTCAACTTATTAAGATTTCCATTGCTCAACATCTAGTCATCTTTGACCGTTTGAGATTTTTCATTACCTAATTTCTGATCGACCTTGACGTATTATGACTTTATTGTTGCCTAGTATTCTATTGACTCAACCTACCAGGACTACGCTGTTACCTAATATCCTGTCAACCTTGACCTGCCACTTCCTCACTCATGCCAAGTGTCCGGTTCTCCGTGATTCACTTAGACTTTTCTCTTGTCAACTTTCTGTTGAACTTTCAATCACTATGATTCTCCACAACTGACTTGGATTTTTTTTTCTTGCAAACTTCCCATTGAACTTTCGATTACCAAATGTCCGGTCAATCTTAACCGTTTAAACTTTTCTCTTACCATCTTTTTGTTGGACTGTCGGTTACCAAGTGTCTAATCAACTTTATGTTGGGTTGCAATGGTTGCAAATAAAGTCCCACATTGAAAACACATGGAAAGGATCATAAACTTATAAGGAAAAGATATCTCAATTGGTATGAAGCATTTTGAGTAGAGCTCAAAAGCAAAACCATGAGGGCTTAGACCCAAGTGAATAATATCATATCATTATGGAAATATCTAAATTCCTTTTGGTCATAACAATTAGAATCAGAGATAGGCCGCTCTTCATCGGACTAATCGCCAGAAGAAGTACGAGCCAGAGCCGTGATCCATATCGAACCATGTGGATGGAACTTTAAACGAAGTAGGGGAGGTCTTGAGCAGGTCAAGAGTGACCTGATGCTCGAGGGGAGACCCTGAGTAGGTCAATAGTGATCCGATGCTCGAGGGGAGGCCTAGACCATAAGAATAATGGTGTCCTTCGTTAGATATCTCTATTGATATGAGGTCTTTTGGGTAGAATCCAAAAGCAAAATCATGAAGGCTTAGACTCAAAGTGGACATCATTATACATTGATTCTTTTTGGTCCTAACACTTTGATCGGCTTAGTCTTTTCTTACTTATATATTGATCAAATATCAAAATTCAAGCTCAAGTCAATTCGAACTTAATCAATTTTATCTAAACTCAATTGCATTAATAAATGCACTAAGGGTCTTATTGTGTGGACTCGTGCGGATTAAGTATATTATTTTTTAAAAAAATTGTGATTACACCATGATTAAATTATAATATTAAGTATAAAAAAAATCAAATAAAAATTAGCAGGGATCTCCTACCACATGTATTTTGAGTATTTACTTGTACTAAGTATGACTTTTAATAAATATAAAATTATAATGCAGTATTTGATATCATTTTATTTTAAATTAATTTGAATTTGAATAAATCTCATCTAAACATGGTTTACCAATGTCATCTTATCTTTTCATTCAAGTTTTTTTCCCCTGTTGTGCAGGTTATCAGTTAATCTATGGGAGAAAAAAAATGATTATACTTTTCCTAGGCAGTTTAACATCATCGGCCTCCGTTTAAAATAATCACTAATACCATTATTAACTATGTCAATCGTGAGATTAGACAACTTCATTAATCTAGAACTATGGTACAATTATAAATTATGGGATGAACTCACTAGAGAATGAAGATTCAAATCACATATTATATACGAGGAGTTCAAATTACTTATGACATTGGATTATTCATCCGGATTCATTTATGCCTTTCCGATTTACTTGAGCGAAAATTTTCTGTGAGACTTTGGATTGATCATTTCATGTGGGTCATTAGTGCGGCCGACGGTGGAGACATCACTCACGTCCGCCTCGGCCACTTCACGCGACACGTGCGCAACTTGTGTGTGGCCGGTGCCGACCAGGTCGACGTGAGACGAGTAACAAGATAGGATTGGGGTAAATCAATTGATCCATAGCTTGGTTTACTTGTGCGCAGCTGTTTCATCGGTTTACTTAAGAGTCCGTCTCTTAATCAGCCCATCTAAAGATGGACGGATTATGAGTTGAGACCTTTGAACCGCATCGACAGATAATTAGTCCATTGATCCGATTCCAATTTCGTATCTGATCTGATTCGGATCCGGCTCGTGAACAGATTGACATGAAAATAATCACCTTATATATATTTTGTTTATAATATTAGTTAAATTTTGCCTCCTTCGGAGTAAGTGATCCTGACCTGTCCTGTCATATAGTTAGTTCTTGTCAAATAGCGTGGATGATTAAATTACTAGTCAAATAGTCAAAGAATAAGTTGACGTGCAAACTCTTCGCAGATCGTTAGTGAGGAGAATGAAGAGTCTTGAAAAAAATTAACAGAGAATTAAAATGGCGCCGTGGAAGAATCCTAACAAGTCATTTTGATTCTCAAATTAGGATTTACTTGAAATAGTATGCTAGAGGAAGAAGATGGAGAAAAAGAAGAAAACCGGATAGAATATTATAAGAGTCCAGAATCGGAATCACACACATTTGCTCTTACCTTCTCTGTGTTAGTGTGTATTTATTTGTCAAGACATTCTTATATATTTATGCATAATTATTTAATTAAGATAAGTATTTATTGTTAATTATTTATATTTTTATATGTATATTATTAACGATAAAGTTCCATTTATTAATGGATATATTAATATGAAAACAGACCTTGATCAGATAGATATCTAGAAATGAAATCTAAATCAACACTGAGTATGATAGGTAGATATAACGAGGATTATATCAATTTTTTGAGTGTCTTGATTAGAGTAACTAAATATCTATTTAAAAACAATTTAGTATCATTGTCGTTTTTATGATGTTAATTATTTTGACTTTTTTTTTATACGTAGTTTTTTTGATACGTTAAAAATCTTTAATTAGATTTTGATTAATATGGTTGTTGGATGTATGACAAAGTATAAAGAGAATAATATTGAGTCAATAAAGGGTTTATCGCTCTCTTGGATTAGAAAGTGAATATCTTGGTTGCTTGATGAAGATATTAGTGACTCTAAATTCATAGTCATGGGAGAAATGATTTATAATTCAAGAGAGGAGTCTATTATATTTTCGAAATCAAGTAAACCAATTAATTTATTGATAATGTATAGCGCAATGAATTAATTGAGATGTAGAATATATGAAGTGATTGAATTATACAATAATTGATTTTTGGTGATTTATAGTTTATGACTATTATTTTATCATGTTAGATGGTTAAAAGCTGTTGCTAGATGGTTATCTTAATCTGTATATAGATTTAGACTGTCTTCGTATATGAAACCTAAAGAATCATATGCATTCTATGATTGATTATTTTAGTAAATATTAAAATTAAAAAATTTTATATTTTAATATTAAAATTAATTAAATTATTAATTAATTTTGAAACATCGAGATCAAATCCCAAATATTTATTTGATCTAAAGAATTAATAATTTGATTATTACATTGTTAATTTGAGTGTCGTGAATTTGATTTTGATTTCAATTTAATAAATTGAATTAATTTTAAATTAATTGGTCGACTGGTCTAATGGATCAATGCTTTTATTTCAATTGAATCAAATGTTATTCAGATACTTCTTTAAAAAAAAATGTTTTTCAGTTACGAACGTGTATCGGTTTCTGAAATTAAAGGATAATTCACAATTGATTTATCAAGGAATTAGTCAATGGGCCATGAGAAATAGATAAAAAGAGGAGACGAGAAACGAATGAAAAAAAAAATTGCTTCCAAAGTTTTTATCGATCCGAGAGGTTAACACCGATTGAATCTTATTGAGTTCATAATCTATATGCATGGATACCGCTAGAAAAGTTATAAGTGAGACTCTCATTTATTTATGATTTCGTTCACGTTCGTCAAAGACTACGAGGTATGTTTCATTTCATGTTATTTTATTTAAAAATTATATGTACGACGAAACGTCCGTGTTTTACGAAAAAATTATGATTATTCATATATATTCCGTTGTGCTCTGATGCTAACACTCTGGGATTTATATAGCTGTCAAAAGAGCATCTCTATGTCAGACATTGTATCAATGTATGAGTTAGTGGGTTGACCAAATCCGACATCCGTTTGTTGTCCCTCGCACCAAGCATCATCTATTTTAGAGAGGGTATTTAGGAGATATGAACTGACAACCACATCACTGATATTTCATTCACCGGTGCCATATATTTACCATCGTTGCCCGCATCTTTTGGGAAAATTAGCTTCATCATTGAGGCGGTTATGCCATTTACACGTGCCTACATGTTCAGTGGGCTAGGGTATAGTCATGATCCGAGGATGAGAGAATGCGATCGATTTTAAGTGACCTTGACGATCGAGATAGGGAGGGTGTTGGCGACTAAAACCTGTAGGATCGAACTCGATGCTAGAGGGAGGGGGGGATGAATTGCATAATGTAAAACTTAACTTAGCACAAATAGAAACAACACAATGTAAACATGCAAAACTTGTATGGTAATTTATCAATCTGATCATACATGCAACAATAATAAAATATAATTCTTATATTTTTTTAATTTTTCATTTTAAAAAAAAACCTTTGGAAAGGTAGAGAAAACTTACAGAAAAAAAATCTAAAAAATTAAGAATAAATAAAATAAGTATGACGCCATAAGAAAAATGAAAGATTATACTAAGTGTTGTCGATTGAAAATGAAGTACAAGTTACAGTGTGTCGTTATCTTAGCATAGAGAGCGCAAGAGTACTAAAGCAAGAGCACACAGTCGAAAGGAATTGAGTAAAGGTGTGATTTTAAAACTTTGTCTCGAGACTCTTTATAATCCTCTTTTGTTGTAGACGTGACAAGTTCTCATTGCCTGGAAGCTATTGATATAGCTATAACATGTATTGATAGATAATGTTAATCGCATTATTCGGTCGACCTGAGGCCTTCTGGTCGCTTAGAGTGGAGTCAAACATGATCATGACCCGATTCACTCGGATCGTTGGATAACACCTTCTACCGGTGGTTTGGAAGCTACTCCGGTCACTCATATGCTTCAATCGACCCAACCTAGCTATGGTTACCTGGACCCTCCAACTTCGCTTATCGAGAGTTATCACTAGCCGGTCGCCCAGACTCCCTTCGACGACTTGGAACTATCGAACTTTGCTTCCTTGCAATGGTTACACGTAATAAGTATGATAGAGAATATTCAATTACTCGCACTTACATGGGTCTAGATGTTCAGTGACCCATCTAGACTGAGTTGTCATGCTACACTCCTAGCTGATTCTACTTGGACTTGTTTGCTAAGGTTCAGCTCCCAACTTACTTCACTTGGACTTGTGTGCCAAGTCTTCAACTTCCAATTTACTCTACTTGAACTAATCTGCCAAGCCTTTAGCTCCCAGATTACTCCATTTGGATTTGTCATGTCCACCTAGTTCTCACTTAGGACTGTGTTGCTTGATTTCCAATCAAGATTTAACACTAGCTTGATTCCTAATTAAGACTTTAGTTGTCTAGCTCTACTAAAACTTGATTAGTGCTTAGTTCTCAAGTAAAACTTCAGTTGCCTAGCTTCTCTAAGAGGTTCGTCACCTAATTCCTAATCAGGACTCACATCTCCAAACCTTGTTAGGACTTAATCTTTGTTTGGTTTCCAATCATGACTTGTTCACTTGTCAAGATTCCTATTTCGTTAAATCCTCAAATTTGCTAACTTTAAACTTAATCATACGTCAAAACTTAGGTTCACCCCCTCGAGCGACATTAAGGATCCTAACAAATATATTTATGTTGACACAAAAAAGAGTTTTCTATTCAATCATATTATAATATTTTCAAATTATAATTCAATATAAAATTTTAATATAAAACTATTCTTCCATCTTATCCATATTCCATTCAATTTTTTCATTCACTTTTCCAATATATATTTCTCTCTTATTCTTTTTAAATATTGAAAAATTACTCTTCATTGTTGAACAATTATGTTATATTTTACGGGAGTTGGTGTTTGCAAGCTTGGACAGTCCCTCGAACACAATGGTGTGGGCGTTGTCACACTTGTTGAATCCGACTTTGCTCGGCTCCCTTACGTGAAGGCTTGCGGCCGTGAGGCCTGCGTCTCCACCCCTTTGCTCCCTTCAATCTCCCCCATGTGGCCATGGAAGATGTGTTGTCGCCGGCCAATTCATCCCGGCCCGGGGAAGCATGGTGTTGCTCAGTTGCGTGGGACTTTGCCGAAACCCTAAAGTCTGGGATTGTCTGAGTTTGTTCGACCCGGAGCGTCACTTGGTAGGCGTGTTAAGGAGGTGGAGTTGGCCGAGCCAAATCATCGATTCATATCGTTCACCGCAGGGCGTCAACAGTGCATGGGAGCTTTGTTTGTTGGATATTTGACTTTTAAAAAAGACCAAATATGATTTTGTAAAAGAAAATCGAAGTGTCATCAATTAATAAAAGTCAGAATTGACTTCAAAAATGAAATCTACGTTTCGCGTAGATGAATTAGACTATTAATTTCTTAAAATTGATTACGGATGAATGAAAATTAATTGTTTAAAGTCAGCAAAAAAAATTGACATAGAAGGAAGTAGATAATGAATAGTCTCACATCTGAAATTTTCAAAGGAATTTGTGTCCTTATATGTATTCTTGTATTAATGGAGTAAAAAAAGAAAAACACAGGTGACCTCTTCTCACAGGCTCGCAGGTGCTCGCACTTGCGAGCCCACCACGTGCGTAAGTGCGCAATGAGCATTTTGTTAGCGCACTTTGCACGTATGCATCGTCACGAGGAGAATTGAAGAGCTTAAATTTATGTTCTAGGTGACGTTACACTCGGTGATGTGTCATGTGATGTGGTTGTGCCTACGTGACACTCATGTAGGAGGAGAGAGATGGATGGACTGCTAACTGGGCAAACGAATAACAACCGTTGGATCGAAGATGGATGCTATATCGCAAGTGACGCGATCTGGAGCATTGATCGCGAAGAGCTGCGATCTGACCGTTGATAATAAGACTTGATCTGAAGCGTTAAATCAAATATAGTGGCTAAGATCAAATGGAGATCTGAAGGGTTACAACTATCCAGATTTGATGGATGAGATCAAAGGGTTATCTGAAGGGTTACAACCCTCCAGATCGAATGACCCAGATTATAAATAGAGTCTCAGGTTATCTGAAGGGTTATCTGAAAGGTCACACCTACTCACCAAAGGGTACCTCACCTCTTCCCTTGTATAAATAGAGTCCCCTAGATGATAGATTCATTGATTCAATCATCAAAGTCATTAGCATTCATCCTATCTTGTGCATCCATAGTCCAAAAAGCCTACGAGAAGGTTCGTTGGTCTCGAAATTTGTAGTGCTGCTATTTCGAGATATTATCATTGTATCTTGGAAAACAAATTGCTGCTATCCATGACCACTTGTTGCCGAGCAATATAGTTTTACGGAAATAGTGGCCAACACTAGCCTCTACGAAATCATATCAGTTTGCATCCTCCCAACAACAAACCCGGAATCGACTCCCAACACGGTTGGCATGGCGACGACCCTACATGCCTTTGGGAAGAATGCTTCGGGCATTCGATTGGGGTCTGCCTTCAAGGGACCCCCTGAATGTTGATCTGTCGGAGAAAAAACTGAGCGTTTACAAGGCCAAGCCTCCGGTGGCTCGGGCAAAGATTAGGTTGCCGATTTTTTAAAGAATCTATGAGCACTTTAGCATTCATCATATGTATGGTATTTAAATCTTTCATGGAGTTGGTCGTTATCTGATATCAATTAAAAATAATGAAAAATAAAAAATACATATAGTATTTGAAGAAGAGGGGAGAAGACATGAAAGTCCTTCAATTCAATTCATTGTGGATTCAATACCATCATCCCACATTGGAATGAAACAATGAATGAAATTGGCTCCAATATGAATGTGAAAATAGTCCCGCATCTAAAATTTTACCTAATATTTGGTTAGTATATATTAAATCACAATCGATGCTATCATCATTTATGGATCCAATTTGACGGAATGACTCAGCATAATAACCACGGTCAAATGCTTTTGATGGTTGGATATAAATCAGGTCGGTCTTCGTCTTCTATCATCCATGGCTTTAATCATGTCAACTATCAAGCTTCAATAGACCTATTATCCTCAAATCTGACTTCAACAGACCGAATTCCTTTAGGTCGACTCTCAGGATGCGGAGTAACCAGGAGACCTTTTGAGCAAGGGTCTGAAAAGACTCAAGAAAAACATTAAGAGGGCACGAGTCGGGACTCGGCTCGGCAAGCTGAAGGATACGCCTCTTCCTTTTGTTATCGAGAGACGCCTCTCTGTATGACCAATGTTTTAACTGTTGCGTCCTTTAGTGATCGGTGCTTTAATAACCGTTGAGTCAATTCCTAATTTGGACAGACCATATTTGGATGCAACTCGGATTGAATTGACTTGAGGTCTTCTTTTGGGGCTAACTTGGTGGGAGCTTGGCTTGATCCGATCCGGATTCGATTTTTGGTCTACTTGGAGCTCGGTCGGCCTCAACCCGAGTCTATTTTACTTTGTCTTCTAACTCAGCTTGACTTTCGACTTGACTTATGCCACGTGGTCCTATCTCTCCTCACCATATCATATATGGATGAGAGACTTTTCCTCATGCACACCTGCAAAAGGTCTAAATTCAAGGTCCGGATTGTCCAAGCTCTTCCTCTTCTTAACATAAGATTGAATGTACTTTAGAAGGAGCCCTCTTAACGACTGAAATCACTTGATCCTTTTCCGTGATTTATTCTCTTCCAAAGTGTATGGGACCATTTGGGAAGAGCCGTTAAGACGACGGCATTACTTTTTTTTTTTCGCTACCGGATGCAATAAATTAACTACAAAAACATGGAGAATTAGAAAAAAAACAGACATAATTCTGTTGAGAGATGGATAAGTTTCAGAAAACTGAAGAGGGTGGAGGACCATAGGCATGGATGGAAACATTATTGGGTGTTGTTGAGAGGAGGCTTTCAGCTTTCCTCAAAATTCCTAGCTGTCATCTTTCTCATCATTGTTTCAGCATTTCAGATTTGCTCTTGTGTACTTTAATCGAAAGATTAAACCAAACAAATAATTACCTCACTGCATTTATTGCGATATAAACTTGTTCCTTTATGTGCAAGAGTTCTCGTGATTTCACTTGTTTTCTTTTTACAAGGGCTGATAATGCATGATGGATCTTACAAAAATATAAAGGGGGAAAAATAATCAAAAGATTTATTTTAATGGAATCGTCAAAACAACCTCCTTTTCATTTATCATCCAAACAAACAATGTCCTATTCCACCTCAGTAGCTATAATGCAGATATTTTATTTCTGATCAACTTGAATAACACTATATTTTAATAAACTATATTATAATAATTATAGTTCATAACTATTATAACACAGATAGTTCATCTCTAATAATACTGATTAATGATATTGTAACAATTACGAATTATAACAGTTACAAAGATAATTTATTTTTTTATTAATACCTACGAGCTCAGAGTTGCTACGTAATTATAGCAGTCATTTTTAATTAATACTATTTTTTTTATTTACAGAGGGTATCCAGGCTTACGCCCCACTAATCTGCTTGGTTGACCAGTCCTGCCCCACAGCCTTCAACGAGAGTCCCACCAGTCAACGAGGGTAAATCGCGGGACGGAGATACGTGACGACTTCGCCACTGATGATGTCGGTACGTGATGGCTTGACCACGCATTAGCCTGTGGCGATTTCTTCCGTCAGCATACTGCGCCCTCTACCAGGGAGGAATCGAACCTGGGAAGTAGGTCTGTGGTGATTTCTTCCGTCAACATACTACGCGCTCTACCAGGGAGGAATCGAACCCGGAAAGTGAGAGATCACCCAAGTGAGTCATTACCAATCGTGTCATTACCAGGGAGGAATCCGCTTGACATTATGTTGTAGTAGCTACGAATCATAGTTGGTACAACATAGATAGTTTATTTTAGGGGTGTCAATTCGGGTGGGTCGGGTCGGGTTCGGGTTGGATTGGAATTTTTTTTTTAACTCCCAACCCGAACCCGAACCCGACCCGAACCCGAATTCAACCCAAACCGACCAACCCGATCAACCCGAACATGTCCCAAATAACCAAAAAAAATTGATTCAAAATGTCTTTTTTCGCTATTTTCCCTATAATTATTTACTTTTATCTCAATATTGCATCATGATCATACTAATATTGATATTAATATACATAAAAATATCTTAATTTTTAAAATAAAATTTGATTTAACCCTAAAAAATCACTAAACATTAAATTCGAGTCGACCCGAACCCGACCCAGAAATTTTCAACTCGAAATCCTCCAACTCGATCCGAACTCGAAAATTTTCAATCTAAACCCGATTTTTTTGAGGTTCGATTCGGATTGGATCGTCGGATCGTGTTAATTTTTGACACCCCTAGTTTATTTTTAGTCATCATTATAAATATTATGTGTTTTTATCAATTATTGGATTATAGCTGCTATGACAACTATAATTTCCTAACTGTTATAATATTAGAATATCATAAACGCGGAGATGGATGAGATATAAGAATAAAGGGTGAAAGATAGAAAGATAGGTGAATGGGAGGGAAATAAATTCTCTGGCTCAGCTTATGAAATTTGATATTTTATAGAGTTCCTAGGGCCTCTATTAATCACAATTTGACACATGAAGTAGGTGCCCATGTTGCCTAGAGTACAAATTTTGAAGAGGGGATCTCATACGATTTTCTATGGATCATGCAAGGAATTTGATTCTGACTATGAATAGTGAAGTGTTTAATCTAATAGCGAAGATGATTAAGATGGACCCGATGGAGCTTATAAGAAATTGTAGGTCCGGTATAAAATTTGTATTCTAATGATTCGTGATGCGGTAGAGATTGCCACTTCATTTGAGAATGTTGATCGAGTTTTTGAAATTGTTTACGCGTCAAAGGATTCATTAGGAGTTAATTATCTTAATGATGCTCTTCCGATATCTAAGCCATCGCGGCGCTCTAAATAGTACAATAGAAAGAAAAAAAAAAAAAAAAAAAAAGAAGATAGTTCAAGAGAGTCTCCTTGAATCATAGAGAATGGATAGCACTTTTAGTATTAAATACGAAAGCCTGAGGCTACCTAGGAGACATCGACAATCGGACTAGTTATAGGTCGAAACTCAAATATCGGTAGGTATAATCATACTAGTAGACTAGGGCATTGATGTCTATTTCATTCACATTCCAGAAATATATCTCATTCGAAAATGCTTATTTATCTCTAATTTAGAAACGCTATATCTAGACAATTGATATACAACATGTCAGATCATAAAAAAAAAAAAAAAAAAAAAAAAAAAAACATTCAGATCAAATATGATCAGCTCGGATCAACTTGAAAAAATGATCAACTTGACCAAGTGTGACTCAGATAATCATAATAATGATTCAACACGTCGACTTGGCTAGCTCGAGATAAGGTTATGTAGGTGTCGACAATATCAATCAACATTGTTAAACCTATGCCAACTAAAAATACTCATTTGTGTAATAAAATACAATAAAATCATTTTAAATTTAGTAATAAGACAATTATTTAGTTTTTCTAATTTTTCACATTTGATTTGATCCACTAGGTAGTTTTTTAAGCCGTTAATTATATATCTAAGGATCGAATCATATTTAAGACACACAACAAGAGTTTTCTTATACCTCCGCAAATAATTTATGATTTATTTTTGTGGCTGATAAAAAATTTATATAAAATCGTATCACTCATTTTGAAAATTAATGGATTTGAAGAACTGAATAGGTAGATTAAAAAAAATATTGAAACGAAAGTATTCTTATTCGCTGATACAACCAAACAATAGATTTGACGAAAAAATAAATTCTACATTTCGATTTCTGATTCAATTTAAGAATCTTTCCGTTCACATAGGAAGAACGGAGCCGCAGGAACTCCGGCCGAATGAGAACAGAGATCGCCGGAATATGCCGCCGGCCGCACCATCATTTTCCGCGCGCGAGCCCTGCTGCAGTGCCACGTGGAGGCGCGCATCCCTCGAAGAATCCATGGAGAGTGACCTCCGCATCGGCTGCGCGCGCAGCGCTTCATCCTTCTTCCCGGCGCCGATCCACTCGTCTCCCCTGCTGGCAAACAACTCCGCCGCCTTCCTCTGCTCCCCTGCTTCGCCTCCCGTTTCGCGACCGAACCGGTGAGCCATCGCCGCGGCAGCGAGAGGATTAACCCGCGCCGGCGCGGTGACGCTCGCCCTGCAGAGCGGGCAATTGGCGTTGGATTGGAGCCAGGCGTCGACGCAATCAATGTGGAAGACGTGAAGGCAGCCGGGCAGCAGCCGGATCCTCTCCTGCTCTCGGAACCCGCTGAGGCAGACGGCGCACTCGCCGGGTCCGGCGAGGAACTCCCTGTACCTCAGCGTCGGGATCGCGCGAATGGTGGACTCGTCGAGGCCGAGTTGTTTACCGGCGCCTCCGTCGCCGTGCAGCCGGCCACCCTCTTGCCCGTTGCGGCCGCACTTGGTCACGAAGACGTAGTAGCCGAGGAGGAGGAGGGAGGTGGCGAGGATTCCGACGATGGACACGGCGACGACGGGGAAGCCGCCGGCGACGGAGGAAAAAGGCGACGTCATGAAAGAATCCACTTGGAGTAGATTGACTTTGAGTTGACCTTTTATATTCCTCTCCAAAGTTGGGAAGAAGGATCAGAAGTCAAAGGGGAGGAGATTGATGATTGAAAGATTGGAAGCTGGAAAACAGATGGAATGCAAAAAGAGATTGGGAGATTGAAAGATTAGGATTATGTAGATGCATAGCAGTGATCATCGCAAAGGGATTGTAGTGGAGGGCAGAGTGGAGACAATGTCGAACCTAATCAATGAGGAAGCAGGCAACTGTAGCTTGTTTTGGCTGGGTGCGGTTCATACCTGGAATCCATCAATGCAGCAGATAATGCCTTACCTTGGGTGGTGCTTCTTGTAGAAGTCACACAATGGGTTATTGCTAGGCAAGCTAAATTTAAAATGAATTAAATTGTTGAAATAGTTAGTTAAGTTAATTTAGAGGTGTGGTAAATTAGATCGATTTGAATTTTATATTGTTCGAGCTTGTTGATAATAAGTTAACTTATGGTATAGATTTGGGGAATCATCTGACCTCACTTCTCGACTAACCAGTCTCATTTCTGAGCAGTTGACCTCTCTTCCCAACTAGCTAGTCTCATTTTTTATCACCTGGCCTCTCCCTTCTTGAACAACCAATCTCATTCCCAAGCATTTGATCTCATTTCCCGAACAGCTAGCTCATTTCCCAAGCACTCCCGACTTGTCAGTCTCCTTCCCCGAGCACTTAGCCTTTGTTCAACGACGCCCCATTTAGACTCTGGAAGGCTACTAGGGATTTGCGCTCCTGAGTATTCAGCGTTCATCCAACCCATTCAGAATCGAGAAGGAAGCTTGAGACTTGGGTTCCCGAGCACTCGACATTCAACTGACAACATCCCATTCAAACTCGGGAAGGCCACTTAGGACCTATGTTTCGAGAACTCAGTGTTCAACCGGCAACATCCCAGTCGGACTCAGGAAGGCCACTTAGGATTTTCGCTCTCATGTATGTCTCCTTGTGCTCCCAAGCACTCGACGTTCGACGACCCATTCAGACCAGGAGACCCATCTAGAATCAACCCCTCAAGCGAATAGTTGGTGGGTATGTGGAGATTCTCAAATGTACAATTCAATGGCTATCGTCCTTTGGTGCTCTAACTGCCCCTCAAGCAGATAGCCAGGAGTACATGACATCTTACATGGAGATTTCCGAGGTACAATGTAATAGTTGTCACTCATGGTGCCCTAACCGCCCCTTAGATGGACAACTTGTGGACACGTGTCATCCTACATGGAGATTCTCACAATTACTATCACCCCTTGGTGCTCTAACCACCCCTCAGACGGATAACTGGAAGGTATCGGGAGAGGAAGAGCCCAAGCGAGTAAAAAAGATACCATTTATTCAAGTCAAATCAAGTTTAAAATAACCATATAAATGGTTATTCAAGATTAGTTTTATTTTTTTTATGAGCTTAAGATGTGATGAAGCTCTTAATTCAAACTTATTTGTTTATTTGAAACTTTTATATTTTTAAATTTATTTAGCTGATAAGTGAGTTTGATATTATGGTCTTGTTTGCTCATTTTGTGATTTATTTATTTATTTATAACATTAATAAGAACTTTATTGATAAAGTTAATTCATAAACTTTATTTGTGAATATTATTCATGAAATTTATTGACGAGTTAGATTCAAATTTATCGATTTAATTTAACAAACTTATATATTTAATTAATCTTTTATATTGAAGGACGATAAATACATTTTTATTAAGTTGAATATCAAATTATTTTATAAATATTTAATTTATTTATAGTCCTATTTAATCTTGATTTAGTTTTTATCCGAACTTGAGTTTGCGCTTATTTGATGGTTTAAAATATTAAGTACGATGGGTTGGTTATACTCTTTTGGCAGATTATATATTTTTTTAATTTCTATATATTTTAATAATTTTATACTTGTCGGCTCCCATGAGTGAGTGAGATGACAAGGCCAATGTTTGTTTTTTCTCCCTTTTTTAATTTTTGTATTTTTTTTCATAATTTTATATTTGTCGGATCCAACAAACAAAGTAGGATGGTAATGGGCAAAAATCAGAAGTTTTTTTTTTTCAAATAATTAAAAAACGTTCCATTTTTATTGAAACGGCGCCTGAGTAATGGTATAATTATTTAATTACTCTTTAATACTATTAATATTATGTTCATTATTATCTCCCATATAAATTTTTAATGGATTAAATTTTGGATTTAAAGTTATAACAGTTATAATTTTATAACCATTACAATGTGAATTAATATTAGATGAAAAATTCAAATCCATATTATAAAAGTTATGGTAATTCATAATTGTTATGTTTATATGTTGTAAAAATTATGAAATCGTAGATGTTATAATATAAATATTTTGAATAAATAAAATATATTTATAACTGTAACTGTTATATTTATTATAATAATTATGAAATTATAATTTATAAAAAGCGTCTAATGGACTGATGAAAAATTCAGAGGAATCATAATAATATGAACAATAGTAAATAATATTAAAAAATAAGTGGGTATTGTGTACGAGTGAACAGTCAGATAAGAGGTACTTTATTAAAAAAATAAAAATAAAAATAAAATAAAAGTAAGATGCTCCTTTTCTTGAAAGAAAACGTCCTCTGACTTTTGCCTTGGTAATGGTCAATCCAATTGTTCCGTAAAAGAAAATGGAGCAGTAGGGAACTGCAAGTGATGCCCAGGAAGAGTGACCACCTTCAGCTCCCATTACTGAGTGAGATGACAAGGCCAAATTTTTTGTTTTTTGTTTTTTTGTTTTTTGTAAAATGATAAGAGTAAATTCTCAAATAGTGTTAAGAAAGTTGCATGGATAGTAAACTTCAGCACCCAAAGTCACTCATTTTTTGTTTTTATACTGTGATGTGTCGAATTGTAGTGATAATGGAGAGAGTTAAAGGCATGGATGATGTGACGTGGTATCTCCCCAAAAGATGGTTCAATTCAATCACCCTCGTCTGCCTTGTTTCTGCCTGATCTTATCCTATCCCAAAAAGCACCAAACTCCTCTCCTATTCAAAATTAGAAGGGCGTCCATCGTAGTCCCGGGATTATGATACGAACGATTAATTATCTCATAAAAATTCATAGTTCGATCCTTAATTATAGTAAATTTTATAAAAAAAATTTCTTTCATATTGGACTCGCAATCATAAAATATTAGCCTTCTAGATCGTCCGTCGCGAACGTTTCCCAATCTACTCTAGCAATAAATAGGAAATTTTCGTGGAGCCGGGTCGGTCACCCCAAGTTCGACGTTATCAAATCTAATTAATTATTTTTTAGAAGAGCATCAAACATTTATAAAATTATAAGATGTGCAACTCATTTTAAAGTAAAGTGAAATGGAGACTTTATTTAGGGAGTGTTTGGGAGATATTTTGCTTATTTAAAAGTGATTCTTGTAATGATTATTTTGAAGTTAGCGAGAAACTAAAATATGGAATATTTGAAAATAGAAGTCAAAAATTGATACAAAATAAAGTTAGAGTGTTTGATAAATAATTACTTATAAACTTAAATTTTAGTTAAATGAATATTCTTAAACTCTATAAATTAATCTTTTTTAATTATTTAAATATAATTTTGATACACAATATTTATATATATTTATTATTATATTTTGAACATATATCAAAATTAATTTTTTTAATAATATGAATGTTAAAAAATATAAAATTAATAAAAAGATAAAATTTATATAAATACATAAAAATATGTATAAAAAATTTTAAAATATAAATTATATAAAAATATAAAATTTTATTTAAAAGTGTGGTGGAAATTATGTAAAATGATAAATTTATTAAGGATATAAATATCAACTTTTAATTCTAGATCATAAGTAAAAAAAGTAAAAGTAATAAAAAAAATCAAATTTTTGCTTTTAGCTTTTGAGTAAAAATTACATAACTTGAAGCATAATTTGTCATTCACAAACACTCAAAAGTGCTTCCATGCAGCTAGAATTTAAAAAGTATTTAGTAGAAGCTCTCACAAACACTCCCTTAATACGATCGGTCTGAAAATAGCAATATTTTAAAAAGCACTAGGAAGTAGGCAGGCCGTCATCCGCCACCCAACGCCTCGGTGCCTAGGCGGCGCCTTGGCAGAATATTTTTCTCTATCAATTGACAATGTTCAATCGATTAGACCAGTATTTAATCAATTGGCTAATCGATTGGTAGACTTCTATTTCTCGTGAAACTCATGTCAATCGATTGACTAATCGATCAACAATCTTCTATTTCTCATGAAACTCCTACCTGTCAATCTATTGACTAATTGATTCGGTAAGTTTCTATTTCTTACGAAACTCCTACCAATCGGTTGGTTAATCGATTGACAGTATTCAATCGATCAACCAATTGATTTAGTAGGGTTTTGTAAAAAAAAAATCTGTCGCTCCCGCATAGGCGACGCCTAGGCCGCCCAGGCGACACCATGATTGCCAAGCGGTCAATTAATATGGCGACGTCTAGAGATATTGCCTTTGCAAAAGGCGGGGGGGCCATGGGCAACCACCCAACACCCAGGCACTGCCTAGGCAATCCTAGGGGCCGCCTTTTAAAACACTGAGAAATAATACTCTTATATTATCTAATCATTCGACCAAGTAAAAGATAATAATTAACTCATGCAATTATAGAAATTAGTTGATAGTTTCTATAATAATGACTTTACATATTTTTATTTTAATTTTACTCCTTGGATAATAATTAAATTAAAATAATATTTTAACGAGTACAATCAATGATGAAAATTCTATGACACTTACTAGAATTTAAATGAACATATAATTTTTACAATAAACATAAGATATTTACTAGATTTTAAAATGTGTAAAAATTGTTAACTTATCACATGTAGAAACTAATTCTTAATTTCTATAAGAAAAATGATTAACGAGATTTTTTCAATCAATCTCGGACGATCGGTTTGGCCACACGAAAATTTTCCACCGGTCGCCATTCTTAATTTCTATAAGAGTGTGATGAATTTTTCATATTTATTTTACTCATTAAAAAGTTATTTTAATCTGATAATTATTTAAGAAATAAAATCAACCAAATATAACACTCTTCTTAATTTCTATAAGAGTGTTATATCTGGTTGATTTTATTTCTTAAATAATTATCAGATTAAAATAACATTTTAATGAGTAAAATAAATATGAAAAATTCATCCTACTCATTATATTTTAAATGATCAATCCAACCATTATCTATGTAAAAATTAGTAGCTAGATATCTGCTAATTTTTACAAGTTATAAAAATTAGCCGACAACTTTTATATGTTATAAAAGCTACTTAATAGCTTTCACTTGTGTTAATATGATTTTGGAGGGTGCCCCTAACTTCACTTGTGTTATGTAAATGTATAGATTTATATAAGATAATCATTCTTTTATGTTTCTTTCAATAATATAATTGTAAATCAGTCAAAGTCATTATACCTCTATATTAGAAGATTAGGCCTAACCCCCCTTCTAATATAGATTCCTTTTTCAATTATAAAAAAAATAACTTTTACAATAAAATTGAATCCATGAATATTTTCATAATAAAAAGATCAGAGAGACGCCCATTTAATTACCTTTTTAGGAAAAATATATGCTAATATAATGTTTCAGTAAATTTGGGAAGTCTTTTGATTTTTATCCAATTTTTTAATTATTCTAAAGATAAATAAATATTATTAATTAAATAATATTTTTATATTTATTTGTTATAAAATATTTGATAATTCATATCAAATAAACATCATTAAGATTTTAGTACTTTTTGTCCATATTTATTTTTTAAAATTTTTAATTGTCTAAAATCATTAAACACTTTTGATTGTTAGATGAGCTGATATTTTAGATTAACTTGTGTTTTTCTATCCTCTTATTTTTTTTCCTTTTTCACATTTTTTTACTGTTCATTTTTTGGACTAGGCGATTTCAATAATTAGTAGGATGAATAAAAATAAAATTAATAATATTGATAATTTATAATTTTATTATAATTGATATTTTTTTCACGTTTTTCAGTAATTGTATAGTAAAAATAATATTAATTTTATTATTTCAGAAATAAAGATCTAAAGTAAATTTAGCCAACAAAATAGACCTTAGAACTTTGAATTTATCAAAATATGGATGATTTATAATCTATTTTCTTAAAATACGAAGTATATTGATGGCAAGAAATTAAATGACTATTCCTAATTATGCATATGTTCAAAAAGATACTATTCTAAATTTTCTTGAATCAACGGTTAATCTAAGAATATTAAATTTATGGATCGTTCATTGTGAACTCCTGATTTATTTGATGGTAGATAAATTTTTTTTTAAAGATCGAATAAATTATCTCAAAATTAATTAACATAAGTTGAATATCTAGCTAAAAAACCAGTGATTTAAAAATAGTTATATTTTAAAAATTATAATTTGATATTTAAAATACTATTTTATACTCCATTTTGAATTAGTTTTAACTAAAACTATCTAACATATCAAAACCGTCTTATAGTAATTTTAATAAAGTCAATTACTACTTTAGATATATACTATTCATCAAGATGTACGTAGTATATCGATCATTTTTATTCCATCTCATGATGAGGTTAGCTATATGAATTTTTTTATATCATTAAGTTTTATTTTTTTATTATATTATTATTTATATTTAAATATATTTTATTTTATTTTATTATAATTAATAAGTCTTTTTTAATTTTTGTTGTTTATTATTTTAATTAAAATATTTATCGATTATCTACACATCTAATTGTACCATTTTAAATATATCTTTTGGAGGTGTTCCTCAACATGTGCAATCCTAACTTGATCTCAAATATTTATATTTTTTATTTTGACCCTCTAGTATGTCCGTATAATCACTTAATATATTCATTTTTTAATTTTCATGTTTCTACTCATGTTCCATATAATATCGTGGGTTTGTCGTTCTGTAAAACTTTTCATTTAACCAAAGTTGTACTATTTTTGTTTAATTTGGATCAAAACTATATTATTTTAAAGCAACTTTCATTAAAATTATATCAACCTTAGAGTATTTTATTTATTTATATTATTATTATTTTTACAAAGTAGCATCACCTTTCAGCAAATTTAATCAAAATAATTTTAAAATATTCTATTTTAAAGACATTCATTTCCTAATATAAATCTTTTAACTGTTCTTATTACAATATAAATCATATATAAGATTTATTATTGAAAGGGGATGTAGCTCAAATGGTAGAGCGTTCGCTTTGCATGCGTAAGGCACGGGGTTCGATCCCCCGCATCTCCAATACTTTTGCCTATCTTCTCCGCGTAACCCTAATTTGTTAGCCCCTTTTTGCACATATCGCACATCGCATCCAACATCCAAACCTAAGCCAGTTAAATCGCTTTTATGTTTTCGAAGGGTGATGATCATCTCATCTTTGCTCATTTTCCTATTTTGTGTTTTTATTTTTATTTTTTGAATTGATTTAGAGTTAAAAGTGATGATGGATCCATTTAGATTTCATTACAATTTTGTGTTACCTCCATGTGATCTCTTTTATTTCAAATCCACATTCCTATTTTCTTATTTGCATTCAAATATTACTGATTTTTCGGGAGGAAGGAACTGCACTCATTCAAAGGATTTTTTTTTTGTTTTTACTGTGTTTTCCCAATTTCCTCATCGAAGCATCACCCAGTGATTCATCAAACAAGTAAACTTTCTTTTTGATTAGGGTTTTGTACTGTGAGACTTTAATGTATGCTAAGCTTTATGGATTTTTATTTATTAGAATTTGCCATAGAAGAAAGGCTTATAGTGATCTCCTCATCTCTGTTTCTAACTAGTCATCATCTTTTATGATGAAAGATTGGGAGAGTAGGACTAATCATTGTCTAAGTCATTCGAAATCGTGCCACTAGTAAATTTATCTGATTTAACAAGTAAATCCTTGGAAGTTAACAAACTCTGATGATCGCTTAAAGTCTCAGGGTTATCATTATAAAGTACCTCTTTGTCAAGATCATCTTGGCGTTGAAGCTATTGTTCATCACAAGACCTAATCGGTCTATGGAACGAAATTTGAGTGTGCCCTAAAGGAAGGAAGTGATCTTTCACCTTTTTCTTCCTCTCCTCCGATAAGTGATTTCGATTTTGCCCTATCTGTCTCATAAACGCTGCAAGTGCTTCCACTACGTCGATGCTTGACCCTTGAGTCTGTGGTAATTAGCTTTACCTTCATCTCATCTAGAACTTCTTTATAGTAGAAGAATTACTCCACTTTGTTGATCCAATCAACAACATTCTCAGTTTGCAATGTATTATAAAATTCGAGTAGATCAACTCGAAATCCGAAATCTCCATGTCAATCCTCTCGACTAAGTGCCTCACGATCTTCACGAATTCACACGATCTCCGCTAGGCGCTTGGATAAATTTGTAACTTGTCTCTATAAATTACGTTGGGTTAAATTTATAACTTGTCTCTATAAATTACGTTGGGTTAAATTTATAACTTATCTCTATAAATCCTCAATCACGTCTTGAGTACTACTACAACGGTACAGAGTTTCCTCATCGGAACCTTCTTGGCATAACCATGAGCACCATGACAACAACCTTCCCTTGAATTTGACACTTGACTTCCTCAATCAGACACTGCCGGCTTTGATACCAACTGACGTTGTACAGAATAGCGATTATCTTACGAACTTGACAAGAAGAGAGGGTCTGAGGAGAAAGCAAAAGAGATAACTCTGTCCTCAAGGTTTTCGCGGGAAAAAGAATTATTATTCAATAATAGAGAATTATTTTTAAACAACTAAATATGACTCACTCCAAACCTAAGACTCAACAAAGAAAAAAATCTCAATATATATACCTCAATTCTAATCTTTTAAAGAAAAAAAGAAACCCTAATATATATATCGTAATTCCAAAGGAAAGAATTTCTAAAAGAAGGAAAAAATATTAATAATACCTAACTTATAAAGAAAGGAAAAATACTAATAAAAAAAATCATAATTCTGAAATTTCTAAACAGACTAGAAATTTAACCATCATAAAAGACAACATAAATACCACAAATATCAAAAAATTATCAAAAAATAAAAATTACTAATAATAATAATCAAATATCTTTAGATTCTTCTGAATCAACGAGAGATAATAACAAGGATAATATAATAAAGGATAATTGAGTTATCCTATATGGAGATAGGATAATCTTATGATAAAATATCAAAATAGAGCATCATCTTGATGATTCCAAAAACAAAAGGCCCATTTTGATTTTGTTTATTTTTTTTTACAAAGTTAAATAACCTTTCAGCGAATTTAATCAAAATTATTTTAAAATATTCTATTTTGAAAATATTCTTTTCCTAATATAAATCACTGTGATGATATTCGTGATTAATATTTCAAAATTAGGAAGGGAATGTAGCTTAAATGGTTGAGTCTTCACTTACGGTAAGGCATGGGGTTCGATCCCTGTGTCTCCGATTACTCTTAGGTTACATTTGGTAGGGTGTAATCCACCCTGTAATGTAATCTCGATTACATTACAAGTTGGATTCCTTTGTTTGAAATCACTTTAAGATTGTAATGTAATGTAATCTCGATTACAAAAGAGCTTGGGCTGCGTTTGGTAGGGTGTAATCCACCCTCTAATGTAATCGAGATTACATTACAAGTTGGATTCCTTTGTTTGGAATCACTTTAAGATTGTAATGTAATGTAATCTCGATTACAAAAGAGGTTGATGATTTGTAATCTGGATTACAAACCAAAACCTCCGTAATCTGGATTACATTACAGCTTGTAAAGTCGTCGGGCGGGCGGTGACGGTCGTTGGTCGGGCAGTGACAGTCGTTGGTCGCCGACGGCGACCTTCGCCGGCGACCACCGCCGCCGGCCGCCGGCGACCACCACCGCCGACCGCCGGCCGGCCGCCGGCGACCACCGCCGCCGACCGCTGGCCGGCCGCCGCCGGCCGTCGCCGACCGCCGCCGGCGACCGCCGCCGACCGGCGACCGGCGACCGCCGCCGCCGGCCGCCGGCGAGCACCGCCAGCCGCCCGGCCGCCGGCTACCACCGCCGGCCGGTCAATGGTCACCGGCCGCCCGGCGACGGTCGTCAATCTTGATTACATTACAGGATGGATTGCCCCTCACCAAACAAAAGAATCCAACTTGTAATGGTTATCAAAGATTACATACAATTCATTACCAAACATAACAATGTAATCAAGATTACATTACATTATATTACAAACTTGATTACATTACAGACCGGATTACATTACCCCCTACCAAACGTAGCCTTGATGATTTGTAATCTGAATTACAAACCAAAACTTCCGTAATCTGGATTACATTACAGCTTGTAAAGTCGTCGGTCGGGCGGCGACAGTCGTCGGTCGGACGGTGACAGTCGTTGGTCGCCGGCGACCGCCGCCCGGCCGCCGGCGACCGCCGCCCGGCCGCCGGCGACCGCCGCCCGGCCGCCGGCGACCGCCGCCCGGCCGCCGGCGACCGCCGCCCGGCCGCCGGCGACCGCCGCCCGGCCGCCGGCGACCGCCGCCCGGCCGCCGGCGACCGCCGCCCGGCCGCCGGCGACCGCCGCCCGGCCGCCGGCGACCGCCGCCCGGCCGCCGGCGACCGCCGCCCGGCCGCCGGCGACCGCCGCCCGGCCGCCGGCGACCGCCGCCCGGCCGCCGGCGACCGCCGCCCGGCCGCCGACGACCGCCGCCCGGCCGCCGGCGACCGCCGCCCGGCCGCCGGCGACCGCCGCCCGGCGCCGGCGACCGCCGCCGCCGGCCGCCGGCGACCGCCGCCGGCCGCCGGCGACCGCCGCCGGCCGCCGCCGCCGGCCGCCGGCGACCGCCGCCGCCGGCTGTCGGCGACCGCCGCCGCCGGCTGTCGGCGACCGCCGCCGCCGGCTGTCGGCGACCGCCGCCGGCTGTCGGCGACCGCCGCCGCCGGCTGTCGGCGACCGCCGTCGGGCGGCGGCCGGCGGCCGGTGACCGTCACCGGCGACCGCTGCCGACCGGCGGCTGTCGCCGGCATTCGCCGGCCGGTCAATGGTCACTGGCCGCCCGGCGACGGTCATCGGTCGTCAATCTTGATTACATTACAAGATGGATTGCCCCTCACCAAACAAAAGAATCCAACTTGTAATGGTTATCAAAGATTACATATAACTCATTACCAAACATAACAATGTAATCAAGATTACATTACATTACATTACAAACTTGATTACATTACAGACCGGATTACATTACCCCCTACCAAACGTAGCCTTAGTAGAGGATAATAGAGCTATCCTATATGGATGTTTTTTTTATAAAAAATCAAAATGCATCATCAATTCCAAAAATAAATACCCCATTTTTCGTGGGAGAGAGAAAATGTTCATTAACACATGTGTCATCTTTGAGAGGAAAGAGTGTAATGAAAAATTAAATATATAAAATTATAATGTAACGTTTGTCTTTCTCCTTATCTTCTTTCCCCAATTCCTCTCAAAACTGTAAGATATATTTTAGGAAAGAAGTTTCCTAGTTGCTCATGCGTTATCACTATAAGATACATTACATAGTGGTCGAATTAATATACAATACTCGATGTACCAATGGTTATAGATATGGACGAGATATATGAAATAAAGGGACCGGAGTGTACATTAACAATAATCGACTGATTCTTGCAGACACTATTCAGTGATATCTAGGAAGTCATAAGACAGTGCTGCTAGACGCTTTTACTATGATTCATTGGGCGCTAATTAGAATTAGTTCAGACATTTTATAATCAAGTAGTTGATTATAGGATGAGGCTATTAAGTGTATGTGTCATGCCCCGAGGGAGGGGAGCCGCTGGTCCAATATACAATCGGACAACATCTCCCCTGTACGATGAACAATTTGGAACATTCATACAACACCACGCAATATATAAATGACCTCAGACCTCAAAATAAGGATATCACATATGAAAATAAATGCATCACAGTAACAAAAACATAACACTCACCTGAGCTACCCTCTAGGCAGACGCATAGCAAAAAGATACATACGAAGTCCAATAGAGTATTCAAAAATACAAAACTGCATCAAATGCAACACAATATAAGACCACGACAAAAAGACCAATACAGAATAAGAAGTATGTTGTAACATAAACAAAAACATGCGGAAGCACCCAAAGCCGGAGTCATAGGGACTTGGAACCAGCAACTAGGCTTCCTTGATGACTTATCAACTTGAAAATAGAAACATGGTGACGGGTGGTGAGTCCAAATGAATTCTGGGGGTATAGAGAAAGATATGCATGACATAATAAACAGTTGTACAAGCTATATAGAAACAATATGATATAGTTTTATTGGAAATATCAGAATATTCATAACTGAAAGTATCAAATGAATGCACATATCAGAAATCAGCCTATCATGATCATAAAAGGCTCATATCATACAATCAGGTGCAGGGTCATCGAATCAAACACATAATAACTCCTGTATGTGCATGTCAAACATATGCAGCAAATAATTATAACAATCACAATCAAATGCTGAATGCATCATATGCACATGATGCAATGACATGGTCACCCCTGACATCAATCAAGCCACCGAGACATGTCATATTTGTGGACCGAGTGGGTAGGGCTGTGACACTGTATGCACTCTGCAATCACTACTCCCAAGTGACTGAGTGAACAGGAAGCTGGTGGGGGACCACACCCTACCCCAAGTCATATAGGGGAGCGTCACTCTCATCTCCTATGGTCTATGGGAAGAGAAGGGATCTTTGCCTATTATCACGCTTCGGAACCACTACTTATGAGCGTCCGAGTAGAGCAGTATAGTGCAACTGCACACACCCAACGGTATCCATTAACCCATGAGTGGTCATGTGTGCAGATCATGTAACTGGCGATGGGCTCGGACCATAAGGGATGTTGATGATCGCCAGCATGCAACAGTGCAGAGATGGTGTATGACTCTAACACATGCAACCCCTCCCAATCATCATACACAACTTAACCTAATATACACAGGTCGATCATATGTATAATAACCTAACCATCATACATCTAGGTACATATGCAAGAATAATTAAAATCAATCCATGCAGATATAAAGTGGCATGCTACTATATCTATGTACACATGCATACATGAATACTATACAAAATCAGATGGCAAATATAAAGACTGCATAGATAGGAATTAAATCATCTCAACGATCAAACAATAAGTATCAAGTAGGATAACAATGATAGCAGATTTAAGGTAAATAAAACCTACTGTAATAAACATAGGCAACCATGCAAAAATGATAATGTGGATCTAAAGAAAAACAAGCAAGAAGTACCCGCCTCCAATGGAAGAATCTCGTATGCGTAGAGGACCCCCCCTGCGCGGTCAAATAATCCGCAACAAATAAAATCCCTATCAATGTCCTGTATAAAAGGACAAGTTTAAATAGCTATCACAAAGAAATGATAACTAGCTAGTAAGTCCCTAAACTGTATTAGGATTAATCCTAAACATCATAATCATTTATTATTATAGATTAAATGATTAGCCACTTAATTAGCCGAATTTTCATATTCTGGTTTGTTTTAGGCCTAGCCTACGCTTATCCCAAACGAAAACCACATTATGAGACATCCTAGCTAACACCAATACGATCTTTAGCTAAAGTGAGAAATTTTAGAAACATAAAACTACATAAAACTATCCCTAATCTTAATAACAATCACGGCAATCGCAGCCTAGAGTAGAGCTAAATAACCCAAGATCCTTGATGACGAGCTACTACTGTTTTCCCCCTCCCTCGCGTACACTAGTGGAAAAAAGGCTTTTAACACCGGTTATTTTCGACTTTTAACACCGGTTCCGGAACCGGTGTTGATCCAGCCGGCATTGTAAGTATAGACTTTTAACACCGGTTAACAAACCGGTGTAATATATAGATTTAACACCGGTTAATAACCGTTGTTAAAAGTTCAATTATGAGGCGGGAAAGCCATTTTAGACACCGGTTATTTTAAATAACCGGCGTTCAAACATCATTTTTAACACCAGTTCTGGAAACAACCGGTGTTAAAACATCATTTTTAACACCGGTTCTGGAAACAACCGGTGTTAAAACATCATTTTTAACACCGGTTCTGGAAACAACCGGTGTTAAAAATGATGTTTTAACACCGGTTCTAGAAACAACCGGTGTCAAAAGTCTTAATTTTTTATATAAATTTCATATTTATTTTTATTTATAATTTTTCTAGACATATAAAAGAACACAATAATATAATAGTTTATCCATAATCAATAACACACCATGAATTAAGTAAATGCAACATCCAATTAGTTTCAAAAACAAAACAATCCATGTATTTTACAACTATCCATTTTTCTTTCAACAAAAGCAAAATGTAAATCAAATAACACATTATACTCCTACTCGCTATGTGATTTTCCAAGCAAAGACAATGTAGAAGCTTGCCACACGAGTTTGCAAGTAAACGGTCTAGTCCAAGATCAAATAGTGAGGAGTACGTTGCAGAACTTCGACCAGCTTAGCATTCCATCTCTTATAAGCGTCTTACATATTTCCATACAGTACTTGAGTCAAGCTTGAATTTCTTTTCATGCTTTGGCGTGCAGTGGCTACCAGTCGATTGCGAAGCAACTGTGAGAAAATTCCAATGAAAAAATATCAAATAATGTTACGGAGAGAGAAGCAATATAATCAATCATTCACAATTTGGAGCTTACTTGGTGTTTGAGGGTGGCCAAACTTTTCGTGTGCATTGGAGATTGTGGGATGACACCATTTGAAGGTGGAACTCCAATAAGACCACATAACAAGGTCTGGCCAGCAAAACCAAGTAAATGATTCAGGAGTCAGATGTCATTTGAGATTTAACCAAGGAACTAGCTAGAGGCAGATAGATCCTTATTTGACACATTAGCAACCTCTAACAAATAAGTTGCCCAACATCTTTTGATGTCATCAATCTCATCTTCGGAGAATGGATCCTTATTTGTGAATCTCTGCAAGGTACATTTATATAAAAAAATAGCTTATCAACTCAACCAGACATAATTAAATCTATAAAATTAAAAAAACTTCAATTACCTTGTCCCATGAATCAACTATGATCGCCGAGACAATGTTGAGCATATGTCTCATTACATAATATCCACACTCTGTATTGCCAATTTGTTTTTGGCACTATAAATAAATATCAAAATGACACATTAGCAGAAAAGGATAAATCAGTTACAAAGTCATGCTAATTTTTCATTATAGTAACCAATATCTCAAGCATGCACATAGAGGAGCTTGCATACCAAAAGACATCAAATAATAAAGAACGCATAGCACTATGATAAAAAAATATAATAAATGGCAACAAATAAACCAAATTTATCTATGAAAAAAATGCTTATAGATCATAGTTGTATAAAAACTTGACATTTTACTACTTACATGTAGTTCCTTCCATATAGGCATTCTAAAAGCTCCCAAGTGTTTGCCTTTCATCGTATGCCAAGAACGCATAGCACTGTGATAAAAAAATATAATAAATGGCAACAAATCAACCAAATATATCTATGAAAAAACTGCTTATAAATCATAGTTGTAGAAAAACATATCATAGAGCGAATGATAATAACTTACCTATTAATAATTGTTTTGATATCTTTATTCGCTTTATTCCACAGTGAGCAGAGAAAGATGACAACATTTTGCTTAGGACAAATAATTATCAACTGCCAATGGGCCCTGCAAGTTGGATAATAATTAGTCAAAAT
This sequence comes from Boesenbergia rotunda, assembly GCA_024364735.1. NCBI lineage: Eukaryota > Viridiplantae > Streptophyta > Magnoliopsida > Zingiberales > Zingiberaceae > Boesenbergia > Boesenbergia rotunda. The sequence continues at coordinate 352,534 of JAGFNQ010000738.1, forward strand.
CACAACTAAACTTCTAAGTCACTTGAAAATATTCACGTACATATGATAATACGGTGCAAGGTAACACTCTTTTCCTTCAATTATCCTACTATGAATGTAGTTTTGAATGTCCATTGGACGATTCCCTATACTTTGAATGTGAACAGGATCAATAAATCCATATGTATCCATGTTCCCTCTTAGTTTGCAGAGTTGATGCAAATACCTAAGATAATAAATAAATGCAAATTGTAAGAATGTGATACTTAGTTAATTAATAAATAGTTTAGAAATGTACTAACATTAACCAAACTTGCAGCACTGATACACAAAGCATGTTACCCATGGTGAGCTCCAAAATATCCTTTTGAAATATATGCAATGGGATTGGGCTGGACTTGGCCTATGACTTCAACATCTAAATTTAACTGTAAAGGGTGTTTGCCAATTTTTACAGCTAGAATACATAAATGTGCCATTGGATCAACTTCAGATTCCCTTTGTTGAACCATATCAAAGCCTGCTATGAAGGGAAAATTGCCTAATCAGTAAATGGAAACCAAAAGGTCAAGTTTGGATATTACACCATACTAAAACAATTAATAAAAAAAAAATAGAAAACACAATTCATGATTCCATAAAGTTTAGTCATTTTTGCCTCATTACCATTCTGTTCCTTCTGTTTGGCCACCAGATCATCTTTAATAGCACCAACGTCAGGTTCCTAATCAACATTTACAAAAGATCTTTTTTAAATACAATAAGTAAAATATGAAAAAGATATATGTGAATATTGAATACCTCATCTTGTACTGGCTTGACAAGTCTTTTTGGCCATAAAATAAAATGATTAGGGGCTTGTCCCACTGTTTGCACCTCCTCAGTGGGTACAGGGACAAGGGCCTTTGCATCTTTTACTTGATCAACCACCACCCTCACATTATCACTACCTATTTGGATGTGGTGTATGGTTGGCCCCAAGTTGTAGACTTGTCCAATAGCCACTAAACGGAAAGGGTCCTCTACATATAGCTTACACATGCCTCTGATGTTAAGGAGGTCCTCTTCCGATATAGCTTGACCATCTGCTGCACAACTTCCTTTTGTGCTCACATATCTAGGAGAATGGGAAGGGGGGACCTTGTCTTTCCTTGGAAAAGGCCCAAAGATTCCAGCTCTTGTCTAATTCGTAGTCCAACCTCCTTTGCAAGTCGTTGTTCAAGCTCATTTGCAAATCGCTGTTCAATATCCTTTTTAAGCCTCTCTTCAACCTCCTCAGTAATCTCTTGCCTCATCTTTTCTCGGACCACTTCTAACTCTTCCCTTGATACATTTCCGCCTTTGAAGCCATGCCTATATGAAGGCAACCCAAAATACTGCTTGATGCCCACACCTCGTCCTGCAGTACGGACACGTCCTGGGTGCTCCGGACGCCCAATAGCGGCAGTCAAAATATCTTCCCGTCCAATAGATACAAAAGATCCTTGAGAGCTTTGTTCAACCAAAGAATCCTATGAAACATATAAATTAAGATTGTTAAGAATGTGTATAATACCAAAGCATAATTATTAATAAATTTATAAGATCTTTAAGCCAACCAATTTCAGATCTTTCATAGAGACAAGCCTTTTGATATTTGATGAATAACCTTGTGGGACTTTGATTCCATGTAGACTCTCACATAAACTTTTTCTCTCTGCTTTTGATAATGTATGACATGCAGGGGGCAAATATGCGCGCTTATTTTCTGCTACCTGCGCATGTAACTTTTCTCGTATACCCATTTCAAACATATCTAGGCGAGATTTCACACCATCCTTTGTCTTGCCCGGTATGTTTAGAAGCGTTCCAATAACACTATCGCACACATTTTTCTCCACATGCATTACATCAATACAATGTCTTACATCAAGCTTGCACCAATATGGAAGATCAAAAAAGATTGACCTCTTCTTCTATATGTTTCTCTCAGCGGCAGTGGCTTTCTTTTGGGTCTTTCCAAAAGTAATATTGATGTCTTTCACCCGTTCATAAACTTGCTCTCCAGTTAAGGCCTTTGGAGCAACTCCATTCTCTTGCAGTCCATTAAAGGCTTTCTTTAATCTACGATATGGGTGATCAGGTTTGAGAAATCTTCGATGGCCAAGGTAAACTGTCTTTTTTCCATGAATCAGTTGATGGTAACATGTGCCCTCTTCACATATAGGGCATGCTTTATGCCCCTTAACACTATATCCGCACAAGTTCCCATATGCTGGAAAATCATTTATGGTGCAAAAGATCATGGCACGCATCTTGAATAATTTATGGCTATATCCGTCAATCACATCCATGCCTTCCTCCCATAACATTCGCAAGTCTTCAATCAAGGGACGTAAATAAACATCTATGTCATTTCCAGGCTGTTGTGGGCCCGAAATCATCATAGACAACATAATGTATTTCCGCTTCATGCACAATTGAGGAGGGAGATTGTAAATTACCAACAGAACTGGCCATGAGCTATGCTTACTACTCAAGTTACCATATGGATTCATTCCATCCGTAGCAAGTCCAAGCCTAAGGTTTCTTGGCTCATTGCCAAAGTCTGGAAACAATTGATTGATTCTTTTCCACTGCAAAGAGTCAGCCGGATGACGAATCTTTCCATCACATTGCCTCTCATCTGCATGCCATCTAAGGTTCTTTGAATCTTTTGCATTAGCAAATAATCTCTTGAACCTTAGAATTATTGGAAGATACCATAAGACTTTTGCCGGAGGCCCATTTGGGCTCTCATCACAACTAGAATCACCATCCTTCACTTTGTAGCGTGATACCTGACATATGGGGCACTGATGCAACCCTTCAAACTCGTTTCTGTACAAGATGTAATCATTGGGGCAAGCATGTATTTTCTTGTATGCCATACCCATTGGACACAATATCTTCTTTGCCTCATAGTTACGATCCGGTAGTGTATTACCTTCTGGAAGCATAACTTTCAATAACTCAAGCAATTCGGTAAAACTTTTGTCACTCCACCCATTTTGTGCTTTTATCTTGAACAATTTTAATACTGCTTCCAATCGTGAGAATTGAGTGCACCTTGGATACAACGGCTTCTCCGCATCACTACACAAATGATCATATACATGTGCTCGCTGAAAAAACTCTGGTCCAACATCACGGATCATGTCTTCTAGTCGATCATCCATATCTACATCAACTTGCTCAGTTTGGGACACACTTGGCATGCTTAATGATTCACCATGCCATATCCATCTTGTATAACTCTTGTAAAATCCATCGCAAAGAACATGTTCTTCTATTTCATCCACTTTCAAACGTCTTAGGTTCACACATTTTACACAAGGACAAAAAAATATTTCAGTATTATCACGAGCATTTCTTTTAGCAAATTCTAAGAACTCTTTCACCCCATTCTCATACTCATCACTTGTGCGTAAAGCATTTATCCAACTACGATCCATATGTGCACGGACTGTTTGAGAAAGACATTAAAAGGAAGATTAAGAATCAAGTTATCAAGAGGAATATAAAATCAGAAGATTTTGAAACATTGACAACTTTTCGACACTCAAATAGAATTGTATCAATAAGTTATGGAAATATAACTATTATTAGAGTCTCAAGCCGAGTTGGAAAAATCAAGGTTCTGAGAACCGGACTGGACATCGAACCGGTAGGAACAAGGGTTCAGAGGTTCAACCGGTTTAACCGGGGTCCAACCGGGATATAACCGGTATATAATAAAACATGTATTTATTTAAATATATAGAACTAACAATTGACCCAACTACATTCTTCAAGAGTAAATCAACTAAGTAAAGCATGTTTAATCATTAAGCATAATTAAGATTAATCATTAAGCATAATTAAGTAATTAACTGTGTTACAGACTTATAGTAAATCATTAAACATGTTGATTAATCATTAAGCATAATGAACTTGATTAATCAGTAAAATAGTAAATTTAGTTTACTAAATCACTAAATCAGTAAATTGATTATGATTTTAAAAAAACATGTAATTAACTAATTATTAATTAATGAACTTTATTAATCAACTCTACTGTCTAATCATTAAGCATAATAAGAAACTTATGAATGAACTTATTATTTATAAACTTAATCATCTACTATCTAATTAGTAATTATTGATTACGATTTTAATTAGACTCTAATGTTACTGCTAGACTTGTGCTTTGGATATTCACTTCAAAATAATAGATATGTATTCCTATGACTCTCTTGAGTCTTATCATGCTCAAATCTCCTAATTTGTATATTGTTCAATCATCAATAAGTTTTGACTACTAATGCCTTATGCGTACTCAAATTTTATGACTGTAAACATTGTTACTCTTACATAATGAGTTTATTATTTATGAATGAAGTCATGAACTTGATCAGTTGATTGGTTACCGCCGACGCGATGGAGGCTGGAGGCTGGAGCCGACGCGATGCGCGATGTTGGCGGAGGCAGGCGACGCTGGCGGAGACGCGGTGGCTGGCGACGCTGGCGACGCTGGCGACGCTAGCGACGCTGGCGGAGGCGATGTGATGCGGCGGCGCTGGCGGAGGTGCGGCGACTGGCGACGTTGGCGGAGGCGCGGCGACGTTGGCAAAGCTCAGAGAAGACGGCGCGAGTCGAGAAGCGGTGCGTCGGTGCGAGTCGAGAAGACGAGGCGACGGCGGTTGAGAAATCGTGAATTCGATTAAAAAGTAGGTTTAATATTTTAATTAATATTTTAACTTTTAACTTTTAAGTTTTAACTTTTACCGTTTTTTAACTTTTAATTTTTAATTTTTTACTTTTTTAGTTTTTTTTAAAACATATGACCACGGTTATTTACAAAACCATAGTCAAATATATTTTTAACACCGGTTGTTAAAAGAACCGGTGTTAAAAGTATTTTAAAGTTCAAATAATTATAACATATGACCCCGGTTATTTATAAAACCGTAGTTAAATATATTTTTAACACCGGTTGTTAAAAGAACCGGTGTTAAAAGTATTTTAAAGTTCAAATAATTACAAAAATGCCACCGCCTTTTTTTTTAACACCGGTTTTAATACAACCGGTGTTAAAAGCCGTTGTTAAAGGTCTTTTTTGTACTAGTGGTAGAAGAAGAAGAAGAAGAAGGAAGATGATGGTTAAGCCCCGGCGTCGGCTGCAGACGGAGAAGAAGCAGCTGGGGCAGAGGGCTCACGTGCGACAAGTGATTGAGCGGAGGAGGCAAGGGAATAGGGCTTTTTAGTGATGCTCATTTTGCATTTTAATCCCTACACTTTAGGATATGGCAATCAGACCCCTAATTTCCAAAGTATATGTGTTTAACCCCTACTTTCTTATGTAATTAAATCCTTAATCATCTATTGGGGGTTTTAACAATTAAACCCCCTAGGTTTAGGCTCCTTAATTACTTCGTCTTGGGTCTTGAGAACCCTAAAATAATTTTTGAAAATTTCTGGACCGAGTCTGAAGTATCATATTTAACAGTATGTCCGAATAAAGGATGAGCATCATCCTGAATCATAACGAGTTGTGAACTCATAGCTAGCTGTATCCCTGAATCATTGAAGGTCACACAAGTATTGGTCTTTCGATTTCCCGTTGAGAAAGTCAAACTTAAGTAGTTGAATTTGACAAATAAAGTTTGATGTGATCAAATAGTGAATTGACAACTAAAGTTTGATATGATCAAATGTTATCATTAATATGATTATGATAGACTTATATTATTGGGTTTCTAGAAATGATTAACATCCAATTGGTCAAGATGGAAAAAAAATAGCTAGGTTCAATTTGCTTTCCTTAGCCATGAATCTCTTTGCATTCTTTGGAAATGAAGAGGCACACCTCTTCATATTCCTTGGAGACTATATAAAGAGGAACCAACTTGGAGTTAGGGTGATTTTTTCCTCCCAGGTTGCTTTCCTCCTTTTCTCGAAAGGAAGAAGATAAAGATCTTCTTCTCTCTTCCATCAAGAGAAATCTATCTCTTTGTCGCTTGTTGTTTGGGAGGTTACGAATGTCTTGACGAAAAATGACACTTGATCGCTAGTGTGATCAAGCATTGGAAAGAGGACTCCGATCGTGGACCTGATTAGACGGAGAAAGCACAAGTTTAAGACAAAAAAAGAGCTATTTCGCTAAACCCTGAAATAGTTGGAGCCATCCTTGAACAAGGTTGTTTGGGATGTATGTTGTTGCTTATATTTTGATTCATTTACATATTGATATATGTGTTAATAGTTTCATTTAGATTATGCTCAAATATTCTAGTATGCTTAAATTAGATAGTTTGACATGTCTAAATAAAAAGATTAAATTGGTATTAGATAAATCAATCAAATGATGATTTATCTTTGTTATACTTTTACGATCTTACTTGAATGGTTAGATTGTAATGCATGCTTAGATTAAAGATTATGCTTATGTTTGCTTTCAAATATCCATATGGAGATTTAATTGTTAAATCATAAAATAAATTTTAATTTTCCGCTGCGTAAAGGGGTGTAGAATCACGATGTCCGAATTATGATTCAGCGCACCAACAGAAATAATCTCTTATGTGTTCATCTAATTCTCCTAATTATATTCTTACCTTAAACGTCATTATTTTGACACAAATTATATTCTTCGAACAATGATTTTTTGAACATGAATTAAAATTTTTCCAACACATTCGTCTTCAAAAAATCAATGCTCTTAATATATTGAATCAAATTGATGTTTGAGGGTGTGGATATAATCGGGAGAATTACACAAACACATAAAAGTTAGTTTCATATCAATTCCAGGTCCTTGGGGGCCCATCAGTCAGTTTTGGGCAAAACCGAATGATGGATCAAATGACCTAGATTCTCCTAAATATATCCATGCCCTGAACATCAATTTGACTCATTATATTGAGAGCAGTAATTTTTAAATATGAATTAGATTTTTCAAATACAATCATGTTAAAAAATTCACTACTCTTAATATATTGTGTAAAATTAATGTTTGAAGGCGTGGATATAATCAAGAAAATTATCCGAACAAATAGAAACCAATTTTTTTATGAATCTGAGGTTGTTTGGTTCATCAATCGATTTGACCCAAAAGCAACTTTGCTATAAAAAAGCTGAATCAGTCGACTGATTTATTCAAAATTTCAAACATCGTAAAATTGATTTGACTGGTAAAAAAATCAATCAACTAATTTGTTTACCAATCAACTGATTGAGAGAATTTTGGAAAGTGGGTACCTGATTTGATTATTATGAAATTTGCGTACGCGATTTGGTAATTTTTATTTTTTTTGTGTTCGGTAAAAGGTCGTATTAAAATTACTTTAAGACGGTTGACTTTTGATCAAAATTTCTCTAAATGAGTTTTATTTAAAACCAATTCAAAATGGAGTATAAAAGGATATTTTAAATATCAACTTATAATTTTTAAAAAAGAAGTATCTTTTTAGTCATATAAATAATTAAGAACAGTCATTTAATTTCTTGCCATCAATATGTTCCTTATTTTAAGAAAATAAATTATAAATCTTCCATATTTTGATAAATTCAAAGTTCTAAGTGTTAGATTGTATATATTTGTTAGAATCATTTATTTATAGTCTTTAAGGTAATTTAGTCTTTTCACTTTTTAGTTTATGGTTTAGGGTTTCTTAATCAAGCTATATAAGACTTTGTAATTTATTTTTTCTACAACACTTTTTGAATTTATCATAATGACTATTATTTCGCTTCTCAATTTTTACATAGTATCAAAGCCTTCATCCTCATGATTTTGATAGTTCGACGAAGAAATATTAATTCAATCCACAATTTTCTTAGATCGTACAAATTTTCATTCTGGCAGCATGCCACCGCAACAACAGTATCAGCAGTAACAACCTCAACATCCAACATTGTTGCATCATAATTCTTAATGGAAACCTGATAATCAACTACAACAGTTATCATATTAATCATCTCAGTCTAGTAATGTTGTTGAGAACCGAAATTTTTAAAGGGTCTATTTGTAAATTAGGGACCTAGTTGTGAATAGCGAAACTTGGAGGGCCTTTTTGCAAAAGGCCAAAATTAATATAAAACCCCTACAAAGCCCTAACTTCCCTCATCTCCCCGATTCATTCTCTACTCGTTGCGGCAGCGGTTCCCGGTGACGCCAAACGCTGCAAATCCTTTGGTTTCTTCTCCTCCCTCGCGCCCCAAGCCCTAGCCGAGCGACTCTTACCTCAGCGCACACAAGGAGAAGTCGAAACGCCCTTGCTTTCGCTGATTGTCAGGTTCTGCCGACCCTCTCCTTCGCTCTTCCTATAGTCGCAGGACCGGCGCCGATTTGCCCGAGAGTGCGATCGTCGACGAGATGACATCACAGTTGCCGCATCAGCACCCCTTGCAATTGGGTTAGTCTTTACCGGCCATCCCTCGTCGATATGTACTATTCCTTGGCCGATTTCTTTGATCCATTCCTTCATGTTTCCTCTAGTAACGTCGCTGTCGTTACCCGAACTAGGGCCGCCCGATTTCGCAATAGAGCAAGATCTGCCCTAGGTCAGCAAGTTTGGATCTAAGAATTGGGGATGCCCTTCGCCGATTACCTACAGTATACGTTTCTCGCATCGCCAATCGCAGTGGACTTGGATCTGAGTTAGGAAGCTATCGCCGGCGCCAATAAGGTAATTATGGTGAGAAGCTTATTCCTATTCTCAAGATCAGATAATTAGATCCAGTCTGTAGTAGAGGTGTGCTAGGGGTTGTTTGGATTTCATTGTCGCAGTTCTGTGTTTGAAAGGTGTACTTTCATATGGGTTTAATGGATTACTGATGATTAAGCCATTAAAATCTGCTATCATATATTGATAGGGCTGATAGTTGTAGTGATGTCTAGATCTATGGTCTAATTGATGAAACTATATGATTAAAGTTGTAATTGGGGTTAAATTATAGGTATGTTTAGTACAGTTTAGTTATTTTAAATTGCTTATATAAATAACTAAACTTCGTTCTAGATATAAGGATTTGTCGTTGTGATCGTAATGAGTTTTAGCTAAAATGTTTCTTTGTTGCGATAGTTAAAACTATGTCTATTATGCAGGTCCTTGAGTTAGACTCGCACGGTTGGTCGTGGAAGGTTCTTCTCGTTACGTTCTACAATTATAAGGCGGGTACTTCTCCTTTGTACTCGAGTAGTTCTTTTACCTTAAAGCATGGCTAGTTATGTCTTATAGGTTGCTTGACCTTGTTCTTTGTCGTTATTTATAAATCGTCGTTGAGACTTATTCTTCGTTGATCTTTGAGTATTCCTAAATTCGTATCTGTACAGTCCTCGATTGGTTTTCTGTTCTGTAAAGTACCGCTTGTACGCGAGTACTTAGAAGTCCATTAAACACAGATAGGTTTATTTGGCATTAGAAATACCCTACCTAGTAGTGTAGGTGCATAATCGTTGGATTTCGGTTTCGGGTTGGTTGTATCGATGCATGTTTTACTTGTGGGATTTTTATTGCATCGTTGATTCTCCGGTTATTCGTGCATCGTATATCATGCACCATACTTGCACGTTGCATACTAACGTCTGTTGGCTTACATTTGGTTAAGTCGTCGTTAGTCATATTGTTGCTCGAGTCGCTCAACCACATGATGTCATGGTAGTGGTTAGAGTGCGAGTGTTTGTCCTGTCATACCAGACAGTGACACCCTCACAGTTGTTTTTAGAGGGATGAGTTGTTGGTGGCTCACCCTCACCGTTGTTTATTTTTGAGGGATATTGTGTGATAGCTCCCCCCCCGATGTACCGTGGGTTCGGAGTGTTGATTTTCCAGCATCCTGTCCACTCAACCACGCCTTATGTGGTATTATTATTGATGTTAGTTATTGATGTTGTTGATGGAGTGGTACAGTTGTCACAGCCCTACCCACTCGGTCACACAGATGGGATGTGTTGACGGCTTGACTGGCGTCAGGGGTGACACATGTCATTGCATCATGTGCATACGTACTTCTTTTATGCATTTGTTTGTGTATGATGCACTTATATGAGCTATGATTGTTGCATATGTATGACATGCATGTCTATCTTGATATTATTATTGTTGAGTTGTTCCATACCTGCTTAGTCGTTATTCGGATTTTATACCATGTCGTATTATATTGATTATGCATGATTAGGTAAATCTGATATTTCTTGTGGACTGTACCTTTTGATTCTCTACTTCGTTATCTTATTTATGCCATGCTTATTTGTCTACTCATATACCCGCAGAGTCCGCCCGGACTCACCACCCCTGCTTCCCTTTTTGTTGTTTCAGGTAGCAGGTAGATGTTTTGCTTGGAGCCAGGAGATGATCCAGTTGCCAGTCCCTCAGTCCCAGTGTCGGTTTGTTTTGGTTTGTTTTAGTGTCTGTTTTATTTCTGCAGATTGTTTCCTTGTCGAGTATCGGTTTGGATTTTGTCGTTATTACTAGTATGCAGACATTCTTTTATGTTTAAGATGGCTAAGCCATCCATTTACTTTGTTTCAATATAAACTGCGTGGTTGTGTTTATTTCCTATTGTTGTGATGCCAGCCGCATGTGGCTGAGCTATTTAGGTGGAGATATGATGTATATTTGCCCCATATTGTCCGCTGTACAGGGGAGATGCTGCCCGATTTTCGAGGAAGCATGTGCCTTTGGGGGCGTGACAAATGTAGTGGTTGCCATCTTTAGATCTGCATATGCTTGTGCAATTTCAACAATTCCTTACTTCATAGCTCTCTGTCATGTCTGCTTCTTCTCATATAGGTTTACCATCCTTTGGTACATCAAATATATCTTCCTCTTTGTGGATCTTAGATTCTAGAGCCTCTCATAATATGTCACCTAACTTATCATCTTTTATCTCTTTATCTCATAATTCATCTATATCAATTGTGACTACTGATGATACTCCGATGCCATTAGTAAGTGTTGGTTCTATTGTTGCAACTCCTTGTCTTTTCTTGATATTTATTGTATTCCTAGTCTTACACTTAATCGTGTTTCCGTTACTCAATTGTGTGAGTCTGGATATGCAATCATTTTTTCTTCATCCAATTGTTATCTGCAGAACCCATGATCTCAGAAGGTGATAAGGGCAGACCGTGGGCAAGGGAGACTCTATATCTTGGATCAGTTATAAGCACCAAATATTGCAGCTGCTAGTGTTGATCTGTTATCTTTTTGATTGAGTCGTTCTTCTTGTGATTTTTATTTGTGGCATACTCATCTAGGTCATGTTTCAGCATCCCAATTTACAATTTTTAGCTTCATTTGGAATATTAGGAACTTTAAAAGTTATGATATTTCTGATTGTAGTGGTTGTATACTGGCAAAATTGTCTACATTAGCTTTTAATCAAAGTCTATCTTTTTCTCCCAATCCTTTTGATCTTATTCATTCCAATGTGTGGCGGCCTTCTCCTATTACTACAAAAGGGGGATTAAGATATTATGTTTCTTTTATTGATGATTGCTCTCATTATGATTAGGTTTATCTTATGAAATACAAATCTAAATATTTTATCATCTTCAATAACTTTAAAGCTTTTGTCAACACTCAACATTCAATTGCTATCAAGTGTTTTCGTTGTGATTGGGGGGTGGGGGCGGGGGCTGAATACACTTCCATCAGAAGGTACTATACACCAAACCTCGTGCTGAGAAACACCTGAACAAAATGGGGATGTGGAGAAAAAGCATAGACATCTTGTTGAGATAGCCCGCTAGTTTTTGGTTGTACTTATTTTATTCTCCGACCATATGTGGAGAGTGATAAGTTGTCCTCTAAGTCTGCTTTGAGTGTCTTCCTTGGTTATGGTGTTAATCAAATGGGATATCGTTGTTTTGATCTAGCCAGTAAAAAATTATATGTCTCTTGTCATGTTGTGTTTTTTTGAGCATATTCCTTTCTTCTACATACCTCTTCTATCATATAACATGACTTATGTAGATTTTATTCACTTTGATCCCTTCAGTACTTATGCCGACATAGTCTCCCCCACTGATACTGTTCCTCATGACAGCTTCACTAAATCTGGTAATCTTAAGACGTCTCCTCCTCCTCCCCCTCCTGTGATTGTTCCATCACCTCGTGGGATTGTGGCAATCTTACATGTCTTCGTAAGTCTACTAAACTATCTGATTTTGCTTATTTTTCTTATTCTAGTTTCTTTGTTTCATTTATTATCTCTATTCATCATCCTTCTAAGCATTTGTCCTATAGAAAAGCTGTTGGTAACCATCTTTGGCAGAATGCTATAGACGTGGAATCAACTACTCTCATACATAGGATTTGGTAACTTTGCCACTAAGAAAATGCGTAATTGGTTCTCGTTGGGTCTATTATAAGATCAAAACTAAATCTGACGGTTCTATCGAATGGTACAAAGCTCGTCTTGTTGCTAAAGGTTACCCTCAGGAGTATAACATGGATTATGAGGAAACTTTTTCCCCTGTTGCTAAAATGATTACTATTTGTATGTTAATTATTATTGTCTCTCTTTGTCGATGGAAAATATCTCAGATGAATGTCAAAAATGCCTTCTTGAATAGTGATATTCAAGAAGAAGTGTATATAATGCCTCTTCCTGGAGTTGTTCACCAATCTAGTGAAGTTTGCAGGCTTCACAAAACTCTATGAACTCAAACAAGCATCACGTGCTTACTTTGCGAAGTTCTCCATGATGATTACCTCACTTGGTTTTCGTCCCAGTAATCATGATTCAACTTTATTTGTCAAGTGTATGTGTGCATGTTATATACTTTTGTCTTTATATATTGATGATATGATAATTACTGGTGATGACTTTGATAAAGTTAAGTCTTTCAAGTATGAATTAGCTCGTTGTTTCGCTATGAAAGACTTGGGTTTACTATTTTTTTTCTGGAGATCGAGATCGCAACTTTGGAAAAAGGTTATCACTTATCTCAGTCAAAGTACATAGCTAATCTATTTGAGCATGTATGTCTCACTAACAATAGGGTAGTTGATGTTGGATCGGGTTGGACCGGCTAGAGGGGGTGAATAGACGTGGAAAAATTTATGAAAGTGGAGGCACTCGTCTTTAAAAAAGAACTTGGTCGCAACTGAGAACGTTGCTTCCAAGGCAGTGGATGCTCAATAAAAATCTCCTTGTGGCGGAGAAGCCTTACAAAAATAGCACGCTAGAGATTTTACAAGAATGAATAAAATGATTGATTTCTAAAGCAAAACCTCTAAGTCTATTTATATCCTAAGAGAATAAATCTGGATTGTTGATTGTTGATCACTTTTCTCTTGGTCGTTGATCCATGGATGTAATCTGGATGGTTGATCTTGGATGGGATTAAACTGTATCCATTGGATTTGATTAAAGGATAATGTAACATTATCCTTTAAGTTTTAATTAAAACTTTATCTTTCCTCGAGATGGCTGTTGGAATCTCCATGTCGCTGTTGTAATCTTTAAGTAGTAATATCGGCAACATTTTATTGCTATCCCTCTTTAGTCCAAATGGTAAGTGGGTTAGTGTGTGTTGTTGAGGTCTCGGGTTCGATCCTTCGTGGCACCAAATAATTTTCTCTTTTCTTTTGGGCGCTTGGACTAGTCTTTTTGATTCTTCGTCTTCTGGGTGATTTCTGGCCAACCGGAGTTAGGCTCACCCGAACCCGACTCCGGCCTTTCGCACCACTTGTTGGATCGGGTTGGTCCGTCTAGATGGGGTGAATAGACGGCTAATAAAATAAAAGTGGTGGAAACTCGTCTATTAAAAAAAACTTGGTTGCAACTTGGTCGTTGCTTCCAAGACGGTTAAAGCTAAAAAAAAATCTCCTTGTAGCGGAGAAGCCTTACAACTGAAGATCGCTAGACATTAGAGAGAATTATAAGAAAAAAATGAATTTGTTTCTAAAGCAAAACCTCTAAGTCTATTTATAGCCTAAGAGAATAAATTTGGATTGTTGATTGTTGATCACTTTTCTCTTGGCTGTTGATCCATGGATGTAATCTGGATGGTTGATCTTGGATGGGATTAAACTGCATCAATTGGATTTGATTAAAAGATAATGTAACATTATCCTTTAAATTTTAATTGTTTTAATTAAAATTTTATCTTTCCTCGAGATGGGTGTTGGAATCTCCATGTCGCTGTTGTAATCTCTAAGTAGTAATATCGGCAACATTTTATTGCTATCCCTCTTTAGTCCAAATGGTAAGTGGGTTAGTGTGTGTTGTTGAGGTCTCGGGTTCGATCCTTCGTGGCACCAAATAATTTTCTCTTTTCTTTTGGCGCTTGGACTAGTCTTTTTGATTCTTCGTCTTCTGGGTGATTTCCGGCCAACCGGAGTTAGGCTCACCCGAACCCGACTCCGGCCTTTCGCCCCTCGAGCGTCCTTCCTCCCGGCTTCTCGTCCCTCGGGCACCGCGCACGTCCTTCTCACTCCACCGGTGTACTCTTCCGCAGCATCCGCGTCCCTCGGATTGTACTAAGCCCGTCGGCTCACTTCCCCGCACAATCCTTCTCGTCCGCTACGTCTTACACTCGACTTCCTCCGTACCTAAGCTCCTGCACACTTAGCAGAGGGATTAAAACCAACAGGACCTAACCTAACTTGGTTGATCACATCAAAACCAACTGGGGCACCAACAGTTGATACTTCCCTTGAGACTAATACTCGATACTCTCCTTCAGATGATTCTCCTTTGCCAGTTCCTAACCTCTATCATATAGTTGCTAGAGACTTAGTTTATCTCACTGTCACTCGTCCTAATATTGCACATGTTATGCATGTGGTTAGTCAGTTTGTCACACTATAGACCACAGTTCATTAGGTTGTTGTTCTTCATATTCTCCGGTATGTTCGAGAAACTCAATTTCAGAGTCTCTTATTTCCTTCTACTTCCTCGTTAGAGTTGTGTGCATACTCTGATGTTGATTGGATAAGTGACGCTACGGATCATAAGTTGACCACTAACTTCTATATTTTTCTTAGAAATTCTCTTATTTCTTGGAAGAGTAAGAAACAAGATATTATTTCTAAATCTTCTATAGAAGTTGAGTATCGTCCCATGGCTACTATCACTTGTGAGATGGTTTGGCTATGTTTGTTGCTTGCAGATATAGAAATTTTTCTTCGGTAACCTATTGCTCTTCATTATGATAATTAGAGTGTCATTCAGATTGTGCGTAATACAGTTTTTCAAATGATAATGAAGCATATTGAGATTTATTGTCATCACACTCGTCATCATCTATAAATTGGTACTATCACACTATCTTTTGTTCATTCCTCGCTGCAGATAGATGATATGTTTATCAATGCTCATTCCGCTTCATGCTTTCATTTTTATCTGTCAAACTTTCAATGCTTCTAATTGTAGCATCGTGGGTTTAAGGGAGATATTAGATTGTATATATTTATTAGAATTATTTATTTATAACCTTTAGGGTAACTTAGTTTTTTCCCTTTTTAGTTTAAGGTTTAGAGTTTATTAATCTAGCTATACAAGGCTTTGTAATCTATTTTTTCTATAATATTTTTTAATTTATCAAAACGGTTATGGGGTGTTTGGTTTGTTTCATTTTACATTTTCATTTTTCAGAAAATCGTATTTTCTAATTTTTTGGAAAATGACTTTTTTTCATTCTCCAATTTTCCAGAAAACGCTATGTTTTTTTCTGGAAAACAAAGCTAGAAAATGCAAACCAAACAAGTTTTCCAGAAAATCGCATTTTCTACCGAAAATGAAAATAAAAACAGACTGGAAAATACAAACTAAACACCCCCTTACTTTTTCTCTTCTCAATTTTTACACTAAAGTTTATTTGGTTGGCTAAATTTATTTTAGATTTTTATTTCCGAAATAATAAATTTGATAGTATGTTTACTATACAATTACTGAAAAAGGTGAAAAAGTTATCAACTATAATAATATTATAAATTATCAATATTATTAATTTTATTTTTATTCATCCTACTAATTGTAATCGCCTAGTCCAAAACATGAACAGTGAACAAAATGAGAAAATGGGAAAAAACAAAGGAGGAAAGAAAAACTTATCTAAAATATCAAGTCACCCAACAGTCAAAAGTGTTTAATGATTTTAGATAATTAAAAATATTTTAAAATAAATATGGACAAAGATTACTAAAAGCTTACTGATTTTTATTTGATACGAATTATCAAATACTTTATAACAAATAAATATAAAAATGTTTTTAATTTTATAATATTTATATATTTTTAGAATCGTCCAATGATAAAAAAAAATTAAATGAGCACTCCAAATTAAAAGAATATATATTTATCAAATTAAACTCCATTTTCTCAATAAGCCTAATGAACTTTTGTTTTCATGATTTTATTTCAAAAATACCTATGAATTTCATTCGGTTGTAGAAGCTACTAGCCAATTTCTACAATGTGTTGAAACTAGTAAATAGTTGCTATATATTATTGAAGTTAAATATTAATTTCTATTATAATCAAAAGAATTCACATATCTCTATAATGATATAATATTATCCAATTTGAACTTAAGTTCCCATGAATTTTTTTAGGATTTATCCAAAAGATCTAAAACTAATGGAGATATTTTTCAGATTTATTTTTGTCTAAAAGGTTCAAATTAATAGAGATATTTTTCTTTTTATAATAATATTTTATTCTTATTTCTCCAAATGCGAGGCACTGCTTCCATAGCATAGTGGTATTGCATTTGCTTCGTATGGAAAGGTGGCGAGTTCGATCCTCCTTGAGAGCAGTTAGTTTTGCCATTCAAATCCATAAAATTTATATTTTTAATTTTGCCACTCAAATCCATAATTTTTCAGAAGTGACACGAATGACAACAAGTCAAGGACTCAGGCAGCCGTGAGCTAGGCGCCTGAGAGGTCTTAGGCGACTAGGAAGTTGGGCGCCCCAGAGGTATTTTCTCAGCAGTTGGTGATCGCTGGTTGGAGGCGTCACGTCAGCTCCCAAGCACCCCAGTGCTCCTAAGCGCCCGAGAAGGGATAGATTTTAGTTGAGTTAGCGGATAACGATGCGGCTGAATCGTCGACGTGGAGGGCGCCCCTATAGCCTCTCGGGTAGGCGCACGAGTAGCAATATATAAGGGGTTTCACCCCCTTGCTTCCAGACAATCAATTCAAGCACTCAAATACATGGGGCATTGCTTCCATAGCATAGTGGTATTGTGTTCGCTTTGTACGCGAAAGGTCGCGAGTTCGATCCTCGCTGGGAGCTCTTAGTTTTGCCATTCAAATCCATAATTTTTATATTTTTAATTTTGCCACTCTAATCCATAATTTTTATATTTTTAATTTTGCCACTCAAATCCATAATTTTTCAGAAGTGACACGAATGCCAACAAGTCGAGGACTCAGGCGACCGTGAGTCAGGCGCTTGAGAGGTCTTAGGCGCCTAGGAAGTTGGGCACCTGAGTCCACTCAGGCGCCCCAGAGGTATTTTCTCAACAGTTGGTGAAGCTTAGTTGGAGATCGCTGGTTGGAGGTGTCACGTCAGCTCCCAAGCACCCCAGTGCTCCTAAGCGCTCGAGAAGGGATAGATTTTGGTTGAGTCGGCGGATAACGACGCGGCTGAATCGCCGACGTGGAGGCCGCCCCTATAACCTCTCGGGCAGGCGCCCGAGTAGCAGTATATAATGGGTTTCACCCCTTGCTTCCAGATAATCAATTCAAGCACTCGAATACATGTGTATTGCTTCCATAGCATAGTGGTATTGCGTTCGCTTCGTAAGCGAAAGGTCGCGAGTTCGATCCTCGCTGGGAGCTCTTAGTTTTCCCATTTAAATCCATAATTTTTATATTTTTAATTTTGCCACTCAAATCCATAATTTTTCAGAAGTGACACGAATGCCAACAAGTCGAGAACTCGGCCGTGAGCTAGGCGCTTGAGAGGTCTTAGGCGCCTAGGAATTTGGGCACCTGAGTCCACTCAGGCGCCCCAGAGGTATTTTCTCAGCAGTTGGTGAAGCTTAGTTGGCGATCGCTGGTTGGAGGCGTCACGTCAGCTCCCAAGAACTCCAGTGCTCCTAAGCGGTCGATAAGGGATAGATTTTGGTTGAGTCAGCGGATAACAACGCGGCTGAATTGTTGACGTGGAAGGCACCCCTATAGCCGCTTGGGCAGGCTCACGAGTAGCATATATAAGGCGTTTCACCCCCTTGTTTCAGATAATCAATTCAAGCACTATAATACATAGGGCACTGCTTCCATAGCATAGTGGTATTGCGTTCGCTTCGTAAGCGAAAGGTCGCAAGTTCGATCCTCACTGGGAGCTCTTAGTTTTGCCATTTAAATCCATAATTTTTATATTTTTAATTTTGCCACTCAAATCCATAATTTTTCAGAAGTGACACGAATGCCAACAAGTCGAGGACTCAGGCGGCTGTGAGCCAGGCGGCTGTGAGGTCTTAGGCGCCTAGGAAGTTGGGCACCTGAGTCCACTCAGGAGTCCCAGAGGTATTTTCTCAGCAGTTGGTGAAGCTTAGTTGGCGATCGCTGGTTGGAGGCGTCACGTCCGCTCCCAAGAACCCCAGTGCTCCTAAGCGCCCGAGAAGGGATAGATTTTGCTTGAGTCAGCGGATAACGACGCAGCTGAATCGTCGATGTGGAAGGCACCCCTATAGCCTCTCGGGTAGGCGCACGAGTAGCAGTATATAAGGGGTTTCACCCCTTTGCTTCTAGACAATCAATTCAAGCACTCGAATACACTGCGATAAAGCCTCCGTGCTTATGTTCTTTGTGCCCATGAAGTTCAAAATCGATGGCACTCTACTTCTGTCGTTGGTATAATATTTTCATTTCATTTCTATACTTAAAATTCATTATATTTGTACTTCATTTTATGAATTAAAGTATTGCCTAATGAAAATGGTCAAGGACCATGGGGCTTGGAATATGTGCCGTCACATACTCCGAACCAAGTAAAAAATAAAGTGTTAGTCTTGTTTTTGATTTGTCTAATTTCCGCTGTGTTGAATCTAATTTACATCCGAAAATACGTAATTGATATTCACCTCCCCCTCTATTGATCACAACGATCCCACATTTTATTCCTTTATCTTCTCTACCTAACCCTAATTTGTTAGCTCTTTTGCACCTATCATACATTGCATTTGACGCCCAAAATCTCAACCAATTGAATCACTTTATGTTTTCGAAGGGTAATGATCTTCTCATCTACTCATGTTCCTATTTTGTGTTTCTTTTTTTTCTCCTTTCTTTTTTTTCTGAATTGATTTAGAGTTAAAACATCATTTTGATTTCATTTCAATTTTGTGTTAGCTCCATCTAATCTCTTTTATTTCTACTCCACATTCTAGCTAAAAATTAGCATAATAATAAAACACCTCTGGAGAGCCTGAATTGAAATAACTAATAGAGAATACCATATTGCCGGTGTTGTTCCATAAATATTCCCCATACCGCGTTGGACAACATAAACATCATTTGTGTATATTGTACTTTTACACGTTACAGACCAGTAGCAAATATTATACGTGCATCACTCAATTTTTATCTATCTTTTTCTACAATATTTAGTCTTGCTTCAAAATTTTCCTTCAACGTCGATGTTTTTCAACACTGTTGTTCTTTGTCTTCGCCTCTTCGATGCCTTACAGCAATACTCACGCTTTCTACTTACTTTCACTTCTGCTTACTCTTTTGCAATCCCGCTAAATTGCACGTTCGTGATAGCGTTGCAACTTGCATTTATAACAGTAGAAAGAAGTATGATAAGCACGGAACTCAATGTCAATCATCATAGAAAGAGAGAGTGAGAGGCATGATGAGATTATGTGTATCCAAATCATAGAAATTACTTTCGAATTAGATTTTCTAAAAATGTAATTCGGAAGCATTGAATATCAGCATAAAGCTAATGTTGGAGGGAGAGGTAGAACTGGAAGGTCAGCCAAATAAGTGGGTACTTTGATTATTCTCAAAATATGGTAAGTGATTTGGGAATTTTCTAAATTTCCAGGCACCCTTTGGTAAATCACGGTAAATCATTAAGAGTGTTCTTATTAATATTTAAATAATATATATAATCAATACAACTATAATGGTAAGGGGATGTAGCCGATCAAATGGTAAAGCGCTCGCTTTGAATGGGGTTGGATCCCCTACGTCTCCATTTTAGCTTTTTTTCCTTTATCTTCTCCACTTCACCCTAATTTCTTAGCCTCTTTTTGCACCTATTACACAACGTGTTCAACGCCCAAAATCTTGGCCAGTTGAATTGCTTTAGGTTTTTGAAGAGTGATGATCTTTTCATCTTTGCTCATTTTTCTATTTTATGTTTGTTTTTTTTATTCTCAATTGATTTAGAGTTAAAATGATAATGGATCATTTAGATTTCATTACAATTTGTGTTAGCTCCGTATGATCACTTTTATTTCTACACCACATTCCTATTTACTTATTTGCATTAAAATATTGCTGATTTTTCAGGAGGAAGGAACTAAACTCATTCAAAGGATTTTTTTTTTTCTTTTTTGTTTTTACTGTGTAAGTTTCCCAATTTCCTCATGAAAGCATCAAGCATCACCCAGTGATTCATCGAACAAGTAATCTTTCTTTCTGATTAGGGTTTTGTACTGTGAGACTTTAATATATGCTATGTTTTATGGATTTTTTTATTTATTATAATTTGCCATAGAAGAAAGGCCTTATGGTGACTTCTTTCATTGCCAGCAGCATTCAACTATTGAGATAGAGTATAAAGATTTATATAACAAATAGCATATATAATAGTCTTGATGTTCTTTGTTTTGTGCTTTTAGTTTCTGGTGTTGCATGATGCTCATCGATTAGAATATCTGTTTAGAATCAAACTAAACAGGAACAGTTCTACTATGTCAGGCAAGCAACTTCAACAAGAACTTAAAATAAAAACACTCAAATTTGATCAACTTACATACAAGTTATAGTTTATACTTGCATGTTAGTTTGCTCATAAGTGATTTTTAGTGTTTCATACATACATGAAAATATTTCAGCTAGACCTTTTTTGGTTTTCGTAATCAGGCGGTATTGGTATTAGGTGATCAATTTTAAGGGTTTCTTTTCTACCGTCTTTTGCTTCCTTTTTTGGTTTACTTCTCAGAAGAGATGACATGAAAATTGTTTAATTTTCTCTTTGCAGCAAGTTAATCGCGTGAAGCTCTAAACATGTTAAATCTTGTTTTCTGGCTAAGCATTTCCATTTTTATTTAATCAAGTCATTATTCTCTTCATTAGGTTCAGATTTCTATTCCCTAATCGCCAACTTGTTGTTTGCAACAGATAATGCCTTGCTCAGGTCAGCAAATGAGCCAAATTTATTTGATAACGTAATCGACCTAAAATGAATCAATTGTAATATAGTTAAGAGCATAAACAAGCTAAATTGAGTCTAAGTTGTATGTTATTCATGTTTTTTTCATAAGGTAACTGAGTTAAGTTAAATCAAAATTAAAATGAACTATATCATTAGAATTATTATTAATTCAAATTTAGTTTTTTATTACGAGCTCGAGATGTTATTGAGTTTTTAATTACGCTTGATTTTTTTTTTGAAACTTTTATATTTTTAAACTTGCTTAGTTTGTTAGTGAGCTTGATATTATGAGCTTGTTTGTTTATTTACTATATTAAAAAGAGTTTTATTGGATAAATATAATTTATAAATTTTATCATGATATTCATAACATGTGTGTTTAAACTTATTCATTTAGTTTAATGAATTATTCAATTTTTTTTATTTAATTGACTTTGTGTATATTGAACAAACATAAATAAATTTTAACAAGTCGAATATCAAACTTGCTTAATCATGACCCATAATACGCAACCATTAAAACCCTAATTAGCGCAATGGCTCAGATTTAATGGATGCGGGGACCGTTACAAAGATTATCCAATAACCGACAGTTAAGGGGATGTGGAGAAGAACGTGGGACACGTGTGACTGCCACTTTAGATATAAAAGGTATTTCAACCCCCCAAGTAAAGGGGTTACACACATTCTAACTTGTACTTTTGTCCTTATTTTCTCCCATCTAAGAGATTGAAGCACTGACTTGAGCGTCAAAGTGGACTCCGCCGGACAACCTCTGGCGTGTTACCTTAACGCTCGTGTTAATCTCGCATGGTGGGAACTCTTCCTCTCTCGTCATCATCCTCGTGGGCTAAATCTTGGTGATTGGTCGTCGACGTCGATTCCTTTCAGAACAAGTTTGACGCCGTCTGTGGGAAACTCTATTAAAGCACCAGAAGGAGCACCGATGGCAGAGCCGACGGGAAAATCCATTGTCCTAATGAAAGCGGAATTAGATCGCTTAGTGGCCAATGCTATCAAAGGGGCGCTCGAATAGCACCAAATCGAGCAAGCCGCCTCACGGCGAGTCGCTTCTATGCAAGAGGAGATCCCCAGAATCTCCAATTCGCACCCCAACCATGGAGATCTATCTCACCATCGGGGAGACACGTCGAAGTAGTCCCGGTTCACCGACGGGATTCTCTAGGAGATGTGGAGAAGGCCAACCAACGGCCTCCAGCGTGCTGAGACAGGAGGACGGACAAGGGAGGAGGGAAGAACCTAAGGTCTCCTCAAAGGCACCCTCCACCCCTTTCTCATTAGTGATTGTAGAAGATCTCATGCTGAAGCAGTTCCACGGGCCTAGGATTGCCGACTACGATGGGAAAACAGATCCTGAAGATCATGTCAACAAGTTTGAGAACGTGACACTCCTACACTAGTACACCGATGGTGTAAAGTGCCAGGTGCTCTTGAACACCCTATCAAGAGCAACCCAGCGATGGTTCCAAAGGATGCCCCAGGGTTCTATCAACTCCTTGAGTTTAGAACTACATAGAGAGGGGGGGGGGGGGGAGTGAATATAGCCAAACACAAACTTCTTTCACATTAGGGTTTCTCTGCACTTCAATGGTTAGTAGCACAGCAGCGAAAACAATGGAAACAGAGAAATGCAGAAACGCAGAAAACAAAAACAAACTAAATCAACAAACAAGATCGCTAACAAGGAGGGTTTACAAGGTTCGGGAATAACTTGCCCCTACTCCTTGGCGTGCCCGTGAGGTGGGCGATCCCTTGATCGTCGGCAGATCAAGCCCCGGAAAATCCAGATATCAAATGGAACCTCCTTCTCGGTGGAGTACCCTCTCCACAGCATTTCACAGAAATAATGAAGTTAAGAACAGTGAAACAAGAAGGCTTACAAAGCACTAGGAACCAAAGGAACACAAGAGAACATCTCCCGAACTCCACTCAGCACAGATCTCACGCAAGAACTCCCTTCTTTGTGTCTTCTTGCTGATGGACTCGTCAAGCGTCTTGTTTCTTCCATGTGCTCAAGTATCAGTATGTTGCTCCAAGAATCAGAGTGTTTGCAAAGTGATGGAGCAAAGCTTGTCGCAAGAAGTGATCCCTTTTTTTTGAGGCTTCATCGCTACCAAGCCCTTAAGACTCTCCCACTGATCGCCAAGTCACAGCCACCTCTCTGCAGCTCCCAGCTTGTCAACTACAACTTCTCACCTACCACTGAGCACTCCTGGACTCCCTGAGCTTCCCTCAGATGAGCCCCAGTCAGCAGCTCCAGCAGCGCCAGCATCCGTTGCAACCTGAGATGGAAACCTGCCCAATCTGACATAGCAAAAGCCTCAGTTTGACTCCCTTGAAGTAAACCTGAGTAACCTGCACACTTAGCAGCTCATTAGCTCAGCAAATCAATGGAGTATCAACAATCAGAAGTTAGGAGCAGAGATCAGTAGCGAACCAGGAGAGAAACAGACATAATCAGAGCTCTGACAGCGTTTTTGAATTAAAGCTGCCAGCTACTGATCGGTCACCGGACCAATCAGAGTGACTCCTGATCGATCGCCAGACTGATCAGGCTGGGTTCAGACCGATCAGGCTCCATCCTGATCGGTCCCCAACGCGTAATCAGAAATCGCAACTTCTCCTGGATCGATCACCAGACCGTTCCCAAGTCGTGGATCGGTCACCAGACCGATCCACCCCTTTGCAGGGTGATTTCCCAGCTTTGCAGTCCAAACCTCCTGATCGGTCCCCAGACCGATCAGGATGTGGCCTGATCGGACTGGTGACCGATCAGGCCACCCTCCGACCGATCAGTCTCCAACCTGATCGGTTATAGTGAGAAGTCCGCGACGTTTGATCGTTCACCAGAATGATCCGAACAGTAACCCTGATCTGTCACCAGACCGATCAGGGACAGATCAGGAGTCGATCAGTAGGGTTCCCAAACTCACTGTATGCTCCCTTATCGGTCACCAGACCGATCAGGAGTCGATCAGTAGGTTTGCCAAAGTCACCGTATGTTCCCTGATCGGTCAGCAGACCGATCAGACATCACTGGATCGGTCACCAGATCGATCCACGAGGGAACTCCGTGCCAACTTCCCTGATCGGTCACCAGACCGATCCAGGCAAGGCCAAACCCACTCTAAGTCAAGAGAACTGGCTCCCAGCCTCCCCTGACTTGAACTCAGCCCCCCGGACCAAGACTCCATGCCCAGTCTCACTCACCGGGACTTCAACCTAGCCCTCCAAGCTAGGACCTGGCCCTCCAAGCCAGGGTTTTATCCAACCTAGCCCTCCAAGCTAGGACCTGACCCTCCAAGCCAGGGTTTCATCCACCTAGCCCTCCAGGCTAGGACCTGACCCTCCAAGCCAGGATTTCATCCAACCTAGCCCTCCAGGCTAGAACCTGACCCTCCAAGCCAGGGGTTCATCCACCTAGCCCTCCAGGCTAGGACCTGACCCTCCAAGCCAGAATTTCATCCAACCTAGCCCTCTAGGCTAGGACCTGACCCTCCAAGCCAGGGTTTCATCCACCTAGCCCTCCAGGCTAGGACCTAACCCTCCAAGCCAGGGGTTCTCACACCTAGCCCTCCAAGCTATGACTTTTCACACCTAGCCCTCCAAGCTAGGACTTTTCACACCTAACCCTCCAAGCTAGGACTTTTCCACACCTAACCCTCCAAGTTAGGACTTTTCACACCTAGCCCTCCATGCTAGGACTTTTTCACACTTAGCCCTCCAAGCTAGGACTTTTTCACACCTAACCTCCAAGTTAGGACTTTTCCATGCCAGCGTGCGATCTCCCGATCCACCTGGACTTAATCTGAATTCAACCAAACCTGAATCAAACTTAAATCGGTGTCAACCACCAAAACAACAATCAGGGTCAGACTGCATCAACAATCTCCCCCTTTTTGTTGTTTGACAACCCGATTTAAGTTTAGGCATTAAATGATCAATTGAAGACAATTCAATTATTGTAAGGGAATCAAAGTCCTCCCCCTACAATAACCCTAAACTTAATCAACCATTCTCTCCCCCTTTGTCAAACATCGAAAAGGATATGGTATTAAGTTTAAACATACCTCCCCCTCAAACTAGGGTCTCTCTCCAAATCCAAAATAATTAAAGGATAATTTTTGAATTGCATATGAGAGGCATATATCATAAATGTATCATGGCAACAATGTATATGCATCATACGGTAATAAGTGTGAATTGCACATGAAAACACATACAGAATTATATCATGGTCAAACATGTACGTGTTTCATATGACAAGTACGGAATGCATCTGTATCAGATATATAATCTTGATTGGTCTCCGTGACCGATCAGGTACGTTGATTATTTGATACAGAAATATTTCTGATTAGTCTGAGGACCGATCAGATTTTAGAAAAATTTCTGAAACTCTGATACGTGCCTGATCAGACTGCATTAACAATTTGCATTCCACAACGGGGTGTAGACTCTATCAATATTCGTCATTTCAGAAAAATTTCTGAAACACGACATTAAGAATAAGAGTCATGACTCAACCAACCCTTCCTTATGAATTTTGAAAATTCCAACCCGGGCTTGGATCAAATCAGAATTAAATTTGTTCCAAGTATGATTAGCCAAACCTCATTGTAACACTTGATGTTTCAGAAAAATTTCTGAGAATCAAGGGTCTTAAAAATTCCTTAGAAATGAATTTGTATTCACTTAGTACCAGGTTTGTACCAATGAATGATCAAGTATGGTCATGTTCTTGGAATAATCAGGTGTGTATCAGAGTTGTTTGTGGTATGATCATTACACTGATACAATTTGATGAAAAGGGGATCGGACTGAGGAGTAGTCTGATACCTCTGATCAGTGTTGATCTGATCCGTCACCGGACCGATCAGTATGATTCCTGATCGGTCACCAGACCGATCAGGGTGAGTCCTGATTGGTTGGTGGACCGATCAGGTCTGATACAGACAGTTGATCAGAAACAATAATTCAGAAACTCCGAAATTTCAGACTCTGAAACATATCAGTTTCAGAAACAGATTTGTTTCATCTCTTACCATTCCCAAATCCTAAATCAATTAGTTTTAATTTATTTGATCCTAAGGGTTCCCTTAATCAAAATACATTTCTTCAAATAATTATCAAAATATGATACTAATATCAAATTTCCAAAACATGATTAGATTTCATGATATAATCAAAAATATGATCAAATTTTCAAAAACATGCTTGTATTAAATTAGTATCAAAACATGATCAAGCTTTCTAACACATGATTGTATCAATACAATTCATAAGGTTGTATTTTGTCCGACATGCTTTTATCTCATTTAACCAGTTTTAAAAACATTTCAAAAGCATGCATTGATCACAAAAATATGAGGTTGCATTGGAATTGTCTAAATTCTCTATGAAAAGGTAGTTAACTAAACTATATTCATGTATTTATCCAATTTAGGCATTTTCAGAAAATTCAAAATATTGATCATCAAAGCATGAAATTGTCTAAGGTTTATGATTGCAAGCAAATAAAAAAAACTTAGACCTCAAATTCATGTTCTTGTCTATTGAGGCCTTATCAATATAAATTATGTGTTGATATTGTTCCTCAGCATGCATTCATACAATAAAATCATGGCACACTCAGCTACGTTCAACTCCAAAAATATTTAGAATCAATATATGATCAAATAAGTCATGGACCTTGAATACTAAATTTTGAACCATCATAGACTAAGTTAACATGATGTTCTTAACCAAAGTTGTAAAACACATACAAGAAAATTTTGGCTTGCTTGAGAAAAACTTTTCTTTTACCAAGACACCTTAGACTTGAGATAAGGCATTTCATAAACCATAACTTGCATGAAAACATAAATTGCAATAACAAAGCTTATTATCCTAAGCAATCCAAGGTAAAACAAGTTATGTGTCAACCTAAACCATTCATGTGAATTTAAGGAAACGATAAGCACATTCCTAATTAGGAATGGCTAGATGTTTGGAGCACTAAATATCAACCATCCATATTGATATATGCTCCTCCTCAATCAATGCCTATACAATTCGAAATATGGAGGTTTTAGGTACCCAAATTTTGGGACCTAATGCATTAATAATGAAGGACTTAGGCACCCGTGCCTTAGTCACTTTCTTCCTAACCTTTTGAACCCTAAAATTATTTTGTGCTCTAAATTGGGTTCTTGACATTAAAGATACAAAGGTTGGTTCTTTAGGTCGGTAACCTATACCGGCCTTGTTATAAACTGCTCTTTGGGAGTTTAGTATCATGTCTAAGGTTTTAGAGCTAGATGAGAATTTCTCAAGAACATTCTTGAGATTTTCAACTTTGCTCTTTAAGTCCTTATTGTCATTCTCAAGGGTCTTAACATGCAAGTCATCAATTATTTCATCCTTAGAGGTTTTATATTTTTCTACCTCTAACTTTAAAGATTTAATCTTGTTCTTAGACTTTTTGAGCATGTTTGTCAAGCAAGCTATTGTTCTATAGCACTTGTCCAACTCGGAAGAAATTACCTCTTCATCATCTGAAGATGATGAAGGCGCGGTTGAGTAGCTTGATTCGTTGTCACTCTCCTTGGATGACTCTTCTAAGGCCACGAGAGCCACGTGACAGTGGCTTTCCTCCTCCTCCTTGTCATTCTTCTTTTTCTTTTTGTCACCTGCCACTAAAGCAAACTCTTTCTCTTTGGAGCCTTAGTTAGAGATCTCATGTAATTCTATTTCACAAAATAGATCTTCTAACTTAACAATTGACAAGTCCTTGGAGACCATGTAGGCATCCACCATGGATGACCACAAGGCATTCCTAGGGAAAACTTTGAGAACATACCTTATAAGATCTCGGTTTTCTACCTTCTCATTGATGGAATGTAGACCATTGAGGATTTCTTTGAATCGTCCATGGAGTATATGTTGGATCGAGAAAACCGATAGAGGGGGGGGGTGAATATCGGAAATCATTCGAATTTTCGTAACGAGCAGTTGCACAGCGGAAATTAAAACACAGCACACAGACACAGTCGATTTACTTGGTTCGGAGCCTGTGTCGACTCCTACTCCAAGGCCCACGGTCGTTGACCGTTTACTTTGAGCAATTCTATATACGCGCAAAACAGTTTACAATATTTGATTACAAATAGGTGCAATAAAATAATAATATAAAAATTTCGATCTTCATTACCGACGTCCGGAGTGGATTGACTTTTTCTGGACAGCGGGACGTCGTCGGCTTGAGTTGGAGTGTTTTCGGAGCAAGGCATGAGCGTAGAAGATCTTTGAGGCATTGAAAGAACTGATGTCCTGAAGCCTTGGTCGAGGGTCCTTTATATAGGGCCAGGGGGCGCCCGGGACGTCGGGGGCGCCCCCACGTGGCCTTTGATCCGCCAAAGTCTCGATCGCGTCTGATCCTCTGGATCCGCTTTGACCGGGGCGCCCGGAGCGCTCGGGGCGCCCGGATTGACCGGGTCAAACTTTATCCGCTTGGCTTCGAGGGCTTTTGGTTCGACGTATGCGCCTGGGGGCGCCCGGGACGCAGGGGGCGCCCGGGAGCAGCGCGGGCGCCCGAGAGCATGGGGGCGCCCCGCCCAGCAGCTATTCGAACTCTTTTTCCTTTGATATGCTTTGTATGTACCTTGGGGGCGCCCGGGACACTCCGGGCGCCCTACTCAGCCTTTGCCTCTCTCCTTTGAGGCTTTCTGAGCTGCAGACACACGTTCCTTCGGTCCTGCATCCAGGGTTAGTCCAAAACACAATGCAACAATAAAATATTTATTTATACAGCCTTAGCTGTCTTGGTTCTGACTTTGGTCTCCAAAATGGAGCCCTAGGTCGAACCGACGCCTATTGTTCCCTCGACGGGGAACGCGTCCTCACCTACTCCTCTCGGGAGAATTTACCTGATGCCAACCGCTCCTTTGGTTGGACTTTTGCCTGACGGTCCTTTGTCAGGTCTTGGATACTAGCAGTCCTTCGTCAGTTGCCTAGCAGTCCTTCGCTAGGGCTTGGATACTGGCTGTCCTTCACCAGTTGCCTAGCATTCCTTCGCTAGGACTTTGCTACTGGCAGTCCTTCGCCAGTCGCCTAGCATTCCTTCGCTAGGACTTTGTCTCTGCACACTAGAGTAACTTGTTAGAAACACAAGTATGACTTAACTTTTGACCTCTGTTGCCATTATCAAAACACAGGTTTGATTTTGGTGCATTCTGCACCAACAGTATACTTACAGTTTCATCCTCCTCCATGGACATATTTTGGAGTTGGTTGAGAAGGAGGTCTTTCTTGGCTGTTCTTGAGTCCCGGGTGTCCTCACAGAGCTCGATAAGCTTATTCCAAAGGTCCTTTGCGCTTGTGAAGGGACCAATCTTGATTAGTTGGTCCTTGGTCAACCCACATTGCAAAGTTACCACCGCTTTCGCATCGGCTTCACCTTTCCGAATTTGATCTGCCGACCAACTTGAGAAGTCCATCACTTTTCCCCCAGCATCATTAGGAGTGGAAAAACCTTCCTTGACAGCAAACCACATGCTGAGGTTGGTTTTGAGGTAAAACTCCATCTTCGACCTCTAATATAGAAAATCAGTGTCGTCGAAGAGTGGAGGTCGGCTGGTGCTAAACCCTTCTCTTCCCATGGCCATCTTTGTCAGCTCTCGGATGTTAAGCCGTTGAAGTAGAGCCCCAAGCTCTGATACCACTTATTGGAACTTGGATGACTAGAGAGGGGGTGTGAATATAGCCAGACACAAACTTCTTTCACTTTAGGGTTTCTCTGCACTTCAATGGTTAGTAGCACAGCAGCGGAAACAATGGAAATAGTGAAATGCAGAAACGCAGAAAACAAAAACAAACTAAAGCAACAAACAAGATCACTAACAAGGAGGGTTTACAAGGTTCGGGGATAACTTGCCCCTACTCCTTGGCGTGCCCGTGAGATGGGTGATCCCTTGATCGTCGGCAGATCAAGCCCCGAAAAATCCGGATATCAAATGGAGTCTCCTTCTCGCTGGAGAAACCTCTCCACAGAGTTTCACAGAAATAATGAAGTTAAGAACAGTGAAACAAGAAGGCTTACAAAGCACTAGGAACCAAAGGAACACAAGAGAACATCTCCCGAACTCCACTCAGCACAGATCTCACGCAAGAACTCCCTTCTTCGTGTCTTCTTGCTGATGGACTCGTCAAGCTTCTTGTTTCCTCCATGTGCTCAAGTATCAGTATGTTGCTCCAAGAATCAGAGTGTTTGCAAAGTGATGGAGCAAAGCTTGTCGCAAGAAGTGATCCCTTTTTTTTGAGGCTTCATCGCTACCAAGCCCTTAAGACTCTCCCACTGATCGCCAAGTCACAGCCACCTCTCTGCAGCTCCCAGCTTGTCAACTGTAACTTCTCACCTACCACTGAGCTCTCCTGGACTCCCTGAGCTTCCCTCAGACGAGTCCCAGTCAGCAGCTCCAGCAGCGCCAGCATCCGTTGCAACCTGAGATGGAAACCTGCCCAATCTGACATAGCAAAAGCCTCAGTTTGACTCCCTTGAAGTAAACCTGAGTAACCTGCACACTTAGCAGCTCATTAGCTCAGCAAATCAATGGAGTATCAACAATCAGAAGTTAGGAGCAGAGATCAGTAGCGAACCAGGAGAGAAACAGACATAATCAGAGCTCTGACAGCGTTTTTGAATTAAAGCTGCCAGCTACTGATCGGTCACCGGACCAATCAGAGTGACTCCTGATCGATCGCCAGACCGATCAGGCTGGGTTCAGACCGATCAGGCTCCATCCTGATCGGTCCCCAACGCGTAATCAGAAATCGCAACTTCTCCTGGATCGATCACCAGACCGTTCCCAAGTCGTGGATCGGTCACCAGACCGATCCACCCCTTTGTAGGGTGATTTCTCAGCTTTGCAGTCGAAACCTCCTGATCGGTGTCCAGACCGATCAGGATGTGGCTGATCGGACTGGTGACCGATCAGGCCACCCTCTGACTGATCAGGCTCCAACCTGATCGATTATAGTGAGAAGTCCGTGACATTTGATCGTTCACCAGAACGATCCGAACAGTAACCCTGATCGGTCACCAGACCGATCAGGAGTCGATCAGTAAGGTTGCCAAACTCACTGTATGCTCCCTGATCGGTCACCAGACCGATCAGGAGCCGATCAGTAGGTTTGCCAAAGTCACCGTATGTTCCCTGATCGGTCACCAGACCGATCAGACATCGCTGGATCGGTCACCAAACCGATCCACGAGAGAACTCCGTGCCAACTTCCCTGATCAGTCACCAGACCGATCCAGGCAAGGCCAAACCCACTCTAAGTCAAGAGAACTGGCTCCCAGCCTCCCCTGACTCGTGCTCAGTCCCCCGGACCAAGACTCCATGCCCGGTCTCACTCACCGGGACTTTAACCTAGCCCTCCAAGCTAGGACCTGGCCCTCCAAGCCAGGGTTTTATCCAACCTAGCCCTCCAAGCTAGGACCTGACCCTCCAAGCCATGGTTTCATCCACCTAGCCCTCCAGGCTAGGACCTGACCCTCCAAGCCAGGGTTTCTCACACCTAGCCCTCTAAGCTAGGACTTTTCACACCTAGCCCTCCATGCTAGGACTTTTCACACCTAGCCCTCCAAGCTAAGACTTTTCCACACCTAACCCTCCAAGTTAGGACTTTTCACACCTAGCCCTCCAAGCTAGGGCTTTTTCACACCTAGCCCTCTAAGCTAGGACTTTTTCACACCTAGCCCTCCAAGCTAGGACTTTTCACACCTAACCCTCCAAGTTAGGACTTTTCCATCCCAGTGTGCGATCTCCCGATCCACCTGGACTTAATCCGAATTCAAACAAACTTGAATCAAACTTAAATCGGTGCAAACACCAAAACAACAATCAGGGTCAGACTGCATCAACACACCGATGGTGTAAAGTGTCAGGTGCGCTTGAACACCCTATCAAGAGCAGCCCAGCGATGGTTCCAAAGGCTGCCCCAGGGTTCTATCAACTCCTTGAGTTTAGAACTGCCTTCCTCCATCATTTCGCCAGTAGTCGTCACTATCAGAAGATAACGCTAAATTTATTCGCTCTCAAGCAGAACCCAAAAGAACCACTAAAGGATTACATCCATCGGTTCAACCGAGTGGCGCAGGATGTGCCAACTGCGACGTTGGAGATCCTCGTCAGTGCCTACACCTAGCGGCTCTCGGAAGGGGATTTCTTCTGATCTTTGGTGAAGAAGCCACCCACCAACATCGATGATCTGCTAGGGCGTTTTGTCAAGCACATCAATATGGAAGAAGTGCAACACGACTGCTGCAAGGAACCAGTCGAGGTCCCTGCCCAAACCGTTGTACGGTCGGAAAGGAGGGACCCTCTGGCTCCAGCTCGAGGAAAAGACCTCTGCCTGGGAAAAGACCAGTGGGCTAGTAGGCGGAAGCTGGTGGAGACAGTTGATACCGAGCAACCAGAGCCTCTAACAAAGTACTATGAATTCCATGGCAGTACGACGCACTCCACCGAGGAGTGTCATGCCTCAAAGAGAAAAGTGAGTGAAGAAGCAGACACCAAACCCCGGAGGAAGTCGAAGAAGACGGGTATCGCCAGAGGTCCCCTCGGCGAAGCTGGTCTCCCCGACAATGGCAGTCGATAGAGAATGAGACCCAACATTAGTCTCGGTCGCGTTCGAGAGAGAGGAGTCGGGTGGTCGCACCCCGTAGGTCTCCCTCATTAGAAAGAGACCCCAAGAAGGGAAAGACCCCTACATATGGCCCACCTTCCGAACACGTGGGGGTGATCTCAGGGGACCCACCGGAGGAGATCCCCACTGGGCAAGAAAGGCTCACACCTGGCGGCTAGAGAACTATGCCATCGGGACAAGTCAGAGCCAGCATCTTGGTCCTACGATCTCCTTCGGCCCAGAGGACTTGGAAGACGTAGAAGCTCCTCATGAAGGCGCTCTGGTAATTCTTGGATGCATTGCAAATTACGAGGTTAAGCGTATCTTCTTGGATACAGGCAGCTCCATTAACATCTTATACAAGGCCACTCTAGACCAGATGTAGATTGACGAGGAAGAACTGCATCCAGTGTCTACTGTTGGTGCAGGAAGCACCATATCGAACCTTGTTTTGATATTGGCAAAGGATTCAAAGTTAAGTGTTATTGGTGATCTAATGTTGTTACTTGAGTGTGCAGAAACAAAGTCTTAGCGAAGGGCTGCTAGGCACTTGGCGAAGGGCTGCCAGGAAACCAAGTCCTAGCAAAGGGCTGCTAGGCACCTGACAAAGGGCTGCCAGGAAACCAAGTCCTAGCGAAGGGCTGCTAGGCACCTGGCGAAGGGCTGCCAGGAAACAAAGCCCTAGCGAAGGAATGCTAGGCACCGAGCGAAGGGCAGCTCGGCATCCAAGACCTGACAGAGGACCGTCAGGCAAAAGTCCAACCAGAGGAACAGTTGGCATCAGGTAAATTCTCCCGAGAGGAGTAGGTGAGGACGCGTTCCCCGTCGAGGGAACAGTAGGCGTCGGTTCGACCTAGGGCTCCATTTTGGAGACCAAAGTCAGAACCAAGACAGCTGAGGCTGTATAAATTAAATTAAATATTTGTTTTATTGTGTTTTGGACTAACCCTGGAAGCAGGACCGAAGGAACGTGTGTCTGCAGCTCAGAATGCCTCAAAGGAATGAGGCAACTGCTGACCAGGGCGCTCGGAGTGTCCCGGGCGCCCCCAAGGTGAACACAAAACACAAAGAAGCAAATGAACCTCGACAGTACATTCTGAGGGCGCCCCCGCTGTCCCGGGCGCCCCCATGGCAAACAAACTGAAGAGTTAAGCTGCTGCCGCGTCTGCACTGCGCACCCAGGGCGCCCCCGCTGTCCCGGGCGCCCCCAGCCTTACCAAGGAGAGCTCAGCGCTGCGGATAAGGTTTGGCCGGGTCAACCAGGGCACCCCCAGCGTCCAGGGCGCCCCCGTCAAGGCCTTATCCCGAGGATTAAGGGCTAAGACCTTGACCGAGCCTCTTGCGGATCAAAAGCCACGTGGGGGGGGGGGGTGGGGGGAGGGGGGGCGCCCCCGTCGACCAGGGCGCCCCCAGGCACTATAAAAAGGGCCCTAGACCCTTCTCTTCAATACACTGCTTTCATTCAACGCATCCAAACCCTCTGACGACCGCGCTCTGCTCCGAAAACTTCCCGACTCAAGAACGAAGCGCCGTCAACCTCCCACTGCACCGAAACTCGATCTACACCGGGAGTTGGTAAAACAAAGTGTATATTTCTATTTACAGTAATTTTGTAATCTCACTCTGTAACCGTTTTGCGCACTATAGAATTGCCCAAAGTAAACGGTCAACGACCGTGGGCCTTGGAGTAGGAGTCGACCCAAGCTCCGAACCAAGTAAAACCTTGGTGTTTGCGTTGTTTGATTTTATTCCGCCGCGCACTTACTCTTTCTTTTAAATCCGAACATTTTCCGATATTCACCCCCCCTCTATCGGTCTTTCTCGATCCAACATCTACTCCACTCTTCGGCTTCACCGGATACGAAGTACAACCGATAGGGCAAATTACCCTATCGCTGTCGTTGGGCAGTGACACTCTAGAGATGATGGGGAGGACTCCCTTCCTGGTTGAGGATTGCCTTCTTTATTACTTCAAAGCCACATTCTTCTCTCATGCTCTTGGAGCTGCGTTACCAAGCATCTAAATCAAGTCAATAAGGTGAACATATTGACAATATTAACGAAAAGCATATTTGTCGGAAAGAAGAACTATGATACAAATTTTTCAAAATACGTAACTCCACATGGACCTCTTACCTGTAATTCTTGTGGCATCCGACGCCATTCCAGTCACCCTAACCACATTACAAACAACTCAATATTATTCCTGATATATCCACACACAAAAGTCAATGTATTTCCAAGTACCTTGATTGGTTTTGGATCAAGAGAATGAACAACTCCTGCTTGCTCAGTAATTCTCTAGATAAGGTAAAAATATAATCATTAAGTGAAAAAGGACTTAAACACCAAGAATTCTTGATCGTAAGTAATCATCATATCTTATGTTCAAAAACTAAGAAAAAATTGAAACAATAATTATCTTGAATAACTTTATAGAAAGAGTTCTCTAAGATAAATGGGCAATACAAATTTCATAAAAGATCAAGGAAAACGATAAAATTTTGCCAGCTACACTGTAGGCCGAATCATATCTAAATATATAGCTACTATAGTAGGATATATAGCTTACACTGTAGGCCGAATCATATCTAAATATAAAATCTCAAAATCTTATAGCCAGCTACAAGAAGAATACCCTTGGAAAAAGTTGTGATCAGGTACCATCCCATGCTTTTTCATCAGGGGCATGTTCCTTGTGATGTGTCTTTCAGTGATTTTGTTGAACAACCATCTCTGAATCACATGAATAAAATGAATTAGATTTCAAAATAGGCAAGTTACAAGTCATCTTACAGGTAGATCACTATTCTATTCTCCCTTAGAACAATCAAAATTGGATCATCTTTTGATCTTCTCAATGTCAACAAGCATAAACAGAGACTTACCAGAGGAGCCAAGAAGGTGGCCAGTAGACTCAAGAAAAATCCTTCCCTAGGTTTGTGGACGAGAAGCTCGGCGAATCGCGTTCGGTAGAAATGACCGAAAAGCCAAAATCTCATGGTAGCAGGTTCATCAATAAACCAACGTTTGGTTTGAAGAATCATAGTGCAAGGTAAGCCAACTCCTAAAGAAGTATTCAATAAGAACATGAAAAGGTGGGGAGGAGATTGTTGAACGAAGAGAAGGATTTGGTTTATCTTGCCACCATTTGCGTCTACGCACTCTGATGCGATCTCAAATGCCGTCTTCCCTGAGCCGACGACGGTGACTCGCTTTCCTCGCATGAGAGCGGCAGCGCTAGCGTCGTCCATGTTGGAGTACTCCATTGAGTGCATAGTCATTCCATCAAACACCTGGGCAGCACCCCGTCGTGCAAATCTGCAAGGACAAAAGAAATCAGGATATTTACATTCTAGATTTTCTAGAATTAGTATTCAAACAATAAATCAGAGAGCTAGTATAAATTACTTGAAATGAAAACTAACATCAGACTATCTAATGTTGAACAAATGGAGTACAAAAAAAAATTCTTTGCCATCAATAGATCCCTCCTCATGGCAAAATTGTCAAACTAAGTTACCTGAAAAGTCAAGCTTACCTGATACATATAAAGCTTCACATATATCAATGGCATACGCTGATTCATCTTGGTATAGTGTTTGATTACTCGATGAACAGTCTCAGGTACATACTCAAATACCAAATTAAGATAAAGTTCTTCCTTTTCAGTTGTTGAGAAGAAACAATGCTTCAAGCAGACAACATTTGGATGGTCAAGAATGTGCATGGTTTGCAACTCTCTATTCTTGTATCTCTTATCCTGAAGAACTTTCTTTATCGCAACAGTCTCACCCATCTCAAGACACTTTGCCTAATGGTAGAAAAACCAACAATAAAATTGGTAAAGCAGCAGCTGACTAAGATAGCTCTATAAAATAAAATTCAAAAATGCATTACCTTTGTTAAAAGAAGCGGCCAGGCAAAAAACACAGTGAATCCATCAGCAACCACAAGAAGAAAAAAAACTATTTTGCTGCCTAAGGAAACAAGTACACACTCACCTGAAATACAACCCAAATGATCCATGCCCAACAACTCGTTCAACCATGTAACTTATAGTCTGACAAGCAACCAAGACATTAGATAAAAATGTAGAAAGCGACAAGCAGAAAGAACACAACTCCAAATGATTCATGCCCAACAACTCATTCAGCCATGTAACTTATAGTCTGACAAGCACCCAGCAATTTCATCAAATCCCTAGATCTATCAGGTGGATTTCAGGGATTTGATGAGATTGATGTTTAATTGCTGAAATTGGAGAGAGGTATGAGCATCTGGAGAATCGATTTTGGGGATTTTACCTCGGTGGAGGGATTGCTCTTGTGCTACACGGTGAGGTGCCACTCTCCCTTGGCGCCGCCACCAAAGGCCTCTCCATTGCCGGCCCAGAGGTTCCACGTGGCAAGTTCGCGCGAGGAGAAGTTTGAGGTGTCTTGTTTATGTGCGGCGAAGAGGAAGAAGAAGAAGAACGAGAAGAAGGAAAAGATGGCAAGGATGTTTGAGGTGTGTTAGGGTTCGGCGTTGTCGCTCGCGACGAAGAGGAAGAAGAAGAAGAACGAGAAGAAGGAAAAGATGGCAAGGAAGTTTGAGGTGTGTTAGGGTTCGGCGACTGCGGCGAATGAAGAGAATGAACTAAAGGGGAGATTCTCATTGTCGCGCGGCGACTAAAGAGAACAATTAAAGCGGGCGTTTTCGTTTTCGTGCTCGCTCGCTGTTGTGTATTACCACGTAAGCAACACAAATAGACAACAGTTAATTAAAACCAGTTGTCGTAACCAACCAAATAGATATCAGTTTTTAAAAAACCGTTGTCTTTGACATATATAAGACAACGGTTTTTTAACAACCGTTGTCTTTTTTCGCAAAATTTTTTTCAACATCAACGATTTTTGAAAAAACCATTGTTAAATCAAATAAGACAATGGTTTTTCAAAAAACCGTTGTCTATTGGGTGTTGTTGAATCCAAAAATTCTTGTAGTGCCCGCCCTATATTCATGGTCGGTTGCGGCCTCTGCTCTTAGTGCTCGGTGGGTCAATGCCTCAATCTCCGGCCAGGCGTACAAGTGGCGGCCGGTCGCCAGGCAATCTTGAGCCGCCTATTATAGTACAAAAGAGTTATAAGTCATAAGGGAAAGTAACCTATGAAACATGGAACACTTACCTTCGAAAGAGACTCACGGAGGGTAGTGAGAGGCCTGGTAGAGACTCGCACGACTTCCCCTCCCGAGACTCCTTGACTTCTCGGGGTATCAACCCGGCTCACGGAGGGTAAGGAGTCTCTACGCAGGGAGAGTGGCTAGACGGTGAGAGCTCCAGGTGGCACTGTGGAAGGGCCAGAATCGTCATCCTCAGTACTGGAAGCCCCCTCGAATGAAAGGCCCTCGACAGGGACCTCCTTAAAATGCACCAGGAGGAAAGACTGCATGGCAGCTTCCAAGGTCGCATCAAGCCTTTTGCGTAGGCGGTCAAGCTGCATCCGAGGTTGGGTAGGCAATACTTGCTTGCCTTTCGGGGCCTCGGAAGGGTCGACCGGGGAGGAGCCGCGGGCCTGACCGTTTGTCTCTGTAAAGGCAATCGACTAGGAAGGCGGAGACAGCGGGTGTTAAATTCTGCAACTCGATCCAGTCCAGAAAATTCTTCGGGATTTTTTTTTGAAAAAGGGCCTAGCGTTCCGGGCCCTTAGACGAAATTTAAGAGGTGTAAATTGATTAAATCCGAAATTTCAGGGGTGTTTGGTTAAGATTTTGAAACTAGGGACTAGGGTGTAATAAATAAGATTTCAAGGGCTAAAGTGCAAAAGCCCCACCCCTTATAAACCTTTCTCCACTCCCCCTGCGTCGCGTGCCCTAGCACACATCCCCGATCGTTTCTCCTCTCTACTGCCCGAGCCATCTCTTCCCTCCTCATCGTCGATCACCACCTCCTAGCCGGAGATGGGTTTTGCCCCTCTTCTTTCCCCTTTCTCTAATTTGATCATGGCACAGAGCATCCATTCTCCACCCCTTTTCTTCCTCTTGATCACTTTCTTCTCCTCAAAAAATCGGTGACGTGCATCCCTCTCTGTTGGTCGATCGGATCTGAGTGTCTACTGGGAGTTTCGTCGGAGTATGTCTCACCTGAGGGCAGAAGATTGGCAGCCCCAGCATCAGGGGTGTCGATCGAGCTCAACACATCTAGGCTCAAGTATGTGCTTACATATTCAGAGCTTCAACGAGTGAGGTGGTGGCCGAATTCCAGAGGGAAAGAGCTCAAGCTAGGATTTGTGATTCATTGCCCTAGTGTTCAAAGATCTGTCGGATTGGAGCTGAATTTGGGCCTGCATGAGTTGTTGGCTCAGATCTGTACCTGAGATTGGTTGTTCCTCCTCCCTTATTGTTGTGTCGCCAGATTTGGTGCAGGGAAACACTTCGATACCCTATCAGGTAAGGATTGTGAGTTGTAGTATCGTTCTTTGGATGAATTGACTTGAGATTCTTTAGATCAGTGTAGGAGAATTGTGACCTAATTAAAATGTAGCTTGCAATAGGAATTTGGTATGGGTTCTGTGCTGTAGTTTCGGAGTTCAAATGGCAGGGATTTGATTTCTGCATTTTAGGTTGTTTAGCTCTATTAATTTATGTTATTTTCCTGCCATGAGACACCGGTGGATGGTAGGGGTTGGTGGCTTGATCAACAAAAAATGGATGGGTTACCTCTAGTAGGTAAGTTTTGTTGATCTAAACTAGATGGTTGAATTCATGCATTTCTATAATTTGATTTATGTTGATCCAACCCTTTGTTATTGTCATTTAACACTTTGCTGTGAGGTTCTGGTTTTGGAGCTGCAATGTGTCGGTCGAATGCTACATTTGATCCTGTTGGGAATTAAGAGTTAGGTTAGTTTTTGTGGATCTTGTAAATGAGGCAATGTGATACCATATATCTTGATCATTACAAGGAGATGATTGTTGTTCATTTGATAGGGAACTTAGTGATTGGGTTGATTCATGGGTTGTGATGGCGAATTGTCGTGTGTTGCCTTGGTAGAGTGATTGTATTGGTTTGGATCTTGTTGAGATTAGGAGTTGGTTGGGGTTTAAGTAAGGGTTGAACCTAATCTCGATGTTTAAGTTTTAAATTAGTGGTTGATAGTTATGATTACAATGGTTCTAGTTGCGTTGAGCTATACTTAGCTATTTTACGTTCGTATAAGTAGCTAACTTGTATTTTTGTCATAGGAGCTTGATTGGATTTATTGGCGAGTGATTCTTTCTCCTTTGATATGGACTTCTACTATTGGAGGCGGGTACTTCTTGCTTGTATCTGTAGTTCCACTTTATCTTTATGCATGACTATTTGTTGTTTACACAGTATGCTGATATTTACCTTTATCTGCTACCGTTTTGTTATCCTGCTTGATTCTTATGCTTGACCTTGGATATGATCTAAATTTCCTTTCTATACAGTCTCGTTTATTTGCTATCTGATTCTGTATAGCATTGGTATGACATGAGTATGTAGATATAGAATAGCAGACCACTGTATGGTTTCATTGATTACTTCTAGTCATACTTGCACATGTGTCTAGATATAGAATGATTGGGTTATGACGACATGTCACTTGATATCTGCATTGGTTGATTATGTTATTACTTGCAAGAGCACCTAGATGCATGATGGTTAGGTTATTATACCTATGATCGACCTGTGCATGTTATGTTGAGTTATGTATGATGACCTGGTAGAGGTTGCATGTGTTTAAGTCATGCACCATACCTACACTATTGCATGTCGGTGATCAGTGACTCCCTTGTGGTTGAGCCTATCGTCTTCCGGTCCATGATATGCACACACGACCACTCATGGGTTAGTGGATACCATTGGGTGTGTGCATTTGCTCTGTACGCTCAACCACTTATGGGTAGTGATTTCGGAGCGTGGTAGCAGGCAGGGATCCCTTCTCTTCCCATAGACCAGATGAGATGAGAGTGACGCTCCCTCATATATATATGGGGTAGGGGGTGGACTGATTTCTGGTATGTACAGTCAGTTGTGACTTTCAGTTATGTATATTCTACTATTCCTGTTGAGACTATATCATGTTGTTTCTTTATAGCTTATTCAGCTATTTGTTGAGTCATGTATATCTTTCTATATACCCGCAGAATCCACATGGAGTCACCACCCATCACAATGTTTTTGTTTTCAGATTGATAGCTCGCCAGAGGAGCCCAGTTGCCGGTCTCGGGTCCCTACGACTCTTGATGGGTGCTTCCGCTATGTTTTGTTTTTCTTTTATAGCTTAGTCTATATTTTGTATTCATTACGATACCGTGGACTTGTATTTGATTTTATTCGTGTGATGTTGTATTTTGAGTCCTTTGTTGGTCTTTGTGATGGGGTTTTGCTGCGTGCCTGCCCTAAGGGCAGCTCAGGTGAGTATTACGGATTTTATTATTGCGATATTTCCATTTTCCATATATTATATATTTGTTATGAGGCTTGAGGCCAAATTATAAACTGCGTGTGTTGTATGTATATGCAAATTATCTGCCGGACAGGGGAGATACTGTCCGATTTTATATTGGTCTCGGGGCATGACAGCGGGACGGTATCCTCATCATCGGAGATAGGAATGCCCTCCTCAGGGATGGAAGGGAGCATGCTGGGGTCGATGTGACTCAAACTTTTCCGTCTCGGGGCTAGGCCTTCCTGGATTTTTCTCTTTTGCCACCCAGAGAGTTTGGGTATTTGTGGGTCGGTGAGAGGCGATGACCTCTCTGCGGCCTCCCCCTTATGGATGGCAGCAAGAGGTGGATCAGTCCCGAAAGGGACGCCAATCTCCGAGCTGATAGACACACCCGGAGTCCCTTGGTCTCGGCAGCTGTTTGAGGCACGACAGGAGTCTCTG